>JARFXV010001699.1:10000-127500 GCA_031761425.1 Cosmopolites sordidus | reverse complement strand
TTTGGTAAAAAAATCAATGATGAGCGACGAGCGATGGGATGACGCAATATGATGCCACAAGCCCTAGCTGCCTTGTTGACGCTTCATAAAACAAAGATAAAACATAGCATTGATCGTTTGACCAGGTGGAATAAACTTTTTGTGCATAATTCCCTCCGAAGTGTAGAAATAAATCCACATTGTTTTGATCTTTGACTTCTCGAATTTGGCTCGCTCGGATGCTTCCATACGGCACTATGACCCTTGTCCCCCCCCATCAGCAGTAACAATGATGTACTTAAAGTTTTCGACATTTTTCGACTAATCAAGTTCTTGCAATGTGGGATTCGGAGCAATTTTTGGTCGAAGGTCAACTGGTGTGGAACAAAGCGGGCACAAACCTTACGAAGTCGCAAATGATCGGTCAAAATGCGATGAATGAAATCTTTGCCCGTGTTCAATTCTATTTCCATGTATCGCAATGAAAATTTTAGCTGAATTTTTATAAATTCACGCACAATTTCAATGTTACTTTGAGTAACCACGGAATTTTTCGGACCAGGTTGTTCGCTGTCCTTGGTGTCCTCACGACCTTCTTTGAATCGTTTAGCCCACTAGTGAACTCTGCCATGAGATTGAGAATAATAAGAAAAACAATAAAACAAAACTCACCATATACATGTTTCATTAATTGAAACGTTTCAGTGAATGTTTTACCAACAAAACTTAATATTGCCAGTTTGCGCGAGGCTCATTTTTCGATCGAAGGTATAAACACACTGACACTTTAAACGCGATAACTTGGCTTCTAATGATCTCAATGTCATGAAATTTTGTCAGAACGTCAGTGAAGGATGCACCTTTCCAGCGCTTACCCCCGTCAAAACATGGCGTTACTATAAATTGCAATATTTATATTACTAGAAAGAAAACAATGTTTATATTCATCTTTATCAGTTCAGACCAAAGATTTTCTGTTAACATATTCCTATAGCTTTCATCATTAACATTAACATGATTTCCATCATTGTCTCCAAAAAATAAAGTCATTTTAGCCGTTCAGCCCAAAAACCGCACCCAACAGGGACTTTCTCAGGATGAGGAGGTAATCCCCGAATTAGTTGAGAATTTTCATCTGTCAAATTCTGCAATTATAGTTTTTATTTTCATTTAATAAATTTCACGCAACGCTTGAAAAGTCTGGCGAACTGAACACGCATTTTCATTGTAGATACAATTAATTTCTACGCGTTGTTGAATTGTGTACCTTTCCATAGTGAATTGACACCGTGTACTAAACACAGCAGTTACAGAAATGTAAATGAGTAACATTTACATTTCAAACAGCATTGCTGGTATTACGTTTCAAAGTTCTGACACTCAAAACATTTTATTTGAAAGAGCATCAAACTGTAACTTTGTTAAATTGTTTTGCACTCTTTGACAAAAATAATAGTAAACACAAAAAGAAAAAGTCCAAAAGCTTACAAAACACTGAATCTATATTTATGTAAAATACAATGAACCAAAATTTGAACATATCATTAATAAAGCTAAAAAAATTGCAAAACAAAAAATCATCATGTACCCTAAGTAAAATGAACAAAAAGGTCTTAAGAATGTCATGAAAATCGTCAAATGAAATTAAATAAAAAAATATTCTAAACCTAAGAAGAAAACATAAATTGAGGTAAAATAAAAAATCATACTATTCAAATACTTACAACTATATACACTCCATTTAACTCAAAGACACTTTCCACTGAGAACGAAATTAGCAAGATCCACTCGCTAAGCACGATAAAAATTTTACTGGAATTAAACTACTAAATATGGTTAACAATCCTTGCGAAAATCCCTTTGAGTTAAGTTTTAACATTAAAGATTCTAATCCAAAAAAATCTTAAATATGTCCATGTTTTTTTTTAATCCTAAAACTTAATTTAGTACTTTTTTGTAAATACAAAACTGCAAATTTAATTCCATTTATGTCTTCTCATCATGTGACACGATAATGATCCTTTTTGATAGGAGGTGTAGTTACAAAGATGGCACTTGAATGATGGTAGTTTGTTGCATTCGTACTTTCGATGACGCCACAAAGAACAATTTTGCCTGTACGATTTATAACATGTCGGACATTGATATAATCTAGTTTTTATCACTAAAAATAAAGAATTTAGTTAAAAAAATTGTTCCAATAAGCACTTATTTCACTAACAAATAATATTATTAGTAATGTCTAATAATACCAGTCAAAATAACACACTGATTCAGTAGACAGTCTGTTAAATAAGGAGCTATCATATCATAAGTTAATTTCTATATAAAATTTGAAATCACAATCTGATCAAAAGAGTATTTGATATGGATCACCGAAGAACAAAAGCAGGCACCTATTCATCACACTCATCACTTAATCAGAAACAAAGCAACCTAAATGTTCTATAAATATTGCCACAGTAATTATTACCTGAGGTTAGTCGCTCAGAGCTCATTCGATTTAAATTCAACAATCAAGAAATCATATAAAGAATTCGTAAGAAATAAGTAAGCTATTTAAGATAACGTTAAATAGATTTAAAGACTTAAGGGCTCACACTTCCAAACAGGGTCTAAGTAAAAAGTAGACAAAGAATAGATAACAGCAGAGAACGTACTAAAAAAAATTGAATGATGGGGCAGAAGTATGAACTTTAAAGGAAAATTTAAAAAGAAAAATTACAGCAATTTAAATAGACTTTCTGATATTTTCAAAAGCAAAGAAGAGAAACAAGATTTTTTCGCAGATTAACATACCTCCTAAATGATATAGTAAAGCCGATAGTAAAAAAATATTTTATGAAATTTGTATATATACACAGATGTGTCGTATTTAGGATGAATACACCCCCATATTTTCGTTATTTTAAGAAATACAGATTTAAATTTTTGCAAAGTCATGCAGGTTGATGGGTCACATTTTTTAAGATAATCCACTGAAATCTGAACTTAAACTCAGCCTACTACCGTGAGTTGATAGAAGGCTACCAATTATTATTATTACTACAGGGTCAATTCTAGATATCTCGAGATATCGAAAAAAAGTTGTTCAGATTATTATTTTAACACACCGAGTTTCATGACAAAATTCGCATTTTTAATTTTTTCATTATTTTGGTCTATACAAAAAATTACTACAAGTTTATTTTTTAATTTAATAATTAGTGAGCCATGGAAAGTAATAATTTGAGACTAGCGTTAAATGTCAGTCAAATTAAAGTTTGAGTTTATTACGTTAAATTATAGTAGGTGATCGCAGAATAAAATTCCATTGACTTTTAAGCGAAAAAATCGGAATAATTCTGTTTGGTCATTTTGCTCGTAATAGCAGAGATGTTGCGGCAGAGTTTAACACAAGACATTCCCATCGTGCTCCCATTACTCAAAGAAAAGTAGCAGCTGTATATGCTCTTTTCAATGAAACTGGCAGTGTTATTAAAATCAAATCAAAAAGGTCAATCTCGTCGAATACACCCGTATTCTGAGGATTACGATATATTGGCGGAAAATCGAGCAAATCCATGCATGAGCCTTCGAGATTTATCGTCTCAACTGAATATTAGCAAGGATAAAATCAGAAGATGTTTCGTTCGTCACAAAATCAAGCCCTATAAACCGAAGTTCTTACATACATTGAAAGAACGTCATGATAATAAAAGATTAGACTATTGTCATGTAATTTTTTAAATGACAAACATTTCTTGAAGATTATGTTTACCGATGAGATTACATTCACCACTAATGGGGTCTCAAAACTGTATATACTGGGCCAGAGGTAATCGTCACTGGGTTATAAATTGTAAAAGCCAATATTCCCAGAAAGTCAATGTCTGGTGTAGGATTTTAGGAAACCGAATAATTGATCCTTTTTTCTTTAATGAATCATTGAATGCTGGTCATTTAGTTAACTTCTTCGATGGGGAATTTAGGGATGTAATTGAAAATCTTCCTCTTAATATGCAACAGGACCTGTATTTACAGCTAAATGGTGCATCCATCCACAATTCAAGGATTGTTCGTCAACGGTTGAACCAAAAATTTCTTATGCGCTGGATAGAAAGAAACATTCCTTTTGAACTGTGGCCTCCGAGGTCTCCCGAGACCCCTCGATTTTTATTTTTGGGGAATGGTCAAAAATAAAGTTTATAAAACAAGGCCTTGAAATCGAGATGAATTTTGTGCTAAAATAAGGCAAGCCTGTCAAGAGTAGCTAAATAGAATCTAGGACTAGTTAACAGAGATCACATTTGGTAGTTATTTGTATTATGAAAATTATTGTTGTATACTTTTTTCCTAAATTTAATCAATTACCAAAAATTGTTTTCCCATAACAATAAAATACTAGCTTGTAAATGCTATTTATTTTACTGAATTATTTGAATACATGATGACACTATTAAATTGACAATGTGTCAAGTTTTTACTTTCCATGGCACACTAATTATTAAATTAAAAAAATGAAGTTGTAATAAAGTAAGCTAAGTGTAAAGTTTTCAGATTTCAGTCGAGTATGTTAAAAAATGTGACCCATCTATCTATATGAATGTGCAAAAAAATAAAAATCTGTATTACCTCAAACAGCGAAAAAATGGAGAGTGTCTTTATTTTAAATGCGACACAGTGTATATATATATATATATATATATATATATATATATATATATATATATATATATATATATATATATATATATATATATATATATATAAGGTTGTTAAATAGGAGTATCAGAACTTTAAACTGAGACACAATGACAACTACAAGTGATAATCCGGTCATTTTGAATTTTATTTTCATTATAATACACTAGTGTAAATGGCACTACGCTTTCAAATGTCCACCTCGGCTTAATCTTACTCATTCACATTGGGTCGCCTTCCAACTTCCCATATCTACTTGCTGTTGAATCGTGTATTTTCCCATGGAGAATTGACACAATGTTCTGAATACAACAGTCTATATCTGACATTTAATAAACTAAAATTATAAGAAAAATATAAACAAATATTCAAAGACTATCAATAAATAGTCTCAGAATCAATAACACATTTTTGGATCATCTTGTATGCAATATTCGTCATTGAACCCAGACCGGACACAAAAAAAAAGAACATTATACACAAAGGTCGAAAATAAAATAAATAAAAAATAGATTAAAGCAAGAGGAAAACCCCGGAATCGACATGTGCCTTACCGAACATTTATAAGAACAATAAGCCTTTCAGTAAACGACCAATAGGAATATCACCAAAAAGATGGCAAGATAGCCGCATAACATTAGAGGCATACAAACAGGAGAAAACCTCAAAGTCAAATAAAGAAGAATTAATGATGAGAAGTATTTTAATGAGAAGTAATTATATATGAGTAAGATGAGAATTATATTTTATGAGAAGCGCCAAAATTTTTAGACCGGATAGAAAAACAAATGGAAAAGTAAGAGATCGGAAAAATACAAAAATGGTTTGGACATCTTTTCAAAAAGCTGACTAATAGAGATCTACAGGCAGACGAAAGAAAGGAACACATCGTAAATCATGAAACGAGGAAGAAGGGATGCAATGAATATGGGATGCAATAAAGAGAATGAAGGAATGAATCGTTATTCCTTTAACACAAAGGTTTAACACAATTTACTCCCAAAGGTTTTTGTGAAGGAACGTTTTGCGTATTGACATTCTATCATACAGGACGATATTGTAAGGCAATGCAGCCTCGGCAGGACGGACATATACCCTGGACATATATTATATTTATTTTATATAACGGTGTCAATGTAGTTCCTGAATATTCAAATTCTAATAAGATTCGTTACAAGAATGTTTATTATATAAAGGTGCGCAAGGCCTGGATAGAGAAAGAGTGATAATTTATGATTAAATAAAAATATTTATAAAAATCTATGTCAATCTTGAATCAAGTATGTTTTTTTTTTGAAAATATTGGCTACTGTCCTTCAAACTGATAATCAAACTATAAGTCAAATAAAGCAAAATCTCAGGAATACCATAAAATTGTGTTTCTGTTACATCCACCATGCAGCTCTAATCTTGTGCTCTTCGACTTTCACCTTTCCCACAAATTTATATAAATAATGCCATTATTTGCGTGTTAATTGATCCGTTCTGATACCTTTTGTATAGTTTTCAATTAATGTTCTTATCTCCACAATGACAATCAAATTCAGCATCCGAAACAAGAAATATTTAAATAGTAAAAAATATAGAACGATTTAGTGATTCTTATTTTTCGATATAAACTAATTGAAATGAGCATCAAACAACAACTGATAAACTCTTATTTAACAGACTGGAAACAAAAAATAAAGGTTAACCCAAATAAACTAAACTAAAAAAAGTAATTAATCTTGAAATGGGATGCTATAAAAAAACAAATTTTTAAGTGCATTTTTTATTTAATGTAACTGTAACAAACCTACAGCTGAAAATGACAAAAATAATGGTTAATTCCATAGCTATAAATATTTTTACTATAAATATATTTCTATATTAATACAACGTGAGTCTAACACAGAATTGATATGTACACACACACACACACACACACACACACACATATATATATATATATATATATATATATATATATATATATATATATATATATATATATATATATATATATATATATATATATATATACCCTTATTATGGCTTATTTAAATTTAAAGTTTTGTTCGTCATTTCACAAAAAAAAATCTACCTATACGCCTATAATAATATTTCAAATCCTCCAGTAAATATCTTCCCATTTTTCCTCCCTGTCAGAAATGTACGAAACAATTTTAGAAGGATCAGAGAAAAACAATACTAATGGTAACCAACTCAAAATGCAGTTATTCTTTTCTTTAGAACCATCTAGTTAAAGTTACCCTATGTATTTAAGAAAATCTCTACGTGAAAGTTTGCCATAGAAGACTAAATTTGCCAATATTCAGTTTTAAAGGCACTGAAACATTAAATATGCCATCATTATAAAACACAGATTCCCGCAATAATTAACCGAATATAATCGTGATAAAATTAAAGATTAATGAACATGGATGTTCCTAAATTTAAGTTTAATGAACATGGACGATGTGAATATATTAATTTCTTTCCAAATTAAAGATTAGTGAACAGGGATAAAGTGACATGTTCTAAATGATGTGAAGATATTCTTTTCTTTCCAAATTATATATTAATGAACATGGATGTTCTTCAGGATGTGAATATATTTTTTTCTTTCCTAACTAAAGATTAATGATCATGGATGATATGAACATGTTCTGCATAATGTGAACATATACATTTCTTTACAAATTAAAGATTAATGAACACGGATGATGTGAATATATTTTGCATCATGTGAACATATTAATTTCTATCCAAATTAAAGATTAAAGAACAGGGATTATGCGAACATGTTATTCATGATGTGAACATATTAATTTCTTTCCAAATTAAAGATAAATTAACATGAATGATGTGAACATGTTCTTCATGATGTAAATATATTTTTTTTCCAAATTAAAGATTAATGAATAGGGATGATGTGAAGATAGTCTCTTCTGATAAATCGACTTCTGATCAATCAGCAAATATAAAGTCAACTTTGGCATTAAAATTTTCGATGATCAAGTGATAAGTCCAGTAGGTCTTCACGATAATCCTAATGAGAATATTTGTTTTGCAAAAATAATCACGTTTTGCCATATCTGATACGAATTATCAGGAAGAGATTTTAGATCTAGCGTAATGGATATTTTTTATATCCACATAAATACAAACAGCCATGCTGTGAACCATATTCATAGAATAATCGTATCATAGAGTAAATAGAGTAACCTACAGACTTTTAGCGGATATATCTGGAGAATGCATTGAAATAATTAAGTAAAATTTGACAATCCTAAATCATTTGTGTGTGTATGTATGTATGTACGTATGTATATATTTTAAATTTTATTTTATTTTTTTAACTTGAATAATTCAAAAGTTTTTTCGGAAAAATTCTGTAATTCATACTCTCAATTTATTTCATGATATAGACTCACGCTGTATGATACAGACTTAAGTGTTATATCTCTAATTTGTAAATACCCAAGCCCATTTATTATTTTATACCATGAATAAAAAAACTATGCCTAAGTAGATGGTCCTTCCTCTTAAAATTCTTCTTACAAATATGACAAGGAAACGATCTGCTCATTGACACGCACTCAAATCTTCTGTGTCGATACAGGGAACTATCATGTCTATAGGTTTTACCACATTGCAGACATGAGTATAGATGATCTAAAAAAAAAAGGTCTCAACTCTTAATTATCTTAGATATGCGTCGTGAAAATTGTTTAAAAAACCCCCATGCGTAATGTTATATTATGTCTGTACAAAAAATGTACGGTGTGTACGGGATGAGAGCTGGGTGCTATAAAAAGTAGTACTTGTGCTTTTAGTGTGTGAATTTTTGATGATTAATAACAAAAACCACAAAAAATTATATCTATACATATATATTACTCAATGGGAGACCTTTTAAAGTATTATTTATATATTTTCGGAATACATTTGTATGTAAAATTATTATAACGAATAGCTTTCTATTTCTCTCGCAGATGAAAAATTTCTCTTGTGCAGGATTCCAATGATATTTTAGCGAAAAAACAATCCAAATGATTTTAATAAGAATTCGAATGGGATAGATATAGACAATAAAGAATACCTCGAAAATTACAGATGTTAAGGCGAGGATGAGGATATAATAAAGTATTCCAGTCAGATTCTAACAATTTATAATTTTATCATTTCGCTGGACATTCTATCATTTAATTTTTATCAAATCTTGTCGAATCTTATCAAATCTTCCCACTGCTTGAGCAATTGTGAACCAGCACGTAGTTGAAACAATAGTTTGCTTTAGTAACATTTAATAACATTTAATAACATTAGTTGCATGTGTCCCAAAAATACACGGAATGGTAAAGGTAAAGTGTTAGGCTTAGAGGCGCATCAGCAACTAGGCTATTTAGCGACTGGACCTACAGCTTAACCCAGGCCAGCACCCCCCTCAGGCTATTAACCATTGGTTATGTGCTTACCCATAAGTCTATCAGGAAGCCTACCGACTGGCAAGTGACCAACGTAAAACACTTCTCAGAAGGCATCCGGCCTTACCCAGCCTTTAACTGGCGTGACTGAGGGGTAATTCATAGTCGGATTTTGCACTCTTGCCTAGAAGCAATCACAAACATTTAGGAAGTGAACAGACAGAAGAAAGAAAGAAAAACAACCATCCGAGCGTTGGAATCGAACCAACAACCACTCCAGTGCGGTTTCGGCACCGCAGCGCACTTACCGCTGTACTTACCGTCCGCACCAACGCGACCGGCATATATATATATATATATATATATATATATATATATATATATATATATATATATATATATATATACGGAATGGCTTATTGCAATATTGCTTATATATACACAGTTCCCCCTTTAAGCGGCTCTAGCCCCTTTAAGAAGGAATTTTTGGGGTATGTTTATAGAAACTTTTTTTATGTTTTAACCCCTACAATCACCTCCCAAAATATTTCGACATTATTTCCGGACACCCTGTATATATCATATGTCCCAAAAATATACGGAATGGTTTATTGCAACAAAATCATTTAATTTTCTCCAAATATTCTCTCAGAAGAAATACAAAGATTCTACTTTCAAGAAATGCTTCAATTTATGTCACTCATGAGTGGTGTAGAAGTTACTTTTCATTTACCGTTGAATATAGAGATGTTGAATTAAAAAAATAGATTTGTTATAAAATTCAGTAATAAGTAACAGTGAGAATGTGCATGCTTTATCATGCAATAAGCACCAATTGCCGAAATACGATGATTAGATATTTGAGGATTTTGTAGAAATATTCACAAAATCACGCACTTTTTTTTTAAGCGATCGTTTCAAATGTTTTTCATCATCCACATCTCTATCGTGTTGATACTCCACAATCCAGCTGAATCGTTAATACTCCACAAAACCTCATGATCGTCCTCCGTCCTACAAATACCTTTCAATAGAGTCAATAGCACTATTTTCAGTGAATCCCATTTAGTAAAATAAAATGATTGACTTAGCGGACATAACGCCTATTTGAGATTCTAGAACGTTAGAGAGTCTATGTTGTTCAATTCTTCTATTGCAACCTTCGGTGTGAAACACTAAACTCGAAGAAATTTACCACTAAACCCCAAGTCACTTTTTGAAAACTTCTCGACACACGTCTCGCTAACCATTAGGAGATGATTTAATCTGGAATTAAATTAAATCATCTCCTGATGATGGTAACATGGTTAGCGAAAGGTACGTCGAGAAGTTTTCAAAAAGTGATTTGGTGTTAAGTGGTAAATATTTTCGAGCATAGACGATGTTGTGATGAAGAATAAAATTCTAGGCCTTAAATAACTTCTATAATACTAGGTGTATCAAATAACAATACGCACGGTAGATTAATTGTGAAAAAGATTATGATCACAATAAAGAGTCTTCACAAACAATCTCAATGTGACGTCTGAAAATCAAACTCTTCTTTTTGGTATTATCAAGTAAAATCAATCATTCAAGTGAGTACCGCTCACAGCTCACGGTCCACGAATTTGGATCAGGCAATTCACGCAAAATTTTTAAAATTAGCAAACCATTAGACTACATAGGTTGGTTTGGTCTTTTTGGGGCATCCTGGGAAAAATATCATATCATGGTTATGATAATTTACCTCATCCTCCGTATTTACCAAACCTGGCATCCTCCGATTATCACTTATTTCGATCGTAGAACGGGGCTTTATGAAATTAGTAAAACAATGGCGAAAGGTAGTATAATAATAATCAATTGGAATTTATCCTATATATTAAAACAATTATATTTCACTACACTCTCAAAACTGCGAAATAACATAATAAAACAAAATAAAAAATAGAATAATAAACGTTACATTCAAATAAATAATTTATTTAGAAAATGATACAAATAATATCAAGTTGTTACAGGTTTGTGTTTTCGTCCCATATGACGAACGTAGCTGCTTTTAAAATGAAACTGAAGACCACATGTTTGACAGAAAAATGTTGGTTCTTTCTGACATTTGTACTTCATATGTAAATACACTGCCGATCTAGTATTAAATACCTGCTGGCATATTTTGCAGGTTAATTTCGTTGTCAGGTCTAAAAAGGGAATTAACTCAGTCATAAAAACATCCCCAAGTCTTTTACTGATCCGGTTGAGAACCAACACCGAAAAATTAAAAACTTGGACGGATGTAATTAATGTTCACTTTAATATTATGTAGACGATATTTATGAACATCAAGCCAAATTATTAAGTCTTGTAATATGAAATATCGTTTGGTATTCGTGAAATATCGCTATAGTACAGCAGAATTATTATAAGATTTTATTTCTAATCCAATGGGCTGGTAAATAGCAAAAAGATCACGTGAAATCACCACTTTACAATACGAAACTCGTACAAGTTTCCCTGTACAGTGGAACTCTTTTACCTTGACTAGTCTCAAGATGGAAGATTTTTCAAGAGAATAAATCGTTAGGTATAAACCAAAAGTTGATAGGGGGACCGTAGAGAGCCTTATCTGGAGTTAGCTGGTAACTGATAAGAGAAATCTTATAAATACACATATAAACGTTAAATCATTTACTTTATCACATCACTTGAATATATGCCATCGAATTACCATCTGTTCCATCGTATCAATGGATGGCAAATTATTCAGAAAGTAGTGTTCCAACGACTGCCATCAACGAAGCTGGTATGGACAATTTTGAATAGTCTGCAAATTCTCCAGGTTTAGCCCCAACGATTAATTTTTATGCCATAAGTTTAAATAAGTTAAATAACCAGTAGATAAGACCGGACTTGTCATAAAAGTTAAGTGAATAAATCATTTCATGCAATAGCGTGCGGTATCAAATTTTGAAAATATCCACATCGCTAAAATGTTTATAAATTAATTTTAATTATTTTTTGTGAGTACATTGGATTGTTTCGATTTTTTTTTATTTTGTGGCAAAAAAGTAATAGTAAGAAGTAAACACAGTGATAAAGCTAATGTTAGTATTATACAAACACGAGGGTTATTCGTTCAATGAGTCCTTAAAAATGATAGAAAAACAAATTGTTTTAAGTAGATTTTTTTTATTTTTCAACATAATATCCTTTTAGCTCTATACACTTTTCCAAGCGTTTCTCCTACTTTTTTAAGCCGTCTAAAAAATAAGATTTCAGAAGGACCTCAAACTAGGCATGTGTTTAGGGGAATGACCTCCTCTATCGATGTGAACCTTTGTCGGTTGAGCCATTTTTTTAAGTTCGGAAATAAAAAAAGTCACGGGGCGTTGAATACGGTGGATATTGTATTAAGTCGAACTTTAATTCCATGATTTAGGCTATTGAAACTGTAGGCACAGGTGTGCACCCGGGCATTGTGATGGAAGAGGATCTTTTTCTCTTTCAAATGAAGATGATTTTTCTTGATTTCTTCGTTCAACCGGCGCAATAACGACGCATAATACTAACCAGTTATTGTTTTTCCTTTTTCCAGGTAACCCGTGTAGATACTTCCGCGTGCATCCCAAAAAACTGTAGCCATAATATTGCCGGTCGATTTCACAGTCACAGAGACATATCATTTTATAATCTACATTTTCAGTTTGGGAGAAATTTTGTTTTCGGGAGTTGTCACGCATGTCAACTGACAAAATACAACGTTCTCGAACTGTTTGTAGATTATAGACATAATTACTGTTGTGATTTGTATCATTTCGTTTGTTAGAAATTATAGTTTGTAATTGTTAAAAAATGTCGGCGATAAAATGAATAAATCGATCAATAAAACTTTTAAGAAAGTATTTACAAGTTGTACAAGGACTTTAGTGATGGTTGAGAAACAGTTGCACATGAACTTCGTTTAGAAAGACGTTCCACATGAACCACTGAAGAAAGCATTATCAAAATTGAGGATTTTGTACTGAGTAATCGCCCATTAAGAATTAAAGATTAATTGAAAAAAAATAAAAGAAAAGCAGTTGAAGATGAACTTCGTTCAAGTTAGCTGTCCATGTCAACCAACGAAGAAGACATTAGCAAAATCAAGGATCTTACACAGAGTAAACGCCAATTTGGGAGTCCATTTGAGAAAACTGCCTAGCTTTGTGGCAATCTAGATGTTTATTCTTTGTGTGGAATCTGGACGGTCTGAAAATAACGCACCATTTAGCACCGTCATAATTATTCGTATTTTTTTTTGCAAAAACGTCAAGCGAATACCATTCCACAAGCACCATATTCACTAGGGACGGTACGTATGACTTTTTACCGTTCCCTCGATTGAAGAAACCACTTTGTGGATGCTGTTTTGAGTCTATTGGAGCCGTCAAGCTAATTCATTGACTGACTAAAAGAAAATCGTCTATATAAACTGTTTCGAAGGACGGAAAAAAAACTTGGAATAAATGAATGGTGGTGAGAGAGGAATACTTTAAATGAAACAAAATAAATTTAGTTAAATAACTAAATACCGAGTCCGGCAGGGAGATTTGGTGTTTTTGAAACGACTGTTACGCGCGGCTTGTCGAGCGATGTTGATATCTACTCGTTCCGGGATACCATCTTAGTAGTCATGGAGCCCCGTGGTCTGTGGCACATCGCGTGTTTATTTACAACACTTTTATTGAAACTGATCGTTCTGTTGTGCTAACACAGCGACGATTTCGAAATCATTTTAACGCTGGTCGGCATGATCGCGTTCAAATTTCAAACAACAGGATCGTTGAGACCTGGGACTGCACGGGGAGGAGATCGAACAACGGTGGAAACCAGCCTTCACCTTTTAGCGGTACGTCACGCTCGCGCTCTTAGAATATCAGACAGGTCAGTTCGCAGAATCATGCATCTTGACCTTCATTTCCATTCGTATAAAATTATGGTTGTCCAAAAATTGCAACAAAATGACTTTGTGAGACGGCGTAGGTTCGCAGAAAGAATGTTGGAATTGCTGGACGACAACATCGTTTTGTCCATAAGTAACGAGGTCCATTTTCATTTATCGAGAATGGTAAACAAACAGAACTTTCGATACTGGGCACCCGAAAACCCTTGAGAACTATATGGTCAACCTGAACACTCCGGAGAGTTACTCCACCGAGTAACTGTTTGGTGTGCCGAATCTCGAACTTATTTTATTGAACCGTATTTTTTTCGTGAAAACGGACGAACAGTGTATTCCTGGGTACCTTTTTTCGTTGCGTGGGAATGTGGAATAGCCATCTCGGTCACCAGACTTTTCAGCTTGTGACTACTTTTTATGGGGCTACTTAAAATCGAAAACTTACATAGACAAACCGTGAATCTCTGAAGCTCTTTCCGAAAACAGAACGCGCGAAATTGAAAGGATTCCTCGTGCCATGCTCGAAAGGAGTATGGACGATTTTGCCACCCATCTACAAGAATACCTTGACAAAAATGGAAGCCACCTAACTGGTGTGATTTTTCGCATCTAACTGTGTTATGTATACTTTAATGGTAATATACCACTAATGTATAAAAGCAATACATTTTGATATTCGTTTAAAAATAAGAGTGTGTCAATTTTTTCAAAACACAATACCTCCCTGCCGGACCCGATAATTTACAGAATATTTTAGAAGGGATTATATTGTTTCCCACAAGTTTAGTTTGTGCGGCTTAAAGAGTACGGAGCGCTGCGAATGGGGGACGGTGTACTTAGTCCAGCGATATTTAACTTAGTCATGGATGATGTCATGAAGAAAGTGCATGACGTTGCAAGCAGTGTACGTGCAGGACTTTTGGGTAAAGGAGTGCACATTTATATACGCCCAGACTAACTAATAGAGGAGTTAAAAAAGAAATTTAGATATAAAAATTGCAATACTAACAAGAACATTTTTAAATATCAACAAGGTTAAAGCTAAAATAAAGACGGTGGAAAAAAATAGAAACTAGCTACTAACAAAATACTGAAGAGTAAAATACAAAGTATGAAAATGGAAGAATTCAGAAGAGTACTGGGGATATTAAGAATGGACAAAATGTGCAAGACTAAAATAAGAGAAGAAAAAAGTTGAAGCCGCGCTAAATGAGATAGAACAAAACCATCTTCAATAATGTGGACACTTAGGATGATGGACAGGGATAGAACATGACCACATATTTTGATCCCAGTTGAGTTAAAAGACGCTTCGTCTATGATAACACAGCTTATAAATTCATTTTCATCGAAGTTTGTTGGAATTTTCAAAGTGGCGGCTCGTGAGGGAGGGCGTTGGGGCGCTGCCACTCTAACATTTATCACAGTAAACAATTTTTCAGAGCAAAACACCATACTTTATTTCCGTTCAATTTATTTTACTTAATTCATTTTAAGATATTAAAAATTTGCAATCTCTAAATGTAGAAGAACGTCTGTCGACCCATCACACCAAATAATGCGACGTATGTAAGACGTTTACCTCCAGTGATCGTACGCTACGTCATCTTATCTCGTCGTTGGCGTTATGTTTTGTTGTCAGAATTCTTGGATTCAGTGACAAAAATGTGTATAACAACCCTTTTTTGTCATAAAACTTTGATATTTTTTGAACTTTTCGAACTTCTCATAAACTTTTTCGAATTTTTTCTATTGATTTGCAATTACAATAAACTGTTTAAATGATTTACTCTTCCGGAAACGGTAAGTACCTATTTATTCATTATTTTATCTGCGCAAGAAGCAACAACCCATCCTCCAATGTCCTTGTGAGTAGTAACAATAGAAAATTGTAATGTTTTCCTAGTCCACCTCCTGTATAGGGTTTCAATAGCACGAAACGTAAAAAGGAGGAAGAGAAAATCAAAAAAATTCTTCAGCAGCGCTATTTTCTTTAAAAACCCACGAGCCGCCACTGAATTTTCAACAAGATACCACGCATATCTCGAACAACAAGATTATATCGTAAGATTTAAGAAAACCATAGTGTTTGGTATTATTTTTTACCTGTTTTCTCTGCGACAATCAATGGAAACAGCATTAAATATGATTACTTCTTAAACACATATGAAATGTTATAATTAGTGATACGTAAAATACGATAGTGTAAACATTATGCCCCAGGCCTTCAGGACCTGTAGAGCTTTTAAATAAAAAAAACTTCTCAAACCACTAATCTATATTATAAAGGTATGACACTTATTAAATGTCAAGAAATGCCTTCACGTGAAAGAACATGTAATCAAAGAACATATCCAGGTTAAATATCTTATATTTATGTCGTTTATGTTATGTTGTGTTCCAGCATCTAACCTCAATTGTTTAAAATGATTTTCTTCGAGAATATTAAGCATTTTCTATACCGTTTCACCAAACATATCTTCGAACCTGATTAATGCATTGATAGTTTTACTTTAATTTTTATCAGCGTTTAAAATGCTTACGAAGTTTTTAAAGGAAGTAATGATAGTGATGGCGTAGCGTTCGATCTGGTAACACTGTTGGCTTCCTTTTTGGAGAATTGTTTCCAAAACCCTCTCGCAGAATTAAAAGGGCAACAAGAGGGAAAGATGTCCGTGATCTCGCATTGAAGACGCATCAGATGTTGCGCAAGCTCATTACTTTATTTACACACCTCGTATACATCAAATCACTCGTATACCTCACCTCGTATACATCACTTTATCACTTAACGAACTATATTGGCAAAAAACTTAATAGTGATAATTTTTCTTTACTTTGTATAGTGATTTCATTAGCGATCTTTACTTTGTTATTTATCACTTATTTTATTTTTTGACTTTGTGACTATAGTTTGATTCAATGTTAGTTAGATTCAATTGCAATGTAATATTGTTTACGAAACTACAATCACAAAAATTTAGTTTAAAAAATTAACTATCACAAAGTATCGAACAAATCAATCAGTTATTCTGTAAGTTCGGGCCTATTTTCCTAAGTCAAATATTTGAGTGTATCAATTTCACGATGTTCAATACTTGCTAAAAAAAAGCAGGGGTACGACATATTACAAGACTTAATACTACAAATATTGTATATTTAGAGATCCGTTTTGAATGATGATTGCCATTCGATCTTATGTATTCGTTTCATGTGACTTCGAAGATGTGCTTTCTGTCGTGCTTTGTATTGACACAGTGTACACGAATGACGTTTTTCCACTACTTCAGGACATCCAAAATACACGTGGTTCCGAAGGGCGTGAGAATTTTTGTATCTGCGATGGCATGTTTTACAAACGTGTGAAAATTCTAAAAAAAAGTTATGTCAAATTTTTTAGGCATATATAGACAGTAACATTTCAAATATTAAAAATATAAGAATACAAATAAATTTATATAACAATCAAACCAAAAAGTGTTCATGAAAGCATACATAATCTTCACTTTACTTACAGTTATCATTAGACTAATATTTTTTTTCTGATCAATAGGCTCTTTCGTTTTCTGTCATCGATACATGAAATACCTACATTTAGGATAATAAAGCACATTTTCATAGCATTTTTTACTATAAAAAATACTAAAAACATCGGAAAGGTGTTGAAGTAAGTTGTTGATAATATACCGTGTAGAAAGTGGTTTGCAAGATAGAAATATTGATACCACGATCCACGAATGTGGGTAAAAGGCTCTAATTGATAGCAATCGCCATTTGGAGAGTTACTAAACACTAATGCATTA
This sequence comes from Cosmopolites sordidus, assembly GCA_031761425.1. Classification (NCBI taxonomy): domain Eukaryota; kingdom Metazoa; phylum Arthropoda; class Insecta; order Coleoptera; family Curculionidae; genus Cosmopolites; species Cosmopolites sordidus. Next base: position 109,708 of record JARFXV010001699.1, on the reverse strand, counting down.
CGGTTTCGGGATGAGGTAGTTAAATAGCAAAATATTTGGACGTTTACAACATCTTATTTCTTTTTACGGTTCTTAATATTAGGTGTACACCCATAAGCAATTTATTTTCAAATTTTAAAAACATTTCCATCTGCTGACAAAAATTTAACTCAATATAAAAAAACCTATATATTCTAGTTGAATATATAGATATTTAGTGTGCTTATTATTAAATATCAATGGAAGAGCAAAGCGTGGATAACTTCCACATTAGAAATTTGTTGCTTTAAGGGTTTCAAAAGCATAACAATGTAACTAATGTCACCAATGTAATTATTTTATTCTGGTATCCTGGAGAGCAGAACATCTCAGGATTGGATAAACAAAATTAAAAACGGTGGACGGAGGCAATCTTATGGACGGTATAAAATCCGGAATACCTCTTAAGTTTTATAAGGATCTGTTGTTGGCTGAAAATGAAGTTGATCTCAAACAAATCATACAGGTATTAGCCATACAAGTCACTGTCTACTAATTTAATGGTCTACACAGTTCGTCCATTAAGCATCAGTACTGGTCAACGAAAATGTTAAATTAAATGTAAAATTAAAACGAAATACCGGGCATTTTTTATGAATTATTATTCGAAGCATTTTCCTCTCGCTTCTGTACATTTGTTACTTCAATTTAATAGTGATTTAAATGCGTTCTCAAGCTCATTTTGTGGAACAGTCCCAATGCACGCACAACAGTCCCAATGCATGCAATGCACGTCCCAATTGTCTTAAAAAAAACACCCTTTCAAGTTTGGGAACAAGGAGAAGTCACAATGGGCTAAATCTGGTAAAAACCGTGAGTGATTGACACACTGACTTGGTTTCGGGCCAAAAATTGACGCACAATTCACGATGTGTGACTTGGCACATTATCGTGCAACAAATTCCAGCTGTCTGGATCGCGATATTCTCGCCGAATGGGACGAATTATGTCCATCAATCGTTTCAGGACTTTTACGTAGTACTGCCCAGTGACAGTTTGACCAGTTGGAATAGAACATCTGTCAGAGATTGGCAAATACTGTCAATAACGATAGAGATTATATTGTAAATTAAAACTTTATTCACTCTTTCTCTGAGAATGGTGCGGCATTTTCTTGATGGAAATTCATATTAAATTCTATAAATAAAACAAAGTTGTCTAATTTCTACTTATAGTTTTCTCTAAAACATAACACTTCTCTACACTGTAGCTTCTTCGGATGGTTGACAAAGAATAAAATTGTATTGTGACCAGTTTGAATAAGGGATCTGGAAATTATTTTTATCTGAACTATTTTCCTTAATTCAAATTAATGCTTCGAATAAATAGTGCTCATAATTCATCAGAATTAAATAATCAATCGAAAGGAAAACAGATTCCACTCAGATACGTGGGCGTTAGCAGATGAAAGTGTACCGAACAAAAAGAAAAAATCATGAATACGGTTTTCTGGGATTCTCATTCTGTACTGTTCACAGTATTATGCTTTACAGCTGGATCAATGGACACATCTTTATAATTTGTCAAAAAAAAAGTTTTTCCCTTTCACCATGCTAAATGCTTGTACAAACATTTCGGATTGTTGCTTTAAAACTCAATGACCGACGCCTAGAAGTATTAACAAATGCCCTGTAGTTACTGGATGTATCTACCAGTGATTAATTTTCCTTCCCAAACGTGAAGAAATAATAAAACATTACTGTGTCGTCACAAACATGTAACTAAACGCACATGCATAATTTCGCAGTACGCTATCTAAGGTTTCATACTTGACCAATATCATAGTCATTTAGACATATTTCCGTCAGCTCTGTGTCAGACCGGAACTTCTCGAACGAATCTCGTATATTTTCGAAAAGCGATCTCAAGAATGGCTGCCGTTATTCCAAATATTTCGTGTATAACACAAAATAATTTTTCGTGATTGTTTTTAACTACTTAAAATAATTCAGAAATGATCACAGTTTAATAACCTTCTTTCATTTGAAGATTGTTGGTTGAAGTTATGGTGAACATGCCCTAACCCAAAAAACTTGGACCTATTCTGACAACCAAAAGCGCAATAAATCATGGGTAGTCCTAGACCAGCCTTCAACATCACAACCAATGCGCAATATGCGTGGAAAGAAGATTTTGCTGTGTATTTGGCGAGATAGTAGATGAGCTGTATATTACGAACTGCTGAGACCTGGTGAAACGATTACCGACGGTCGACTGATAAAACCGCAGCAAGCATTGAAGGAAAAACCTCCAGAATACGCACAAAGACACGATAAAGTCATATTTCAACATGACAATGCTCGGTCCCATGTTGCAAAATGTGTAAAAAACTATTTGGAAAACGATAAATGGGACGTCCTGCCCCACCCGGTGTATTCATCGGAATTCCGATCGATGCAGTACGAACTTTCAGAACAATACTTACATCCTTATGTAAGTAAAAATTTGACTTGATGAATGGTTGGCTTCAAAAAACCAAAAGTTCTTTTTGGCGGAATCCATTCTTTGACAGAAAGATGGGAAAAAGTAACAGCTAGCGACGGCCAATACTTTCATTATTAAGGTTATTTATTTTAATCTTGAAATAAACGCCCAAATTTTGCGAAAAAATCGACATTATTAAATTAACCGAAATACCTATCAGATCTCATCATTTTACACTATTAAATTATCTTGTATAAAGCTCTCTCTTTTTTTTAATTAGAGGTGCAGCAGTTGAGGCAGTTGAGCGATCTACAACTTAACGTGGACTCCGAACAACGGTCATAAGCTACCGATTAACCCCGTTCAGATATTTTTTTTCTTTATTTGGGGTTTTCGCCACTATCTAAAACTCAAAAAATATCAGAAATACCTGTTCTTATGTAAAGAAAGAATCACTGGGTAAAAAACAAAAAACCAAACGGAGACAAATTTCTCAGTGATTCTTTTTTGTAATAAATTTGCCTAACGAACAAAATTTTCGGGAATTTTCAACGTTTCGGAGGGTACTCTTCCCCCGTTTTCAAAACTAAACTAAAAAATAAATTATATTAATTTGTAATATATAAAGTAACGAGTGAAAGTAAATATATTTATTTGTGTATGTCAACGATACTTATATTGACAACTTTGATCAGTGATTCTTTCTTTACATAAGAACAGGTATTTTTGATATTTTTTGAGTTTTAGATAGTGGCGAAAAACCCAAATAAAGAAAAAAATATATGAACACGCCATAATCATTCAGACATAACCTCGTTCAGCACTCCCTTAACTTTAAGTCTCTCGAGAAGCGCACCAATATAGAAGACCTCTCAAAAGGCACTCGTTCTTACCTGGCGTGAGTGAGGGAAAATTTCTTGTTGAATCTTACCCCCGTACATAAACATGATTTCTCCTCGGAGGATCACCTGCATTTCTTCGACGGGTCGTCCGATTACAGGAGATGCCACCCACCGATCTATAGCACCACAGTTGTATTATTAGGTATAATATTTCTTCTGAAAATAAAATCTGGAAAGAAACGATGGACGTACAGGATCATAATACTAGGGCGAAACAAAAGTATTTGAATTTTTAAGGTACCTAGTTATTCACTGTATAAAAAATTATACCAGGGATGCACCTAATTCCCCTGAGAGTTTCCTAGAGCTTGTTCTAGGATATGCAGTCACAACTGCTCTTAAAACGACGGTATCGAAGGACCGTGGAAGACCGAACTTCTTGAGCCAGAGCTGAGCAGTGCGGATTGATATAGCACCTCCCCCTTCTACGTCGTGAATCTCACGTGCAGCGTCAGTCCCTTTGAAGCATTATTGAAAATAATTTCTTAAAATTGGCTTAACTTCGTGACTTATTTATTAATTCATTCACGACTTATTATTAACAACTTGTTCATTAACTTTTTGTTAACAACCGTCGATTGAATATTTTGTAATGGAATATCTTTGTTACTGAAGAAGGAATGTTCATTTGTCGGAGCAAAAAGTTGTAATCGAATTAAACCTCGGAGATGCGAAATATAATCCTTTAATTGTAAACACGATAAAAATGTAAATTCTTTTGTTACACTCTAGTATTTTAAAAATTTATAGTCTTGGGCTGATTAAAAATATATTACAAATAACAATTTAACATTTTTGTAGTAATTTTCACATAAAAAAATATAACTAAATTAATAATGCACAATTTGAGAAAAAAAAAAAACGAAAAAGAATAAGTCAACAGTTTTTCGATGCTGTCCCTAGTTTAATATTCTTCACTCACCAGTTGACTAAGCTTTTGGCTTTTGTACTGTTCAAACCTTTCTCTGTGCTTATTATGGATATGCAACTTTACATTGTAAGGAAAACGAGTTTTATAATTACAATAATTACACGAAAATGAGGGTTTCTTTCCACACTGAAACTTAAGATGTGCTTTTAAGGATTTATTGGTTTTGAAATGCTTTTGACACTTTTCGCAGAACGTAATCCCTAAAAATGGATTGAAAAAATTAGCTTATCAAGAAATCTTCTGAACAGAAATTCAAAGGAACATGCAATATATACACGTTTTAATAACATTCTAAATTTTAGTCTGAAAAGTATGTGATTAATAATGTTAATATAAAATAAATATACAAATAAGCAAGAATAAAATGATTTAATACAGGAGAGTTAATTTAAAAATATTGTAAGTATAACAAAGTATTTCATATATTTTTAAACTTAAATCAAAATTTTGCAGTTCGTGAATTATGATTATAAATCTTTGATATTCTTAATATACAGGGTCGCTATTAACTGTGTAATTAAAACTAGGGATGACGGATGAAGTATTTGATTACACTTGACAACTGTTAACGGTAAATTGTTTGCAAATTTCAAATTCCTCCAATTTTTGTATGGAATTTATATGTATTTAACTGAAAGAGACAGAACTGAAATACTAACAATTTGTTGGATACGGTGACAGAAAACTCACTTATGCTGAAGTTTGTCGAATATTTAATGAAGTATATCCGAATAAAAAAATCACTATGTCAACAGTTTCAAAAACGGTGAAAAGAGTCAATGATACAGGTAATTAAAAATTTTTTTCGTTTTTTTTTTGGGTAATTCACCACTATCTAAAACTCAAAAAATATCTGTTCTTATGTAAATAAAGAATCACTGGGTAATAAACAAAAAACCAAACTGAAACGAATTTCTCAGTGATTCTTTATTAAATTTTTTTGAGTTTTAGATCATGGCGGAAAACCAAAAAAAAAAAGAAAAAGATATATGAACACGCCACGATCATTCAGCCATTAATTAAAAGTTGTCCAAAATTAGGAAGACAAAAAACCAATGACGAAAATTCGTTGAATGTTTTAATTGATTTAGTAGACATGGCAAGGTTTCCGTGCAACAATTAGCTTTAAATCATAACACGTCGTTTAGCATGTCTTCTATTCAGCCCAAAAAAATATTTTTATCCTTATAAAATACATTTTGAAAACAAGAATTAAGTGAAGATGATTTTGATCGAAGAGATGATATTTGCGACGTTATAATGAAAAAAAATATTAATCCAAATTTTGTTTCAAATGTTATTTTCATGGATGAAACAACATACTGTTTAAATGATCATGCTAACAAACATAACTGTAGATACTGGGCTGCTACTAATCCGCACTGGATGAAGAAGGTTCATACACAATATCTTCAAAAGCTAAATGTTTGGATGGGATTTGAGGGCAAGAAGTATTTAGATATATTGAAAGAAAATATTATCCCTCAACTTTTGCGTCTGTTTCCAAATTTAATTAACAAAAACCAGGAAATATGGTTACAGCAAGATGGTATACCAACACACTATGGCATTAACGTTCGAAATTTTCTTAACACTAATTTCTTAAACTGATGAATCGGTAGATGAGGAGCTGTCGAATGGCCGGTAAGGTGACCAGACTTGGTATAACCCGTTTTTTTTTTGTAGGACTATTTAAAAGATCGGGGTGGTTACGTTAATGGGCCAGAAAACCTCGAAGATCTCAAATTACGAATTCGACAAGAAATTGACGATATTAACGTATCTGTTACTGCCAGGAAGTTAATGGTGGACACTTTGAACATCTTTTGCAAATAGTTCTTTAATAAAATCATAATGTTGATATTGTTTTTTTTTAATCTGACATTGAGACTGAAAGACCTTTTAGCCATTTTTTAAAATCTATTTTGAAAAAAAAAACCATACAATATTTACCTCGTTGAATTCAGAAAAATGTTCTTTAAAATGAACTTTTAATGCTGCCTGTATTATTAAATCTTTTCACCGTTTGTGAAACTGCTGACTTAGTGATGTGTTTATTCGGATATACTTCATTAAATACTCGACAAACTTCAGAGTCCGTTTTCTATCACCGCATCCAACAAATTGTTAGTATTTCAGTTCTGTATCTTTCAGTTAAATACATATAAATTCCATACAAAAATTAGAGGAATTTGAAATTTGTAAACAAAATGCCGTTAACAGTTGTCAAGTGTAATCAAATACTTTATCAACATTTCGTCATTCACAGTTTCATAGCCTACTAAATGAGAAGTATATTTAGCCTAAAACAGACCGAAACAACTTTTAGCCATTTTTTAAAATCTATTTTGAATTAAAACACACAATATGTAAATCGTTCAATTCAGAAAAAAATGCTCTTTCCAACAATGCCAAATTCAAGTACTATTATCATTAAAAAAAAAATCAAGTCAGCCTTATATATGACAACTTGTCAGGCTACAAACCCTTGCTTTGTGCTTACCTTTCAAAGTCTTAGAAGAACTAAAGACGGATAAACAACGTGTAAAAACTAAACTCGATAAGAAATTGAATTCGATAATTTTTTTTCCTTTATTTGTGTTTTTCGCCACTACCTAAAACTCAATATATATATCTCAATATATATATATATATATATATATATATATATATATATATATATATATATATATATATATATATATATATATATATATATATATATATATATATGAACACACCACAATCATTCAGACATTAATTTGAATTCGACAAGTTGATTTGGTGCTTAGTTGGAAATCTCTTCAAGTTTAATGTTTCGCACCGAAGGTTCCAGTAGAAAAATTGATCAACGTGGAAAAAATCAAATAATATTAAAATATAATACGAGGGTCCTGCGAAAAGTTTTCGGCCTGACACAGAAATGACACAAGTGTGACCAAACACCTGGTATTCGTTAAATATGATTCTTTAGATGGTGTGCTGCGAAATTTCAGACGCGTTCGTCTAGCTGTTTAATTGTAGCGATTTTTAACGAAACGTAACGATTTGTAGTGAAGTTTAAACATTTTCTGAAAATTATATATAAATTCAAGCTTTTGTAAACTACTCTGTTTTAATCCTGTCATACAAAAGGATTAGATTCTACTTCCTCTTCATTTTAGATCGAAAAAAAGTGGTCTGCTGAATTTAAACATCCCCTACGGAAATGACTACTGACATTGTTTTGACGTGTCCATTAGTTTTTACACGATGTTTTAAGTGTGTAAAAGCTTTTCGCTCTATGGGTGACGCGTTTGTTAATAATCGACCAAAAGCACAATGGCATTAACACTTCCTAAAAATGTTTAGACTTATTTAGACGCCATTCTGCTAAGTTTCTTCGGTGTTTTTTAACAGTAGATGCAAAATGGATTCCCCATTCCCCCAGTAGGAACTGTGTTTTTATGATGCATTCTTTTTCCAACAGGACGTTTAACATAACGAACTCCATCAGATCCAAACATAGTGAATTTTAATTCGTCGCTTCCAATAAATATAAAGTTCAATGGAGATGTCGACGAACAAAACCTAAACGGTTTCTTTTGTTCTTCTTTGAAATAAGGGTTTTCTTGATAGGTCGACGTGCAAACCAACTCTTGTTCATTAAGCTTTCTTTTAATGGTCTTGGTGGATACGTCAGCTAATCCTTGGTTTATTAAATCAGCTTTTATTTCGGTTAGAGTTTTGAATGGAGCCTTGGATGAAATATATTTAATTAACTTAACTATTCTCTCACTAAGTTTTCTTGGACGACCGGATCTTAGCGATACTTTTTAGCTATTTTTCCCCTTTGTTAATCTATTAGTATTGCCCATACATCGTTCCTTTTTAAATTTAAATTTGTAACTATAGTAGCTTGATTTTGACCTGTTTGGAATAGTTAACCATTTTACCATTTTTACTTTACTGATGCGTACGTTAACTGTATTAATTTTTAAGTGAAATGAATAAGGTTACTTTATGATATCTATAAAGTGTATATATGTTTGTCTCTCAAAAAAAAATTGTTTGCTTAGTATGCTTTTTTGGCTATAGTGTAAACGAAATAAAATGAACCGAATGTTTTTCTTTCAGTGCCGTAGAATTTATTTGCAAAATATACATTAATATATTATATAATTTAATTTATATTATAGAATTAAGTCCATTACTGTATATATATACATACATAATAACTTAATAAAACTAGAAAGATACTAGCTCGCAATATACGTCGCATTATTCTAAATTCATCCATCCAAATCCAATTCATAAATAATAAATTTAAATCTGACATCTACAAAATTGTGAAGGTTACCTCTTTTAATATTGTGCAAAAAATCGTAAGATATACATAATTCACAGCCTTCATTTAATCCTGTAAATCACGTGACGGGTGATTTGTTTCAACTTAGGAATTTAAATTTTTTTATATTGAATTATTTAAAGGTTTTTCCTCGTGATTTTTATAAGTTTATATACGTCCTGAGCAACAAAGAATAATTTTAAATACTCCTTTTAAACACATTTGATTATTTAAAATAAATAATTTTCATTGTTTACATTGTATCACCATTATTTTTCATAAAAAGTCTACGTCATACCCTTCTCTTCTTATTTTTTCCTTACGTGGCAGCTGCTTCGATTAACTTATTTTAATATATTATTTACTTTAAGTTCACAATAATGTAAGGCTAGTTAAATGTTATGTTTATTTGCGATATTAATGCTAAACTGTGCATATAATTCAAAGAAAAAGATTATTTATGAAAACTGAAAAAAAAAACAATAACGTATGCCGTACTTTAAAGGCGATTTCGTGTTAATCATTACCAACTTGTCGCGCTAGTTGTCCACATTTATAGGTCACGTGGATTTCGACATTAAATGAAGGCTTTGTACAAAAACCTACAAGATTTACATATTAAGACTACGTATCCAAAAACGATGGGATATCTTGTGTTTTGTCTGAAAAAAAATCTTCTTGACTGTTCGATAGACTATTTTGCGTTTGATCCAGATGTTTATTGAAAATGTGCAGTTTCACATTATATGGAAACCGAGTTTTGTATGAACAAAAATTGCACGAAAATGTCGGTTTCTTTCCACATTGGAATTTCATGTGAGCTTTCAATGTGTGCTTAGTTTTAAATGTTTTTCCGCATTGTTGACAAAAAAATCGCCCTAAAAATAGAAATGGATTTTATTAGTACTGTAAATCAATGTGTCTATAGCTGTTCATACTTGAATATCCTGTCGAACATTAGTAAATTCTACTGCGGAATTGAAAATTTGTTAGTTCTTCTTGTAACTAAACATGCTAGAATACAATAGGATCATAGGTAATAACTAATATTTGCTGGAAGTTGTTAAAAAATCATAATTAAGTATACAAATCATTAAAAACTTGGCAAAGGTAAGAATAACATAAAAGGCCTAATTTTCTTTCTTAAAATAGAAGATGTAAAAAAACCGACGAACTAATAATTAAAATCAAAGTTCTTCACCAACTGTATAACTTAAATTCAGTGTTTTTACGAACAATTCTCATTAATAAATAATCGAGATCATTATAGCTTCGTCCTCTTCAAAGTAAACTCATTCAGATACAATACACTTATAGCCATTATGTAATCCATTTCAGGTGCAGTTTTCAAAACTAGAAAACCTTCGCGCCACTTAGCTGCATCATATACTTCACACAACAGGCGTCCTTCGCTCCCTATCTATTGATAACATATATGACGCTAACTATCAACGTAAAAGAGATAGATAGATCATATATCTATTAATAACATATATTAAGGTATACTGATCTAAATTGAATGAAGGGGTTTGGTTTGGCATTCATCTACAACTCTATATCTCGTTCTTTCTGCCTTCATACTTGGCGTGGCATCTAATCTGTTTCTCTGTGTCCTCGCAATACGTGCGATTCTTTCCTCCTACCGTAGCTGACTGGATATGACCCATTCCATTGTGTTACCTGAAGTTCATCTAGGGTAATCTTGTTCGTAACATCTTTTCCATCCTTAAAGCCCGAAATTCTCATTTACAATTATAAAGTTCCTTTAACATCCCCCTGGCACACATTGAAACAAGCAAGTTAACTCACTCGGCAAGTCTGCCACTTACTTGGCCTTCTTCCACACCTTTTGCAACCCTCCTGCAATACGCAGTCCTCTGTATCAAAAAGTATCTTAATAGGAATACAAAGTTCTATCCGATTCTGCCTCTTTCCTTTTCTGTCCACTGATATGGTCTTGAGAAATACCCTTTATTCACTGATAAAGCATAAACTTGCGCTACCCCCCCCCCCCCCCCCATCATTCTTCTACCCTTTCCCCACAAAATACTGCCATGTTCAATTTCCTTTCATTCAGAATCTCATGTAACCCTCCCCATATTTCTCGTCATTTCTCACTTATCCACTTTTGTCATCTGTCTCATTTTTAATTGTAATTTGGGAATATTTGACCACTCCAACCATGTCTGTTTACAAAATGTCAGTATTCGTTTATATACACTCCGATGAGCATCTACGAACACTCTAAGAGGCCTAGAAAATTATTAAAAATTAAATAATAAATGTCAATAATAGATTCAAATATTGTAACCATTGACTATCCATCTTATTTATCGCAACTCATCCCTTATTACTGTTTCCATTTCCAAATAATTAAAATTTCAATAAAAATGAGTCTTGGAAAGGACATATCCGTTCCAGATGTCCTATTCTAACAAATAAAGTTATTTCCTATAGGCATGTAGGAGTACAACAAAAAGTATTTTTTTTGTTGCTTTTTCATTATTATTAATTAGATGGCGCTGGAAAGAGAGTAGGTTCACAGTCTATTCTTTTATATTATTTTGTTGCTACGACAGTACCTTCCAAAACGCCATTGAGAGTTAGTTAGCGTCATATTTTTTTCATGTGGTCGAGTTTCAAGCCAAATAAAGAGCATTTGCGGCACGGCACGTATTGCTATTTCTTGTTTAATTAAAAGAAAAACGCTTGTGAAGCCGTCGCATACTTGTGGAAATATACAGTGACAAAACATACATGTCCCAACGCAAGATGCTTGGAACTTTGTCAAAAAGATAAAGAACGCCCAGGTCAACCGAAAAAAATTTAATATGCCGAATGGCAAGCAGTGCTGGAAAAAGAAGATATGCAAACTCAACAAATATTAGAAAGTTTAAATGTTGGTCGCCGAATCATTTGTGCTAGTCTGCATGCCATGGGAAAGATCCACAAGGCAGGAAAATGGGCACCACCATCACCTGAACGACAGACAGATGGAAAAACGAAAAACGGTGTGCGAAGTTTTACTTTCTCGGCATGAAAGAAAAACTTTTTGCATTTGATAGAGCAACCAGCAACATCGACCCCAAGACCGAATGGCTTTGGAAAAAAGACAATGCTGTGCATTTTTTGGGGTCAGAAAGGTGTCGTGTACGAATGAGCTACAAGAAAAGAAAAAGTGATTTTGCAGCACGACAACGCCCCATCATAAATAGCGAAAGAGGTCAGAGACACCATTTCTGTATTTGGCTGGAAACTTTTGGCTCACCCGACGTAGTCATCACACTTGGTCCCTTCCGACTACTTGTTTTCTTCGATGCCTCACTCATTTTCCATCAAACACTTCAACAACCATAGAGATGTCGAAAAATGAGTTATGAGTGGACCACCTCAAAAGATTTTCTTTGGAATGGCATCCACAAATTGCCGAAGAGATGGGAAAAATGTGCAGGTAGCGATGGCGCATACTTTGCAAATTAAACCTGATTGGCTCTGAGGATCGGGGTGTGTCGGGCTTGGCGAGGAAGCGGATCCTGGTTAACGAGCCGGGCCTGGGCGAGGTGAGGGTTTGAGGGTTCGCGCTCTTGAACCGGATCCGAGCTCGGTCTTATGCCTTGGCTTTTTTGCCGCTTTGCTGCGAGGCCCGAGACGGTGGCGTTGTTGTTTCGTCGTGTTCGCGCACGACGTTCATCAGCATCGCTTTTCGGCAGCTATTTAACGGTCACCTCAGAACTGACACATTCTGTGCCAGTTCTGGTAGTTGGTTTGACCATTTGAGTGGATAGTTCAAGTAAAGGACATTACAGTCAAACCCTACTACGATTACCAGCGTGAGTTACCTGAGCTATTTGTCAAATCAGAGCGACATACCTACTTGGATTGTCAACATATTAATCATTAAATGGAGCTGATATTCATACCTCATAACCTTAAACTACAATGTGAGTTTGGTGTTAATTTGAACAACTCAAACCCACACTACATAATGCGGACATGTAGTCTTAAAATATATCGTGGATTTTGAACGTTACATGTAGCTCTTTTAATCTTATAGATCGAAAAACATGGCATAAAGCATAATATGGTTTTGTCGTGAGACAATAAAAGCAACAGCTCTCAGCGTCCCCAAAACTGTTAATGTTGTTAAAATGTTTTATGTTAATAATTTAACTTAAAATATTCTTTTGTTGTAAAGCAATATCATTTCAACAGAACACCTCGACGTAAAATCGTAGCCAAGGAAAATTGTTGACTTTCGATGTTAAGGTTTATTACTACCTCGATTCATTTCAAAAACGAAAATGAGATAAATGCAAAAGACAATTTTCTGTATTGTTTTATTTTAGTTAAACAGTGCTCTTATTAAGTTACAACGTTAAAATATCTAGTAACATCTTGTGTAACGTCGTGTTTGATTTTCAGATGTTTCTTCATGTTTCCTTTCGTTTTTGTTCGATGCTGACAGTTCGGTATGAGACATACAACGGATGGTTCTTTTCCGCAAAAATCGCGCTGGTGTTGTCTCAAACCCCTCCTCGAATTAAATGGTGAGCAACAAGCGCTACAAATAAAACCAAAACCTACAAAAAATATTCTAAATCATGCTGAAATTGCTAAATCAGACAAATTAAACAAAAATGACCAACCACAAGACAAGGAATTACAGGCATTGTATACCCACAGATGCATTTTAAATTGTAGATATCCTTAGATAATAAATAAATAAATAAATAAATATATATGTATATATATATATATATATATATATATATATATATATATATATATATATATATATATATATATATATATATATATATATATATATAACTTTGAAACATAATAACTTAGCATTAACACTATTTGAAATGTAAATATCACTCATAGACGTGTTTACTAGATTGTGTCAATTCATCATGGAAAGATATATAATTGAACAGCGCCTAGAAATTGGAAGGTGACCCCCATTTTGGGGAATAAATAATATTTTTCGACGAACATCACTTCTGGCTTTAGGTAGTACTGTCGGTTTTAGAATTACCATTCAGAATTTAATTAAATTTGGCACATTAGTAGATTATGGTAAGATAATGATCGAATTAAATTTTTGAAGAGCTATAGAGAATCAGAAAAAAATATTGACACTTGAAATTTCATGCTTTTAACATTGAGCTGTATGAGAAATCACAGGTTTTATACAAAAAGTACCTTTCAGATTTCAATAAAAAAGGAGAAAATGAGAAAATAAATAATGTTCTAAATAAATAATATATTTTAATAATGTAGGCATGTTGGATCAAGTTTTAAAGAAATTAACTACAAAAAATAACCAAAATATCAAAAAAAGTAAATATTAAAAAATTATTAAAAAGAAAATATAAAAAAAAATAACGAAGAAATCGTTATTATAAGATATACTTCCAAAATGAAATATTATTATCTGTATCATTATTAGTCATTTATATTTTATTAGATTTAATTTTATTGATTTGGTGGGCCAAAAATCCGTTTTTTTCGAATTTCTTTTAATAATACCAACAATATTTTTCATTATGCCAAAAAAAAATTTAAGTCGATATCTTAGGCTCCTCAAAGTCAGTCAAAGTACAATGTAAAAAAAAAAAAAAATTCTGAACTTGCTTTGATCGGAAATTTAATTCTCTACAATAGGGTGGGCCGAATATCCGTGTTTTTCGAATTTATTTTAATAATGTCGAAAATATTTTTTATTATGCCAAAAAAAAAATGGGCCAAGGGAAGGAAAAACTTTGAAATCGATATCTTAGGCTCCTCAAAATTAGTCAAAGTTCAAAGTCGTTCAACAATTTTCTCTTTATTTATACTTAATTTGGTGTAAGGACCTTTATTAAAACCTTATGAAAACTTTTAACTTTGACTAACTTTGAGGAGCCCAAGATATCGACTTACACTTTTTTCACTTGGCACACATTTTTTTTTTTGGCATAATAAAAAATATTTTCGGTATTATTAAAACTGTACAGCAAAAAAAAATCGAAAACAATCTCAATATCAATACAATCGAAACGCAATAAATATTTAAATATATAGTAATAAACTGCGATTATATATCATTTTATTCTAAAGGTAGAGTATTTTAAAACATATTTGTGTTCCTCTAATAACATTTATTTGTGTTACTTGGTGGTGTTTCGTCGCGATTTGTATTAAAATTAAGGCATTTTTTTTTACTGTGTGTTAATAAAACATTCATATTTTTAATAAAGAACTTTTTTCAAACCGCCGGCCACGGTAGTCTGGTGGGTTAGTCGCCTGCCTGGCAATCCAAAGGTAGCTGGTTTGATTCCTGCGCTCGGATGGGTGTTTTTCTTTAATTCTTCTGTCCGTCTTACTTCTTATCCTACACACACACACACTTATATACACTCACATGCACACATACACGCCCACACATATCTACACCTAAATGTCTGTGATTGTTTCTAGGCAAGAGTGTAAAATCCGACAACGAATTACCCGTCAGTCAATCCAGTTAAAGGCTGGGTACGGCCGGATACCTTTTGAGAAGTGTTCTTCGTTGGTCACTCGCCAATCAGTAGGCTTTCTGATGGACTTATGGGTAGGCACATAACCAAGGGTTGATAGCCTGAGGGGGGTGCTGGCCTGGGTTTGTCGGTAGCTGATGACCGTGGTTCGGAACCCACGTTAAGCTGTAGATCTAGTAGCTAAATAGCCTTAGATGCTGATGCGCCTCTAACCGTAAATACTTTCCGTTCCTTTTGTCAAACTTGCATTCACATATTCAACGTATTTTTAAATTTCGCACGCGTTGTAACCTCTTTTACGACGTTGCCACATCTAATGGACTACGATATAAAAAGTACATTTTTGATATTTATTCGCTAATTACTACTATCAGATTCTCTAAAGTTCTTCTTTTAAGTGTCTTAAATGTGTTATATATAATAATTTCGCATTTTCTCCTTTTTTATTGTGAATCTGAATGGTACTTTTTGTAAAATATGTTAAGACTTGTGATTTCTTATAAGGCTCAATGCTAAAAGGATGACATTTCAAGTGTCAATATTTTTTTACCCGGTTCTCTGTAGCTCTTCTAAAATTTAACTGGATCATTATCTTACCATAATCCATTAATATGCCAAATTTCATAAATCCGGAATGGTAATTATAAAACCGACATTACTACCTAAAAGGGATTTCTGAACAAACATAACTTCAGTTTGGGCCTTTGAAAATTCTTAAATGATTCAGTAGTTACGTCTTTATTCTCCGAAAGTCGCTATTTGGAGCACTTTTTAGGCTGAAGGGATGATAGAATTTTATTCTTGTTAGGTGGTGATGGAAGTCGTATTATTGTTAATGACGAACGCTATAAGAATATGTTAACAGAATAATATAAACGATAAATGTAAATATAAACATTGTTTTTCTTCAACAAACCGTGTTACTTGTCAGATATCTTGCCAGACAATCGATTTATTTATTGCAAGAATAGTTACCTGGATGCGTTATTTCGCGAAATGGTAAGGTCAACTGACCACCAAAATTATGCGATCTCATTCTCTTGGATTATTGTTTATAGGGTAATGTTAAATTTCTAGTTTACAGAAATAAACCCCGAACAATTCTTGAAATTAAACGAAACATTCAGACTACCACTGAAAATATACCCCGGGAAAGGTGTGAAATATTAATCGAAAATTGGGTGTCTAGAATGCAATTCCACCACATGAAGCCGATGAGGACATTCAAATAACATTGATAATGATTGAATAACTGATTTTTAAATTTATTTTTTATTAAAGCAATTAAATCTTATGGTACTGACATTTGGCGAATAAATAGAAAAACTAAATAATTTTAATAAACCACAGATATGGAACTACAGAGGGTAGTGGATATTAAGTATCGAAAAGTTATCATATATATATATATATATATATATATATATATATATATATATATATATATATATATATATATATATATATATGTATATACACACATATGTAATATATATTTCAATGTTAAGTATACGGAATTTTAATACTTAATTTTAATTTTAATACGGAATTTTAATACTAATAAAAACAAGACGAGCTGTTCTTTTCAATCATATATTCACCATCAAATACAAGGAAAATGGCAAGACACCGATGTCTAAACTGTCAACAAATACACAAGAATATCAAGAAAAATTTCCATGTCATTTAATTATGCACACTTTTTTCTATTCCCAAATTATAAATCAAAATGTTGACCGATTTCTTTTTCCGATATATCCTTGTGTTTCCTCTTAATGTGCGCTCTTATATTTTGCCTGAAGCAGCTTTTGTAAGTACAGAAACGACAAGAAAATTGAGGCTGTTTACCACACTCGTATTTGATATGTTGGTTTAGACCGTTTCTGAATTTGTATGTCTTCATACATTTGGGACATTGATGACGATCACCAAAATCTACAAAAGAGTTTATTATCGTCAGTAAAAACAATATTGTTTAAAACTATTACAGCAAAATTTTTAAGTTTTCTAATTTGTTTAAAAAAAAGGCATACTTACTAAAAATATTGAAAAACAAAGAAAATTCCACCAAACGTCATCATGCTATCTCGCGCTCTAAGATTATTTCTATTTTTTGTAGGATAATGTTAAATTTCGTGTTTAATTGTGAATGAGAAATGGAAAATTGGGTATCCAAAGTGTATTCCACCAGACGAAGCCGAGAAGAACATTTGAATAACGTTATTTTCCAAACTTAACACCATTGTTCTTTAAGAAAAAATAAAAATTCACGGATTATCACTTGTGATTATCATTGTGCTTCATTATATAAGTTTTGACACTCTCGTTGGTCAACCCTTTATTAAAACAATTAAACCTTATAGTAGTGTCGACAATTGTAATAATCACAGATATGGAGTTTTGAAGAAGAGCTGCAGGAAAATAATGGGTATCAAAGACAAATGGCAGATGACATTAGAAGATTTTTAGTATGGCTCGCGAGGTTTGGTTAGAGATCAATTAGGGGGCTCCAATCTCCAATATGGATGGTTAGAGATCGATATAAGAGGATTTACTTTGAGATGAGAAAGACGACTGAATAAAAACCCATGAAACCACAGAAAGCAGTGACGATTAAATATCGAAAAACGTCATGTACGAAGGTTGTCCGTGAAGTAAGTTCTCCCTGGCATTGGAGTCGCGAGGAACGCTTTAATGCAAGACCCGGCAGCACTGACGTGTGGCTTTGTTTTCCGCCTACAAATCCTCACCACTCCAAGATGTCTGTCAAGATCAACAAGCAACAAAATGCTCATTTCGGCGGAGACGCAGGTTATTGTGTGTTCCACATGATTGTGCATCAGACACCCAGCAGTTGGGTGTCTGATGACACCCAGCACTGTTGTCTCATTGGACGCAGTCCAAAGAATTCTAACACTGCATATATACGAGGCATCGGAGTAAATCAACTAGATCCTCTTGATAATGGCTTCAAAATGGAAGCCGAAATGTCAAGATTTTACAAATCTAAATATATATATATATATATATATATATATATATATATATATATATATATATATATATATATATATATATCATATAATATATGATCCTATTAGTTTGCGTTGTTTATTATTTGAATTTTTTTGAATTTGAATTTGCGTTGTTTATTAGTTGAAAAAAAAAACAAGATAGGATGTTCTTTCAATCATATATTTGCCATAAAATACAAGAAAAATGGCAAGACACCGATGTCTAAACTGTCAATAAATACAAAAGAATATCGAAAAAAACTTTAACTTTCCACATTATTCAATTATGTATATTTTTTTCTAAATTATAGATCAAAATGTTGACCGATTTCTTTTTCCGAAATATGTTTGTGTTTCCTCTTAAGGTGCGCTTTCATATTTTGCCTGAAGTAGCTTATGTAAGGACAGAAACGACAAGAAAATTGAAGCTGTTTACCACATTCGTATCTGATATGTTGGTTTAGACCTTTTCTGAATTTGTATGTCTTCATGCAATTGGGACATTGATGACGATCACCAAAATCTACAAAAAAGTGTATTATTGTTAGTAAAAATAATATTGTATAAAACTATTATTCCAGACATATGTTTTTATTCTGTTTCCAAAAAAAGGCATACGTACTAAAAATATTCAAAAACAAGGAAAATTCATTCGTGCTTCACATAATTATTGCCCATTCTTTCAACCGCCCCCAAAGTATGTCCCGAAATCGGTTTCTGACAGCAAGCCGTCATAAATCGGGTTCGACCTGAACGTTCAAAAGCAGCTGAAGGAATGACCAAGAGTTACGACCCTATATATCGGTCTAATTAGATATAGACTGTAATCAATCAGTTTCGAATGTTTTTCGATAACGGCTTAAGACCAGAAACTTGCTAAAGTTTGGTGTTGGTTGTAGAAAGGGGCAATATTTACGTGGATCACAAATTTTTCTTGTTTGTGAATATTGTTAATATTCTCTACGATTAGTAACTATGTAACTTTTCTGGTATACTTACTATTTTGTGTTATATCGGTTGCTTTTTATTTATTTGTTTAAAAAAAGTAAAGAAAAGTAAAGTGTTTGGGTTAGAGGCGCATCAGCAACTGGGCTATTTAGCGACTGGACCTACAGCTTAACGTGGGTTCCGAACCACGGTCATCAGCTTCCGACAAACCCAGGCCAGCACCCCCCTCGGGCTATAAACCCTTGGTTATGTGCCTACCCATAAGTCTATCAGGAAACCTACCGACTGGCGAGTGACCAACGTAGAACACTTCTCAGAAGGCATCCGGCCTTACCCAGCCTTTAACTGGCGTGACTGAGGGGTAATTCGTAGTCGGATTTTACACTCTTGCCTAGAAACAATCACAAACATTTAGGAAAGATAAACGGACAGAAGAAAGAAAAATAACCATCCGAGCGCTGGAATCGAACCAGCTACCGCTCCAGCGCGGATTCGGCAAAGCAGACGCTCTTACCGCCGCACCAACGCGACCGGCTGTTTAAAAAAAAAAAAAAAAAAAAAAAAAAAAAAAAAAAAAAAAAAAAACAGTTAAGGTGCAATTTAAGATTGGGGAAGCATCAGTATCTAATAGTCATTTTGTAATTGGACTTATTGTATCACTAGTCAGCGCTACCATCAACCACCACTTAGCTTCTGCTTAACTTTTCGAATATCCAAAGTTAGTTTACCTACTAGTAAATTCTGACAAGTTTCTTATGAACTTATACAACTTATAAAACTAAATAGAAAAACACAACGAGCTAATGCCAAAAGCCCCCAAGAGAAGCAAATCTCTGTCTACTTCATCATACTAATTATCAATATACTAGTCTAGAAAATTTCCCGGAAAAGAAATGATAAAACAAGTTAATAGTTGAAAAAATGACTTTATTCTGCCATATATTCTCCCTTAAGCTGAATACAATTTTTCCAACAATTCTCCAATTCATATATTTCATCTCTAAAGTGATTTTCTGGAAGCCTATCAAAATACTCATTTACGGCTGCTATAATCTCTTCAGTTGATGAAAAACACTTGCTACGTAGGAGTTTTTTGAGGTTTGGGAATAGATGAAAGTTAGATGGGGACAGATCTGGTTAATATGGTGGATGCTCCAACAATTCGTACTGTAACTCCTTCAATTTGGCTATTGAAAGAACACCTTTGTGAGCCGGAGTATTGTCTTGATGAAAAATGATTGTTTTCTTCGCTAAACCAGATCTTTTCTTACGAATGTTTGCATCCAGTTGAACCAAAAGTTTTGAGTAATACTGCCCTGTTATTGTTTTACCCGTTTGAAGATAATTCTATTAAGAAAATGCCTTTTGCATCCCTAAAATTGATACCATAAACTTTTTGGTCAATTTTGACCACTTTGCCTTTTTCGGAGCTGAACGCCCGGGTTCAGTCTACTCTACGGTTTATTTTCGCAGTTCATGATTATAGTCGTAAACCTAAGTCTCATCCATAGTTACAAAACGACGTTAAAAATCTATTTTATTCTCTCGAAAAAGATGCAAATGTTGATTAGAAAGTTTTACTCGAAGTCGTTTTTGATCAGAATTTAACAAATGTGTCATCCATCTTACACATAGTTTTCTCAAGCTCAATTCCTTTTTCAAAATATGAAACACCTGCTCAATTGAAATGTCCATGATTTTAACAATTTCATGGCCAACTCAATTGTCTGTGTCTGACATCACATAACCATATCATGTATAGAATTAATTCATTGTTCAGTAGTTCCACTTATTGGGCATCTAGAACGAGGATCATCATCCAGGTTTGTACGACCACGTTGAAACTCACCTGCCCATTTACAAGCCATTATTTTTTAAGAAGCAGGCTCCTCTAATACATTTACGATTTCACTAAATTTCCATTACCTTTCAATATTTTTTTGCAAATAATTTAATCACTGCACGATTTTCAATATTTTCCATTTAAAAAAATAACACTAATACGTTTACTTTAAGCTGCTGTTTTTGTACAACTGAATTGACTTGATACTTCACATATGTGTATTTCTAAATACAGGTAGTAGGACTAGACGAACTATGTCTCGTTCGATTACTAGGAGGAAAAATGTATCCACATCTTAAGACCAGTTTCATTCTTTAAACACTCATCAGTTAAGCTCGGATGCGTTTCTCTCGAAGCAGTCGAACCAAACCTAGTCGTCTTAATTCCGATAATCGGACAAAATAGGTGAACGTAACTAGTAATCGAACGAGACATAGTTTGTCTAATTGTACTATCTGCACTTAAAAATGCCGATAATGACATATCAAAATATTTACTTACAACCAAAATGTCAAAGTACACCATAATGTGATATTTGGTTATCATTTATTTTGATTGGGCTTAATATAGCATTTATTCTTTTTTTGCTCATATTTCTTTGTGTATTGCTATACAGTAACCACGGTGAGGTTCTCATATACCAGCAAGGCCTCTACCATAACACATATTTTGTTTAGTATACTCCTTTTCGAACTGTAATTTATGTTATTTATTGTCACCATTATTTTGTTTAGTCTACCCCTTTGAGAACTCTAATATAGATTCCCATTAGGCTAATCACCAAGCACTGTTTACTCTAATTGTATATAAAACCTGTAACCAGCCGTTCAGGGTCACTTTCTAGTTGATTATCTTTGTATATGCAGTCACATTACTTAAGTCAAAAGCTCTTTCATGATCGATACATTTTGTTTTTGTGAAATAAATGTTTTTATAAACTAATTTCGCGAAATCGACTTATTTAACTTTATTATAAACACCTTTAGATTAATTTATTGATGTAATCGAAGATTTTCGTTCGCGTGTTTTTAATGATAGAAGATGATGTTATATTGATCTAGAGAAGCCCTTTGGCAAAGCAAATAAAAGCAAAAATTTGAAAAACAAACAAAAATTGAGTAGTAAAAGAGAGAAATAATAAGTTAAATAATCGAATTTAGAAATTTTCACCCCTGGTGATAGTACAAATGATATATTGGTGAAGAATAAAGAGGAAATATGGACAATGCCTATTCCTGGATCCCATACATTGTCACTAATAAAAATGAAACACAAAAAGAAAGAAATAACATTTAAGTACGCCACGTGTCAGAAGTAGCGTGACTTCAAATCTTTAAGCCTTGGAAATTCTGGCCCACTTTTCACAATCACTTCCACTTAAATCTTATAGGTCTGTACTGAAGTCACCTCATAAAACACTTATGAACATATTTAAATCTATATTTAATATATTTATCACAAAACAATGCTCGTTATAAAGAAGTTATGTGATAGATGTGCTCGATGTATGGCGTTTTTTGACATGAATATTAACATTTCCACGTATTCTGGCTCTATATGTGCATTCATTGTATGGACAGGAAAACTGAGGTTCTTTACCACCACAAAAATATTTAATATGATCCCGAAGACCTCTGGCATATTTGTAGGATTTAGAACATGATGGACACTTATGTTCCTTATAGCCTGAAAAAAATAGGTATATTATCTTTAATCGTTGACTTTGGGGCAACTAATTCATTTTCTATTTTTTTTTACATCTAAAGCGTTATCTAACCCGTGAAATGAATTTTCTAGTAATTTTTCACCCAACAAATATTTCGCACATATTTTATGGCATATTTTTAGTTGAAAGTTTATCATTTAATGAATTGGATCGTTTAACTATCCTAAAACACGTAAAAATCGTACGGTTTTCCTCAGACTGTTGTACTATAAAAATTAAAGTCACATTACTATAGAAATCATTGCTCAACTAAGGACTATATTAGCAATCTAATTAGAAATGTTGGAGAAAATAATGGTCTTGAATCGCATGATATATGTACATCTTTGTTTTATACTCTGACATCAAAACAATGCTGATGTTCGAAAAAGTGTGGCCGAAGAGCCAGATATGTCGGTTCCAAGAAGATCCCAGCGACTTGGTTACTCATATCCCTTTTAGAGATCTTAGATGTACCCTTAGATCTATTTCCGCAAGACCTAAAGCCTTCGAACAACAAAAGTAACAAACGATGTTAAACGAACGAACAAACATAATCATTATCATCCGTAACGTTATGGCCGATATACATCCCGATATAAGCGAAAAAGTTATCGAAAATTGCGAGATTATTGCAATGATGAAATGTATAATTGCAATGATGAAATTAACATTAAACAACCAAACAACGAATAATAGTGTTTTGTTCAACTGTATCTTGTAAAAACAATTATAAGCATTAGTCCCTAGTTGTATACCTCCATAGTACCTCTACTGAACGATTAGCTGGAATCCAGGCAAGCACCATTACGTGTTTAATTTTGATCACATTTTAGTTCATATTGAATCATCTCCTACTGACACTAACATGGTTAGCGAAGCTCGCGTGGAGAAATTTAAAAATAGTGTGGAAAATCTGTGTTTGAGTTGTTGTGGTGTTTAGTGGAAAATCTCTTTTGAGTTTAGTGATTCGCGCCAACGATTCCGATAGAATCATTAATGGATATTTCAGTTCGTTGGTGCCGGGAAAGAACCAAAACAAATACAAGGTGGAAGAACGCATAAAGTCCTCCCCAGGCAAAAATGTAAAATCTAAGAAATCGTCCCCGAGTCACATCAGTTATTAGGGACGCATGCCTTCTGAGATGTTTTTTGCGCGGATGACTTATCATTTGATAGGCTGGAGATCTTTGCACAGGCTACATATTGCTAAATGCTGATGCGCATGTTATTTAAGATTAGGTAAATAATCACTAATAAATCAAATCCTTGTAAAAACACCAAGAAAATTATTTATTTTAGAAGCAAATAGTTAATGCATGATAGATGATAGAAGATTAATTATTTGCAATAACGTAGTTTGAAAAAAATCATAAGGGCACTATATTAAATATCTGCAAAGAGCCTCCAAGGCGAGATTGAATTCGAAAAAGTCCTCAACCTATTCAACAACTCGGCTATTACACACGGTTAAAGAAACTAGACCCAGTAATACGAATAACATGACCGAAATTGAAAAAGCACAATAGAATCTCATTCATTACTCATGCCTTTTTAGCTCATCCTCCATATTCACCAGACTTGGCAGCATTCGATTATGACATATTCTGAATATTGTAAAACTAAGACCTGGACTGGTTTTTCACAATAAGACTCAAAATTTTAAAAATGTAATATAACAAAGTTGATAAAAAAATCCCGGACAATAAAGATTAATATAAAATTGATTTGAATGTATTTTGTATATTAAATAAACTTGATTTCATTAAGTTCTAAAAACTGAAATTAATAAAACCCTACAGTGTGTACTGAAGGTTGAACTTAAAAAATTAATGTACGAAAGAGCCAATATATGAAACTGAAGAACAAACATATAAGTAAGATATTAGAAATCCTAGATTTACAAAAAAGCAATGAAAGAATGAGCTTTAAGGAACCAAAAAGTTATGTGAATTTGGGATATCTAATAAACAACAGATGTGAGGAATAAGCAGAAATCCTCTTAAATAAAGAAAAACTATTAATTATTCTGCCAAAATTATTTATTTTTATTCAAAATGCATATCATCCGCCTCAATGCACCGCTGGGCACGTTCAATAGTACATTTTTATGTGGTTTTTCGGAAACGCCTCAATGACCATCGTCACGACTTCTTGTATCTGTGTCACACTGTCATAAAAAGTTCCTTTTACGACCAGTTTGAGTTTCGGGAATAGAAAATAATCATAAGGAGATAAATCACGCGAATACATAAGATGTTAAAGCAAACAGAGTTGTTTTTTCACCAAAAATTTACGAACATCGTCGGTCCTGTAAGATGGTCCATTATCGTGCTACAGAAACTAATTTCCCCGGGCTTGATATTCGGTTCTCACTCGAACCAAGATGTATTTAATAATTATAATACCAAGATAATATTTACCAGTGACGTTTTGACAATGTGGGATCAATTCCCGAAATATAAAAAATAATGCTGTTAGAGTAGTAAAAACAAATCAACATTGTCTTCTCTTGTGACTTCTGGAAACGCAATTTTTTCGATTTCAGAGAATGAAGATCGTACTTGAAGATCACCAGCTTCTACGGATTCCAGAATGTGTCCTCACGATGTTTAACGCGATCATTTAAGGCGTGAGAAACAAATCAAACATAGACTTTCTGTTTCTTTAAATCCTTTGTCAAAATTTCGTGAATCATGTCTGGCCGAATTCGTCCGCTATCAATCTCAGTGGAATTCGCATCGCAGGTTCACGCATTTTTTCCACCAGCTCATCGCGATTTTTGTTTTTTGACCGGCCTGGCTTTAGGTCGTCTTCCAAAGCACAACGACCGTCCTGAAATCCTTATACCACTCGAACATGCGAATAAGCAATCATCACCATTAGCTTTTTTTCATCAATTTAAATACTTCTGCAAAAGTTTTACGAAGGTCAAAATGTTAGCTCTTTGTTACATCGTATTTTTGTGACGAGGTGACAAAAAGAACTATCATTTTAAGCGCTATAACTTGACAACCCGTTGGTCGATTTTAATGATGGCAGTCTCGTTTTATCAAGGAGATATTCAGCTTTCAAATTATATATTGTTTCAATTGATAGGGTTAGTGGTTTTTTTAAATTTATAAAGTTTCGTTATTTTTGCAATCTACTGAATATACACTACTAAAGCTAGTTGTTTAACATCTACTAGTAAATCTTAATAAGTTTCTTCACTTAGGAAATTAAATACAAAAACACAACCGGCTAATGTCAAAATATTTACTTAAAATCATAATGTTAACGTACACTATCACGTGGTATTGGGTTATCATTTATATTCATTCGGTTTTATATGGCATTTATTATTTTTTATTCAAATTTGTGTATTGTTATACAGTAAACACGTCGAGCTTTTGACAAATGAAAACTTGAACCTTGAAAAATGAACAGAAAAGATTCAGTTATTGATGTAATTGAAGATTTTCGTTCGCGTGTTTTTTATTGACCTATTGTTTATATTGACCTAGAAAAACCCTTCGGCAAACGACTGAAAGGAAAAATGAATGAAAAACAGAGTAATAATAAAAAGAGAAATAATAAATAATCGAATCTACAAATTTTTACTCCTGCTGATAGTACATGATATATCGGTGAAGAATAAAGAGCAAATAGGAAAAATAGAAGCAGCAGGAAACAAAGATTACGCCTTCACATTTCTCCTATTAAGCATATTTCTGGATCCGATACGTAAAAAGGAAAAACATAAAAAGAAAGTAGGAACATTTAAGTACGCCACGTATCTGTCAGAAGTAGTGACTTCAGATCTTTAAGGCTTACATGCTGGAAATTCTGGCCCACTTTTCATAATCACTTCCACCTGGGAGTTCCAATTACTTGAATCTTATAGGTCAGTATTCAATGCACCTCATAAAAACTTATGAACATATTTAAATCTGTATTTAATATCTTTATCACAAAACAATAATCGTTATAATGAAGTTATGTTATAAGTGCTCGATGTATGGTGTCTTTTGACATGAATATTGACATTTCCACGTATTCTGGCTTTATATGTGCATCCATCGTTTGGACAAGAAAACTGAGGTTCTTGACCACCACAAAAATATTTGACATGATCTCGAAGACCTCCGGCATATTTGTAGGATTTAGAACATGATGAACACTTATGTTCCTTATAGCCTGAAAAAAAATAGGTATATTATCTTTAACCGCTGACTTTGGAGGTAACTAAATCATTTTCTATATATTAAGTCAAGTCATAAATAACTTATATTTTTTTATCAGACATTTATTTTGCTTTCATTAAATAATAAAAATGTAAATGTAATCCTTGTAAAATGGTTGGTTTGAACTGAAAGAAATTCGACTTTCGACAACCTGACTGACTTTCTTTTCAGAATTGAGGGCTTTTCCATTCAAAAAGCTTTCTAAGGAACAGAAAAGATGGCAGGCTGTCGGAGAAAGGTCCAGGGAGTAAAGTGGGTGTGGTGAAACAGACCATCCAAGCTCAAGGATTTTTTCATGAGTCACCCTTGCTGTATGTGGTTGCGCATTATCGTGTAAAGGAATAAGGTTTTTGCGATTGACGAGTTGAAGACGCTTTAATGGAGTTTTTCTTTCACTCTTTGCAGCTGCTGAACGTAGCAATCCACAGTAATCGTGAAATTTGACTTCAACAACTCGTGATGAATCATTCCTCGACAATCCCACCATACACACAATGAAGACCTTTTTCAATGGATGTTTGCTTTCGGATCTGGTAGGAGTGATTGATCCTTATCAAGCCACTGTCTTTTGTAGAGGATATTACCAATATAACCTATTTTTAATTGCCTGTTATAACCCAGTCTAAAAAATTCTTGATTTTTACTTGTGCGAGTAGACTTATTGCGATGGACATGCGATCTTCTTTATTCCGTTCACTTCTCAGTGATCTCACTGAGTATGGATACCTCACAATCTCTTGTGAAGTACCCATACTCCTAAGTTGCTGACTTTCCCTAATTTTTCCAAGTGGCCGTCAAACAGTTGATTGCGATGTATTCAACCTTTCTGCTACATCTCTTGTTGATAGGCGTAATTTTGTTCCAATGATGCCTTTAAAAGGCTGTCCTCAATGGAAGTCACGGCCTCGATTCATTTTTTAAGGTCGCATCTCCAGAACGGAAATTGGCAAACCAAATTCTAACTGTCCGATGGGATATTAGTCCTTCACCGTATACACTGCATATTTTTTGAGCTGCTGTCTTAGCACTATTGCCTTGTTTAAATTTTCAAAGCATCACGTGATGAATATGCACTTTTTCACTCTCCATTTTAAAAGTTAGGAAAAACAGTGCAGTTGTAACGTACACCATAAAAAATAGTTGGCAGAAGACTAACTGAACCCTTCTGTAGTTAGTGAAAGCAAAAACTCGTTTGTCCCGTTGACACGTAGTAGATAGATACGAACAATAGATTGATTCTACCTGCTGCTGCATCGAAAGATATTTACGACTCGACCTACTATTTTTACATCTAAAAGGTTGTCCAACCCATGGTACGAATTTTACAGACATTTTTCACCCATCAAATATTTCGCGCATATTTTATGGCATATCGTTAGTTGAAAGGCCGTCTCAATGGCAAATATCTAACTGTTCTACAAAAATTAAGGTCAGAATTCAATAGAGATCATCGGTCAACTGAAGACTGTATTAGCAAGCTGATTAGAAATTTCGAAGAGAATATTAGTGTCTTGAATCGCCTCTACATCTTCGTTTAGCACGTTTACATAAAAACATTGTTGATGCACGAAGAATTGCTATTGGGCGAAAAGCCAGAAATGCCAATTCCAGAAAGACCCCAACGACTTGGTTATTCATATAGCGTATTTGGTATGTAGATCTTCACTTACACTCGTATAAGATCTAATTCACACAAGCACTAAGTCCTACGAACAAGCATCTTCACATCAATGAAAACAATAAAAACAGAACTGGGGAATATTCTATCAAGCATCTAAAGGCACTATAACAAGTCTCTGCAAAGAGTCTACAAGTCGAGATTGAATTCGAAGAAGATAATGCTTACCCAACCTATTCAACAACGTGCTTACTACTCACCGTTGAAGAATCTAGTCCCAGTTATACGAATAACATGACTGAAATTGAAAAAGCACAACGGAATCGTTATTCATTACAGATGCGTTTTACCTCATTCTCCACATTTACCAGATCTGGCAACATTCGATTAGTATTTATTCTGACTATTGTAGAACTTAGAAATAGTTGGATCGGTTTTTGACAATAAAACTCCAAAGTTTTAAAAATACAATATAACAAAGTTGGTAAAAGATCGCAAATAATAAAGATTAACATAAAATTGAATTGAATTGATTTTGTATATTATATAAACTTAATTTAATTACGTTCTAAAAATGCAAATGAATTTATTTACCAGCCCAAAGATGTCGTTTCTTGAGCCGAGCTATATTTGGAAGAAGTTGTTAGACACGGCGGAATACGCAGACATAGTACAATTGTAAATAACAGAACTAGTAATTGCAGTACAGAAGACTGAACATTAAGATATAAAGTAGGAAAGAGAATATGAGACCAAAAAGCAAACATACAAACTCGCATACTAAATGTACAAAACAGCAATGAAAGAATGAATTTCAAGGAAACAAAAAGTTATATGAATTTGGGATATCTGATGAACAATAGATGTGAGGAAGACGCAGAAATTGATCTAAAGCCAGCGAAAGGAAATTGATGTGTTTGGTCATTGCACAGATTGTAAAAAACAGAGAGTGTAAATATAGGATGGCGATTAGACTTAAAATGTTGTACATCTGCGAGACATGCACGCTGAACAAGATAGCATTATGGCAGAGAAAAATATTACGAATAACATATGGAGGCAAAGGCAAAGGGAGACGGGCATATATATATATATATATATATATATATATATATATATATATATATATATATATATATATATATATATATATATATATATATATATATATATATATAATGCACTTATATAAACAAGCAGTTAAACAAAGTTTTTATTTTAAAACATAAATAATTAACATAATACTTCACTAAACTCAAAGAGGTTTACCACTATACACCAAATTACTTTTTCAAACTTAGACTAAATCAGCACTTAAACTGAATCATATCCTGATAATGCTAACATGGTTAGCGAAACGTGCGTTGATAAATTTAAAATTGATTTGGTGTTTACTGGTAAATCGCTTTGAGTTTAGTGTTTCACACCGAAGATAGAAGAATTGATACCATTTCACAATAATAAATATTTCTCAGTGAGATACAGGCGTTGTCACTCCATGCTTCCTGCTGGCATGTCTTTGCAAATTATAAGCAGTGAATGTTTTAAATGTACAATTAGCATATTGACAAACAAAATCAGGTTCTCTGTTACAATATCTCTTCAAATGACAATACAGAGTATTGTATTTCGAATACTTTCTTCCACATTGATGACATTCGTATACTCCTAAAAATAACAAATATATAACTAATGCATATTGTTTTAAAACATTTTGTTAGTTATCTGAAATGAAGTACAATCAGTATCTTCTTGAACTGTTATTAGAGAAAGGTGATACCACAAATGGTAGAAAAAACTATAATTCTACTCTAAAAATAAGCACATTTGTATTAAAAATGTTGAAGAAATTGCTGTATTATTATACTTACACATAGTTAAAACGTTTTTTATATTTACAATAGGTTATTTTGTATAGAAAGTTACCGTAAAATGCTTTAAAATCGTTTATAAAACTTAAAAGTAAATCATCAAATATCTTTGGGATTGGTGATTGGTATATTTGTATGATGATGATTGTTTACGTCGTAGTGACATCCTGGTTGTTAGTATCTCCGTTGTTACTCAAAGCAACAAAAGTCGAAAAAGGACGAAAACTTCAAGTATAGTATTGTTACTGGTGATGAGACGTGATGTTTTCAATATGATCGAGAAACCAAGCGTCAAAGTGCCCACTGGAATCACCGAGCGAGCCAAATTAGAAGAAAAGCCGTCTCGAGAAGTCAAAAATCAAAACAATGTTAATTTGTTTCTACAATACGGAGGGAATTGTGCACAAGGAGTTCGTTCCACCTGGTCAAAGCGTCTATTGTCGCGTATTCGTCTGCCCCGACAATACAGTCAACAAAGCAAGGGGCGCTTATTGCACGATAATGTGTCGTATCATCGCTCGACGCTCACTGATTTTTTTACCAACAATGGCCTTGTAACAATCAGTCATTCACCATACTCGCCTGATATGGCTTCCTGCTACTTCTACCCCTTCGAAAAATTTCATTTACATAAAGTATAGCTTTATGTCGACATAGAATCGACATTCAATAGGCGTCGACCGCCATCCTGAAAGACATATCTTTGGCCGAGCTCATAAATTAATTCGTCAATCTAATTGCCCATACAAAATCGCAGACGCATCTTGTATACTATTTTCTAATTCTTAATATTCCTCCTTGGTATGGTGTATTATTTACTACACAAAAGTAAGCGTTTTAAAGTAACAAAAGCATTTGCGTATATGCTGCGGCTACAGTTCACATGGGACGCTTCTGCAGCTCTTTGGCTCCGTTCTCATACCTCGCAAATGCCGATTAACGGTAGTGTGGGATACTCCTAGTGCTAATTCTAAAATCTATAGTCACAGCTACCCTTAAATTATCGGAGTCAAGAGACCATGGACGATCTGATCTTCCCCAATCTTCTCACTCATGTCTGCCTTCTGCAAATTTAAGAACCAGAGCTGAGCGATGGAGATTGATACGGCACCTTCCCCCTCTAATTTGCAAATCTTTCGAGCGGCTTCAGTTGTTTTGATTTTTTTTTAATGTCTTAAAATTTCTTTAATTTCACGACTTATTTCACTCATTTTAACGTTTTTGTTAAAAAACGACTGAATATTTTGTCATGGAATCATTTTAATTAAAAAAAGGCAAATACTTTTGTTACTGCCAAGTATTGTCAAAGATTTAAAGTTTAAATGTCTTGTATCATTAGTGGAAGCAACGGTTAAAGTGAAGAAAAAACAGCGAATGAGAATGTACAAATTAAAAGGAAATCAAAAAGTTCAAAAGTTCGAAAATTAGTCAAGTTCAGATCGACTTTTTAGGGAAGATACTGAAAAAGAAACAGTTCAGTTGTGATTAAAATCACCTGGGATTTAGAAAAATGTTGAAGCTATTAATTTGTTAAATACTAAAATGGCTGAACGTGTTCCCACCTTGAACAACAATGGTTGTCAACTGAGATACTTCCACATTTATCAGTTCAGGCCGTTACAGGTTCGTTTTCAAAAAAATAAAGTTCTATCACTCCTTCAACCTAAAAACCTCACCAACACGGGCGTAGCCAGGATTTAGTTTGGGGGGGGGGGGGGGGGGGGTTAGTTTGAAGTATATAAAACAACAAAAATATACTACTCGACAAGAGATGGCGTTACTGTGCGCAACGTCCACTAGTTCGGATATATATTCAAGTCAAATGTAATAATTTAACTCTCTTCACTCCTCGTATTTTTTCGGCACATTTGGCTTCGGCAAACAGTGACTTTCTGAGGATAAAGAGGTAAGTACTGAATTACTTAAGGATTTTCATCGACCCAAATCCTGCACTTATGTTTGTATACAAATTTATTAACCCAGAGGTGCGCTTCGTCGGAAAATATTATTTTTCCCCAAAGTGGGAGGTCGCCTTCCAACTACTCTAAAGCTCAATTTGTATATCGGGATGAATTGATGCTCTGTACTGAAGAGTCTATGAGTCACATTTACATTTCAAACAGTGTTGCCGCCATTACGTTTCAACGTTTTCGATACCACGTTAAAACTACCTAGTGAGACTAATGAGTAGTTTGAGGACAATTGCCATAATTTCTATCAATAATAGAATTTGAACTAAATGTCATTTTGATGGTATATACGAATAATTTTAAAGTTCTATTGTAATGGGCATTTTCCGATGGTAAATTGACACAATGTACTGAATGCAGCGATATTTACTCTTATTGGAAAAGTCAATATTTTCATTAGAATTCAGAAAAACTAAAAAACTCACGATAGAGTGCTCTTTTTATTATTTCTCACATGTAATCACTCACATTGTCAAGATACAAACATTGCAAATTAATCATCATGGATATATCGTCTTGTGAACTCCGTTGATGTGTCTCTTTAAGCTACTCTTCAGGTGACTTTTAAATTGACAAGTGGGAACTGGACAAAAATGAGACGGTTCAATGCCGCAGAATTTCCGCACGTGGTAATAGTAGGAATTTTTGACATTGTAACCCCTACCGCAATTTGGACACACATAAGCAAAATCTAAAAAGGAAGATTAATAAATATCAACTAAAAAAACTCATCTATCAACTAAAAAGATAAAAATTAAATTTATGTTAAACATTGTTTAACGTTATTTAATGTCTCTTAAAGTTATACAAAACATTTAAT
Source organism: Cosmopolites sordidus (assembly GCA_031761425.1). Lineage (NCBI taxonomy): Eukaryota > Metazoa > Arthropoda > Insecta > Coleoptera > Curculionidae > Cosmopolites > Cosmopolites sordidus. Next base: position 76,567 of record JARFXV010001699.1, on the reverse strand, counting down.
ATTCAACTGAGTTAACTAACACTTGATAACAAAAAACTTGCTTGTTGTTAACACTTTAAACAAAAGACAAGTCTAAATTTTTTAATATAGTGCAAAGTCGGTTAATTTATTTAAAAAATATTTTATTTCAAAATCTTATCAAAAAAAGCTTTGGTTAAAATTTTTTAGCGATTGATATTATGTATAACACCACTGAATGAATGAATATTTCTTCTAGAAATGGCCAGACGTTATTTAGTTACAATGAATATACAGGATACAATGAATATTCCGTTTTGAAGCCTACAACCTGGACTTTGATCTCCTGTAGCATTTGTTTCTTCAAGTATTTCTTGTTGGTTCAGTGCTCTAATATCACTAGATTGGATTCGGAATACTAAACCGTCTTCTGAGATGTAGTTTTAACTTCGATTTCGAAGCTTAAACAGCTTCGAAGCAACTTCGGCTCTTACTAGTTTACAATGAATTTACGACCCAGAGGTGGGCACTTTTTAGTTTTTAGGGGTCTCTACCTTACCGTTGACGTAGTTTAAATGACAGGATTTTGATATTGCCAACTTACATAAAGTCACAACACACATTTACATGCATATCGAAGATGATTAAGTTGGATAAATAGAGTGCACCTTTCATATCTAGAAGATGAATATATACAGTTCAACCGGTGAAAGATGCTTGCATCATAGATATCTCAATATGTTCTTTTTATTTTTCTGAACGAAAGAGAAAGAGATGGAAAACATTTAGTGATGTCTGCATGAATTAATAGATTGAAGCAGTACGTTGTTCTAACTAATACTAATTTCTAACTTAACCATTTTATTACAAATGTTTAACAAAAAACGGAATTTGTATTTGTTACGTTAAAAAGTTAAACAATGTAAATAAAAAAAATGCGAACTTTTTCGGAATTTATCTTTGATTTAGCATTTTGTAATTTCAGATAATGTCGGAAAAAAACAATGAACGCAAGTCCAACCATTTGTGCTCAATGTTTGTGGGTATTTTGAAATGGAAAAAACGGAACAGGGGATCTTTCGATCATATTTCATCCGTTCAAGAGACAAATAATAGTTAATCTGGTCACGTCTTTACTTAGGTTGCGTTATCACATTGTAATATATTTTTTTAAAACCAAAACAACAGACTTACTTGAAGGCCGTAAAATGGAAGTTCGAAATTCCGAAATTTGTTTATATAATTAATGCAACTGTTTAAAGTAATGCAACTGTTTAAGGACCTGTATATCCCCACATCTTGGTAACATTTTCATCACATAAAAATGAGTCTCAGCAATAAATTGATTACTTCCTAAAAATTTAGAAATTCAAATTGTCCGTACAATTTTAACCTGACAGAAAATACAAGATTTTGTAAACAATTTCTATGACACAACATTTTACAATTTCATGACACTCACTCGAAAGTTTCCGTTAAAATATCGATTTATAATAGGACGTTTTATAATTTCATAAATATATACAAATAAATGTATCGTGGATTTAAATCATAAACATAAATGTCCGTCTTACGAGGCACCAACCATGTCCATTATGAAAGTTAGCACTAATTTGACTAATAATGTTTGATTTGATGCATATAAATAAAATTGATGACGCACTAGTAATCTATCGGCGGTTCAACTTTACTTTTGGTCCTGTTACAGAAACAACTTCGGACAACAAGTGATATAGTGAAAAATTCTGCTTTATTTTTGTGAGGTTCCATTTCAATAATATGGTGCATTGATGGTAAGGTAATTTTGGGAACAACAGACAACAGAGTTCTCAGCATAAAGATGTAATGGGGTGGGTATTACTCCACCTCATACATTAAGTATCACCAATAGTTTCGATTTAACACTTAAGAAAACGTATTGAAAACAATACACCCTAGCATAAGAGCATCACTTTTTATCAAACAATGACTTGAAAAAAAAACAGTGTAAAGGTACATTCTATTCACACATCTAGTTTTTCGCGATTATTTTCTGTCCCAAAAATTTCAAATTTCAACGTATGTTCTGAAGAGTTATGCGTTGTTGTGAACCTTATATTGATACAAATTGGAAAAAAAAATAAGCAGATAGTCAACAAAATTATACCATAATTAAAACAGGAAATACAGTTCTATAAACAGTAGTTCATGAGCGAACAATTTGGAACGAGAAAAAGGTAGAAGGTAGAGGTACGAGAAAAATAAAAAAGTATTTGAACATTTAATTTTTAGTGTGTTACTAAAATGGTAGTCGAGGATCCAGCGTCGTCTTATTTTTTCTCCACTAACATTTATGGCCATCAATAAAATACCACCACTAAAAGTGGCAGCTTTCCAAAAATTTAGGGTAATTTTTTTACTATTGAACGAATTGCAAGAATTTTTTTCGGGTACTCCTCCCTCTATAACCGCTATTATGTAAATAATTTCTTTAATTTCTATGCGTGACGTTTATACCAAAACAAGAACCATTATCATCGGCTATTTGTTGACATGAAATAAGATACTAAGATTTTTCATTGAACTTTCGTGCTTTTCATCTTTATTTCACTTTTGTTTCTCAATATTCCCAATTCTTTCATGTAATGTACTGTACATAAATCCAACTCTCAATTGTCGGAAATTTGTCGCAATTTCGCTTTTTTTCTATGAAAAATGAGTATTTTATTAACTACTTTAAAAAAAATTATATTCTGCACTAATTACGGTATAGTTTTGTGAAAAATCATTTGGGGTTTGTGCTGACATAACGTCACAAGATGTCCAGAAAAATTGATTTGTTTAACTAGTTTTTCCCCACTATAGATGTTGCTGTAGTGACATACCGGTGTTTGTCATGAAAACACATTTTATTAGAAGCAACGTATTTACAGTTGATATGTAATTTAGTTTGTGTTGAATCAGCAAATGAAGCTGGCATGTTCTGCTTTTGGTGTAAACAAAAATTATCGCTCGCAACCAGATATCAACGATAATGATAAAATTGTATTAATTATGATTGAGATCGTTTCCTTATCCATCGTATTCTACATAATTCACTTCAAATTAAATGCATACATTCAAGAAGATGCTTTCAGGAATAGGGATTTCCGTCAAAGGTTGCAATCATAGTCGAAGCAAATGTATATCTTCAAAAATTTTTCTGAAACGCCATTACTGAAAAGTATAAAAATGCTGGAGAATCCTAGAATTGAGGTGTATCTAACTAAAACGATATAATAATAAAGATAAAATATATAAAACATGTCATAAAAACTTGTTTAGCTCACACTGCAAATTATTTTCGAAAAAAAAACTAAAATTCATAACGTTCCACATATGGTTCTTTATTACACATTTCTTTTAACATTAGATAACTTAATGAAGTATACATTTATGCGAATGAAAGTTTAAAATTAAATGGAAATAAACGTATTTATTAAATATCACTAAAAATTATAAATGCAATATATACAAATATTTTAGTTTAAAAATTGTATATTTGATCTTCTCAACAACCTAAATACTAATTTAGTTGTTAAAAAATTAAACTTCATTCTGTAGATAATATCTTAAAATAAATAAAAAAATGTGTATAAATTTTCTTAGAACTTTCAGTAGTAGTAAGATAAATACCCTGTTAATAATAAAAAAATAGTTACAAAAAATTGGGTAAATTATATTACCACCACATCCTAGTAGTGCAAGTGTAACAAAACCAGTTCGTGTTAGGAAAAACATTGGAAGAGTAAAATGTATCATTTAGTTTTTAACATACATCTCTTACAAGGGTCCCTATTAATTTAACCGGTTCAGTAGTAGATATCCTTCTTTTTCAAAAGGGTTTATAATATACTTATTACAACACTGAATATTCATTTCAAACCGACCTCTACGAAAATTCAAACCGATCTACAAGAAAATTTGTAGAGATTCTCTAGAAAATTCTCTACGTAAAAACTGATTAGTATGCAAAAAAAAGAGCCTGTTTATGAGTATCCTCTGTATTTGACATATTTAACATATTTAACTTTTGTGACGAAACGTGAAATACTAACGTGTAACAAAAGTATTTACGTTTTTTCCTTTGCTAATAAATACAGGATTATACTTCTTAGAGGTTTAATCCGATTTCAACGTTTTGCTTCGAAAAATAAACATTCCATCTTTAGTTTTAAAACGACTCCATTACGAAATATTGAGTTGACGGTTTGACGGAAACAAGTTAATTAAGAAGTTTAAAGCGAAATTAAGTTAGTTTTAAGACATTATTTTTTAAAAAGGTTTCAAAGTAATTGACTCCGCTTGTAAAATGGAAAAGAGCAGATCGTCCACTGTCTCTCGATACCGACATTTTAAGAGTAGCTGTGGTTGAAGATCTTAGAACAAGCACTAAGAAATTTTAAAGGGAATTAGAAGTATTCCAGACTGCCGTTAACGGCATTTGGGTGGCATATGAATGAAGCCAAAGTGAAGTAGAAGCATCCCTCATGTCCTGTTTCCGCAGAAGCCACGCGTCGGGATGAAGTGTGTAAAACTCTCCTCAAAACCCCTAGTGATTTTCGATTCATCAAACGAATTATTTCCTAATGACGTAAAGCAGCGGGTTTTGCACAGGCAACCAGCTTTTCCGGTAACAAGGCCAGAAAGAATTGTTAAAAAGTTCATGCTGTGTTTTTGGTGAAATCGTATAGAAATACTTCATTTTGAGTTAGTTCCTGATGGTGCGGCGATAAATTGAGAATTCAGTTCAATTTAAGAACGTACACGCTGTTCTGACCGAAAAATATACAGCTTTGGTCAAGTGTGAAAAGTCCTCCTAGAGCAATACAGCGCAAGACCTCATACTTCACATCTAACCACACCCAATATACAGCCCTGACCTCGCTCCGATGGATTAGCACCTTTAGAGCTCACTTTTTGCGAAAAAAAAATCTAGGAGCAAAGAAGTGATAAAAACTGCCTCGGCAGCGACGGTGAACCAATAGCACACGTACCATTGATGGCACACAACAAAATAATTTGGAAACGGCATTAATTAAGAAATTTAGTACCCAATAGAAAGAATTTATTTGTTCTTTCTGAGTATTATTCAACATGACTAGTTTGGCAAAAAAAACAAAACGTGCAAGATAAGTGTAATAGAGAATTTCAAACTTTGTGGACTGAGAAATATGATATGATTAGTAAAGGTGATAAAGCGGTTTGTGTTTTATGTTCTGGAACAGTGGTATGTATAACATTGTTTTTAAAATGGCATTATGAAACAAATCACAAATATCTTTGTCAAAAAAGCCAACCAGAGCAGAAAATAATTTATTGCATGTGCAATTAAAGAGATCAATAAACAGTCAACGTATATGATTAAATATGTTAGCAAGGATTATCATACAGGGACACAAGTATCTTGGCTGCAAATATCATTGCCCGGCATGATAAACCTTTTAACGAGGGAGAATTTTTGAAGGAAGCCTGGTTAGCAAGCGGCCTTTCACTTTTTGATGATTTTGAAAATAAACATAAAATAATTTAGCGCATCAAAGATCTAGAAACACAATAAAATATCCTAAAACTGACCGAAAATGTAAAAGAACAACAAAAAACTGACATCAAGTCCTCTCCTTTTATATCGCTGTCTTAACGAAAGTACTGATGTAACTAAATCAGCCCGTTTAGCTGGTTTTGCTCGAAATTGTGTAGTAAACGACATTAAGGAAGAATTAATTGAGATAACATCGTTGCCAACAACTACTAAGAGCACAGATATTTTACGGCTGTTAAAAATTCACTTGCTAAGAAAGAAATTGATTTAAGTAAAATTGTTTCGATAACGATTAATGCTGCTCCCAGTATGGTGGGCAAAAAAAAAGGGTTTTATCAATTTAACACACATAGGACATTCGATTCTTGAATTCCACTGCATCATTCATCAATAAGCCTTGCGTTCTAAGGGTGGTTTAGTCTCCCTTGATAATATAATGGCCGTAGTCACAATAATATTGAACCTCATATCGTAGCAGGCTTTAAATAAGCGAAAGTTTGATGCTTAGTTGAATGTTAGAGTCAACTCGGTGTATAATGGCTTACTGATATATAATAAAGTTTGCTGGTTGAGCCACGGTAACGTAATTCAAAGATTTGTTAATTGGAAGAAATCATACTGTTTATACAAAATGAGGGAAAAATTGAACAATATGCAGAGAACATTTCAATAAATTTAACGTACAGCTTCAAGGCGCAAATAAAACAATTATCGTTACTATAGACTCCTGGGAGGCTAAACTGCAAGTTTTCAGTAACGATGATGTTACCAAAAACTACAAGTGTTTCCCAAGCTTGAAAACTAAACCAAGCAAAAGTCACTGAAGAGTTTAATTCGGTAATTAATTCTTCAATCAAAAAATTATAATCAAGATCTTCTCAGTTTAAAGAATTATCGAAAACACTCAAGTTGTAATTCATGTAACTTCGCTTGATAAAATGAACTTGTCCAAAATTGATTGGTTGGAAATTAAAGATAATGAAATGCAGCTGATTGATTTCCAGCATAGTTCAATATGGATTCAAAAATTTATCGAAACAAGGAAAGAGTTGGAATTAAATGGAATAGAAAGACTATCAGGCAATATGAGTTAAAATGACAATACCAAAATTATGGAAATGTGGAATTTAATTCCAGATACATTTAGTTGTCTGAAGAAGCTGACTTTTGCTATATTAACAATATTTTCATCTACCTATGCCTGAGTCATTATTTTCAGAAATGAATAACATTAAAGATTCGCTTGAAAACCGTAAAAGTAACAAACTATCTAAAAAACATAATATAAGTAATTTGCCATTTAATTTGCAACAGCAGAAGTCTCACTAATTTTTTCTTTCGTTTAAGTAAACGTAAAATTGTTAATGTTACTATTGCTGTACACAATGTATATTTCGGGTTGTAAATAAAGACTTTTAAGTTGATAGTATTTAGTTTTTATCCCCTTAATCACTAAGTCAAGATTGTTTGAGGGCACGTCATAGCATCATTAAACATTTCCTAAAAAAAAAATGGCACGTACGTAGATCGATAAAGGTTTGTCATCCCTGGTATAAGGTGTTTTGCTTGTGGAAGTGTTTACAGCCTTGACTTCGCTCCGATGGATTACCACCTGTTCCGAGCCACGACTCATTTTTTTGCGAGGAAAAAATGCAGACTGAAGAAGAGGTAAAAACTGTCTGCATCAAGTATAGTGTAGGGTGTTTTGCTTATAAGTGTTAGGATCTCTAGTTTTCATTAGAAGTAGCTCGACACCACAACGTTATCTTCGAACCAGATTGAAGATAGAATTTTTCAATACAAAAATTAGGGGTTGCATGCTGAAAACCTTTATTTAAACTTTTCTGAGAAGGCTCATATCAATATCATATTATTAGCAGGCAGATTTCTGGACCATTCACCTCAAAAGAGCGTCGGTGATAGGATTGAAAGAAGGGTAGGAAATTTGCCTCAGCCGCGGATATTAAAGGCTCTAAGATATAAAGTAAAAGTAGCTTGGAAATAGACCACCTAATTCAATTTATACCAAAGCTCGTTGGGAAGTGTTTAAGTAACAAGGGAGTATAAAAATATGCATTCCAAATTAATTTTAAAAAATTTAAAATATCTTTAGTATGTTTCCTTTACTAAAATCCTTTACTTCTTACTATATTGGCTATGTTTTGTCAAACAGTATTAAAACCGAAAACCCTGTTCAGTGTTATGTGTTTCAAATTTATCAGTTGAAATTGAATTCTTAAAAAGAACCATTAATGACGTTCAAAAAAAACCTGAACACAACACATTTCAACACGTCTACAACAACAAAAATTTATGGGATGTTTGTATCAATTCGAAGGTATGTATGTATGTATGTGTATGTTGAAAACTAAATAATAAATATTATTTCTTTCATGTATATACTGATAGAATCAAATGTTTCAATTCAAATTCTAACCTGTCTTCACAAAATTATCGTCAGAGCATATATATCTTAATACTTCAATAATTTAAATATAAATATGCCGAGATTATCAACTCACTATCAATACTTATTTGATCACCGTTTTACTTTTTTGATCCAGTGGATAATGCACATCTCCATCATTGCTATTCATTTCATTTCCTTCAATAACTTTTATGGACATTCATAATATGTTTCTTCAAGTTACATTTAAGATGACTTCGGAATGGACATCTTGGGATAGGACAAAAATACGATGGAGGTATACCACAAAATTTCTTGACATGGTAATAGAAAGAGTTCTGTTTAGTATAACCTTTTCCACAGCGTGGACACGTATAGAGGTCAGCTGAAATAAGAGAATAAGTTAGAAGGAATAGTTTAAACAATTATTCTGTCACGCTATTTCTATGCAAGTTTCCTTGGAATGTCATTCTACTTACAATAATAACCTTCATTGGGTTACTTATATATTATACATGATTACATATATATATATATATATATATATATATATATATATATATATATATATATATAAGATATTTTTAAATATTAGTAAATATCGTCTACTACGTGCATACATTACTGTTCTGCGAATGGAAGTTGGCAGATGAGAAAATGCAGACAATAAAGAACGTAAAGAGCATGCTAATTTTCATTTGTATAAAGATGTACCAAATATTATGGGGCTTTAAATGGTTAAACAATAATAAAAGGATAAAAATTGGCAATAAACGCAATACCTACACTTCAAAAGCGCATATATATTAAGTGGGTCACAAAAATACTATCAAATAAAGTAATAGTTACAGCTATTAACTGCCATCAAACAAAACCTTAACAGACCTTATAAAACCCAAACAAACGTAAAAAAAAGTTTTGTAAATTTTTATTATGCCTAATTGATAACCACATACAATTTACTAAAAAAAAAAACACTTTCACTGAATTAATTTAAACTAACTTTTATGTTTTACCAAGATGACAATTCTGATTAACATCATAGGCAAATGCTGCAGAAGCAAATCAAACCTAGGAATATGATATGAAACGATGTAAGTTTAAACCAGCAAGGTCATTTATTGAGTAAAATGATTCATAGTGAAACTTCAACATAAAGACTTGTAGCAAGTTCAAAATAAGTAATAATTAAACATCGAACAAAAGTGGAATCATGGCCAAATTCAAGACTTCATGGTGGATTTGGATACATTTCGAGGTCACGATCTACTTTAGAGTGGTTTTATGACGGTCATTAACGCTGAACTCAGTTGTAGGAAAGAGATGGAGCTATTGCCGAAATAGACACTTTTGTAGCATGATAACGCTAAGTAATATCTGAATGATTGTGGCGTGTTTATATATTTTTTCTATTTTTGGGGTTTTCGCCACGACATAAAACACAAAAAATATCAAAAATATCTATTCCTATGCAAATAAAGAATCACTGGGTAAAAAACAAAAAACAAAACGGAGACAAATTTCTCAGTGATTCTTTTTCTGTAATTTTCTGTAACAAAAAACATTTTAATTACAATGAAATTACAATATGTCAATGATACGTACATTGACAATGTGAATATCATTGACATACACAAAATATACTTCCTATCTTTTCATTATATATATAGAAATTAATATAATTTATTTTTTAGATTCGTTTTGAAAACGGGAGAAGACCTCCCGAAGCGTTAATGCTCAAAAGATTGTATTTATTTTAGAAAATTTTTGTATTTTTAAAATTTTGTTCTATAGGCAAATTTATTGCAAAAAAATAATCACTGAGAGATTTATCTCAGTTTTGTTTTTTTTGCTTTTTGCCCAGTGATTATTTACGTAAGAACAGAAATTTTTGATATTGTTTGAGCTTTATATCGTGGTCAAAAAAAGAAAAAAATATAATAACACTAATTCCATATTACTAGCTAAACTGACAGCCGTTCGATCAAAACATTGGATGCACAAGTATTAAAAAATGTGAAATAAACCAATTAGAATGCATTCGCTAGGCTTGATATTATGTGACTAGCAAAATAAGTTTAGCAATATTTTTGTAAGGAAAAGAAATGTATATATACATTATAATTATGTATTTGATCTACAATATATGCTCCCTAAAAGAAGAAATTAAAATATATAATATTCCACATATTATATTTTAATACACATATATTTTAAAATTACATAGTAGGATGCAGTATATTTATATATGACGATGTAATTTTTAATTTATATATATTTCAGGATTTTTTACCATAAAAAATAAAATATTATTTTCAACGAAACAAAATTTATAATCCAATAAGAATGAAAATAATTACTAAAAAATCACTAAGAATTAAAAATACATGTAATACTTAAATAAACATTTGTAAAATGTTGGATTTTTTTACTTTTAGATTTAAGAAATTGAAATACAATAAACTGAAAACAGTAATAAAATAAAAGGAAATGTATAAAAAACCAAATAATCGTAAAATCACAACCAAAAAAAATCCACTATATAATCAAAATAAAATATGTTCGTAAAAGAAAATGATGGAGTTTCATGTATTAGTTTCCCTCTCACACCAAAACACTTTGAAACTCGCCGACGCGCATTTCGCTAAGTTAGCATAATCATCAGTTCTTGTTACTGGAGTTCGAGTATCTCCTGATGGGCGTCGAGTAATTTTACTGCGCTTTCGTATGAGTGGAAAATTAATTTTAAAGTTTTTATTTAAAACCAAAGATTGCAAAATCAAAATTATCAAATATACTGTATTACCAGTGTTCTTAGTGCAAGCTCGGCAATAATATGTATGTATATACAAAAACTGCAGTATTAACATAATAAATATAAGTATATTAGAGAAAATATACAAATTCTTAGTAGACAATGCTTTTATTAATGTTTAAGTCGGGCGTTATAAATAAATCAACAGATTTAAACACTTAACTACACAATAATTATACACTGATTTATGCATTTATCCGTTCTAAACATTCTCGTCATTCTCTTTAAAAAGATGTATGAACATTTATGAGATGTTTCTTCAGGTTACACTTAAGATGGCTTTTGAAATTACATTTTGGCAATGGACAAAAGAACGATGGGGGAATCCCGCAAAATTTCTTGACGTGATAATAGTAAGAGTTTTGTTTCGTATAGGTTTTTCCACATCGTGGACAATTGTAGATGTCTGAAAGTACATGCCAGATTAGGAAAAATTAGACGATACAATCTTTAAGTTGATGTTCCTCTAACGTTGTTCAATTAAAAAAAGGAAGTATTTTCTTATCATGTAGCTGTTGCTGGAATTATAAATATATAAAGAAATATATAATGATCAATTACACAGGTCAACAAATAATTTTTTTTTGAGGTAACATTGACGAGAATAGGTGTATATGAAGTATTGTGTAGTCTTAAACCCGAAAATGATAAGCTAATTACTGCAACACGTACAGTTTTTTTGTTACAGGGGGTCGGCGGTGGGGAAAAAAAGGAGACGACATATTTTTACAATCTAGTATTTATTTAATATAAACATGTAAAATGTATGAAATCTATTCAAATACATTACTGTGGATTACGTGAATAAAAAATATATTACATGAGATGTCATGCAGAGACTAAAACTTTCACTTTTCCTCTTGTGTGTTCTGTAGCATCATCTCTTTTTAAAAACCAGCAGTAGTTGCCCAACATAGATGGGTTCCAGCGTCCATCGTTATCTTGCTTCCACGGCCCCGATATCCTGGTGAAACCTTTCCCCTTGTTCGTTGCCTACTGCAGTATAATTTTCCGGAAAAATCCAAATGGGGGTGTAAAAAATCGTTTTATTAAAGGACATGCGACACCCTAGTATTTCATAGGCTTTCAAGAGTTCATCTATGAGGTTTTTATAGTTTCCATCTTCCTTGTTGCCCTGAACTCCTTTCACTACACTTACAAAACACTTCCAAGCTGCCAATTCCTTTTCATTTGCAAATCAATCATCAATTATCAAATCAAGCATTATTATCTAATAAATATGCCTTATTTTAGTTTTGCATCACTTAATTGAGGAAATATTTCTTTTAGGAACTTGAATTACCTTCTTTGTCAATGCCTTTGACAAAGTTTTTCATTAGTTCAACATTAATATAAAGAAGCGGAAGAAGCACCTTCTTTGAATTAACAAGAGAGTTCAAAATAAGTTCTATGAGGCCAATCTGTCTTACTGTAATGTTCTATTGTTGTCCTACTCTCCTATAGACACAAAAAAAAGCAATACTTTGTAAAACCGCCTTGAAGTCCTAGCAATATACCTATCACTTTCAAATCCTCACAAATATCCCACGGATACTGGTCATATGTAACACGATTTAGCATGGTTGCTAAATTGTCATAAGTTCCTTTCATAGTCACTGAATGAACTAAAGAAATAGATGGGTTCCTGTTTCCATTATAAATGAAGGCTATTTTTAGGCCGTATTTCGCAAAATTTTTGAAAATACGCCACTCGGAAGGTACATGTTCCATATTAAATTAATTAATTACACCATTAATATCACAACAGAAACATAACTATCCTTTTATTTTATAAAAACTTGAAAATGTTACATTCCGTTTTCGGTAAAGTGAAATAACAGTATTTTTATTTAACAGGCTCCGCTCCACTGTTAAAGTCTGGAACCAAAACGTTCCGATGATTGTTTTGACAATCCCAGGTCACGTACCAAATCATTTAATTCATTCATTCTGAGTTATTAAGTAAGGTTCACTGGTAGTTGTTAAAAGTGTTGGGTCACAACTGGTGTTCTCAAGAATTAGAATTACCGGGAAACATTTGGACCAGGTTTAAAGGCGCAATTTGTACCGGTAGTTCCTGGCTATGAGGAACTAGCCCAAGTGTAGATGGAGGGAAGAAGAACTCACACAACAAACGTGAGGAGCCCAAACTTTTATCTTGGTCTCCAAATTGGCACTTAAAATATAAAAGATGGGCTTTTTTTACTTCCTCGAATATAGATCTAGCTCGTGACTTTAAAATAAATCGTCCGCACATATAACAAAACATTTACTGGATTTTTGCAAAATTGACGTCTAGAACTTGCCATTTTATATAAAATCGGCTTAAACACTTGACTGTACTGTAAACGAGACACAAACAAACAAAGATATAGAAAACAATAAAACTGCCCTTAAAGGTTCGTAGAATGCTGTGGAAATACCCCCTCTACGGTCTTGTAGTAATTCCTACATTGTTCAGTCCAAAGTCGGTACAAATAATTTAATTTACCCCATAATATAAAGGAGGAGCAAGTACTTGAATATGGGACGTACTAGGTAATTTCTGTGAAAAGGTCCTGTGAAAATAATTACCTAACTGAAAGCCAAAAAGAGTCCGACTAGAAGCGGACGACACTTGAAAATACCAAATGAGATTTTGATGAGATGTCGTGACTCTTTACAGAACGAACGGAACGAATATCGGAACCAGAATGCTTTAGGGACATTATCTACCATCCGTGAAAACATTACATGTAACACAGATATGGAACGACAGAGGGCAGTCGGGTCGCAAGTATCGACGTGAAAACACGTGAAATTAATTAATTAAGGCGCAGTGCAGACTGCTGCGAATGTTCGCCCTAAGATGGCGTGAGTTGCATGGAATTGCAACTTGCCTTCAACATGGCCTAGACCTGGCCATTTCCCTTCAGTCGCCTTCCTTACGTTCAGCAGCTCGAGCCCGGCCCATGACGACTACAGGCCGGAAACCAGTCCCGGGAACAATGGTTACTACAAGATACATGTCAGGGTTATTCTTCCAATATGGAAAATATTTCGTAAAAACCCAGTAAATAAAAATTCAAGAGAAAAACAAGTCAAAGTGCCAAGTAATGAAAGCAACAGAACACAGCGACCAGCAGAATCTGACACATGCTCTGCCCACTACAGACAAGAATATTATGACGTATGATGATCCTGCCGTAAGTTTACATCAATGGACCACAGATTAAGGACGTCTTCGAGAGTACTCAGAAGCACAAGAGATGAGAAAGTTCTCTAAATAATGATGACTTTTTTATGTCCTGTTCTTCACGGGATCTTGATGATCTTCGTTTGTTAATAAAAAAAAAGAAAAGTGTAGTGAAAATGCCAAGCACAGATCTGTAACTACTTTTTGGACAGCTGACGTAGTCGGTGAAATAAAGCACACCCGAATGTCTTTGTTTTGTGATCATCAGAAAGCAGTCTTGGAATCCATCGAGAACACAATTTTCGATAATTCAGTTCCCCGAAACCATGGTATACAAAATTGACCTTGAAACCTGTGGAAATTTACTTGATAACTTTGAAATCGTGAATCTCTCGAATTTTGTTGTCCACATCACAAACTAAATCTTCAGAAATTAGAGGTCAGCTAGGGCGTGGCTCGTCATGCACATTAACCCACCCGTCCTTGAACATTCTCACCCACTTTCGAACTTTCTGACGGTGAATTTCCGCAGCTGCCACGTTTCTGGCATTCAAGAATCGAATTACCGATCGTATCTCACAGTCGACCGGCGACTCAATTTTCTTAAACATTATACATTTCTACAGCTCAGTACATAGACAGACGATACGGCTGCAAATGGCGTTTAAACGCATGTAAATCATGCTGGTAGCAGACGCGCGAGCGTTTAAGCATTTAAAAAATACCCCTGGTATTATGTCAATATGACACATATCAATTTAATTTCTCTTACACATGAATATCAAATGATGTTGCATGGCACTGTTTACATTCAATTGTTCTATTGGAACCTTCGGTGTGAAACACTAAACTTAAAGAGATTTCTATCAGGAGATTATTTATGATGATGATGATGCTAACATGGTTAGCGAAACTTGCGTCGAGAACTTTTAAAAAAATAATTTGGTGTTTAGTGGTAAATCTCTTTGAGTTTACTCTGTACATTGTTTTGGTTATGAAAAAGGTTTTTTCCTCCATGGGTTTGGTGTCTGTTAACAGTCTAAACGCGATTTTGCCGAGTTTTTTCGGCGTTTTATAATAATAAATGAAACATGGATTCACCATTACATTCCATAAACGAAGCAGCAATCCAAACAGTGAGTGGGAGCAGGTGAAAATATGCCAAAGAAAGCGAAAACGGTTCTATCTGCAGGAAACGTCATGACTATAGGTTTTTTGTGATTTTTGTAATGTGTATTTCTATAATGATACAATACTGGACCAACTGAAAGCTACTCTTCAGGGTAGATGTCCTTAATTGAAAAACAAGAAAATGTTCTTTCCAAGCTAGAAGCTTCCACATATCCCGTATTCGGTGGATTTAGAACACATAGATTACCTTATCTTCGTAAACTCGAAGGTATGGTTTACGTAGATGTAGCTCATTTGAAGAACCACTTCAAATTATGCCGTCAAAGCTGAAACAACCGCAGAGTTGGAAAAATCTAATTGTATAAAAATATTCTCAATAACCTTGTAGTTTCTTAGTCAGATCGACTTTTCGAACAACCCTCGTACCTATTCATTGTAAACAAAACGCCTTAATTTAATTAAAAAAAAAACAGAGATGTAAACAATGCTGACATTTGGACGTATGGTTTAGATTATCATTAATTAACAAGCTATCGAAACATCCTAAAAATGACATTCATATTTGTTTGTGACTTTACATTTTTAGAATACTTATTGCTGCTTTTTAAAATATACTTCACTATTTCCTAAGCTTCGACATATTAAGATACCAATACTAATAAATCCGGTAATAGTGCAAAAAACTTATTCAAGTATCCCAACCAAATCGCTTGTTCAAATAGCTTTGAGTTAGGAATATGCAATGTTCAAAACAACCAAAAAACGTCTTAAAAATTGAAGAAAACGACAATAGGTACGACACATGATACATATATTGTCTGGGAATACTTACACGGTCAATATAATAAAAATTAATTCACTCTTAATTTATTAATTCTAGAAAATTAAATAAAAATTGTTCGCTGACAGATCACAAAATACTATACGTTCCAGCCAGAGGGATATTCGGTCCTTATTTGCCATTTTGCGGATAATGAACGGAATGAATGTGCCTTGTAACGTTCGTTTTTAGATGACTCTTGTAGCTACATCCGAGCACATCACAATAAAAACGTGGATCTTGACCGCAATATATTTTGATGTGTTTATGAAGCGATTGTTTGTTGTTGTATTTTTTGCCGCATCTATTACACACAAAGGCTACAAAAAAATATATATTATTAATGGAAATCTTCCCAGATAATCGTTATCAGCACTTAACCAAAATAGTTCGTGCGGTTGTTGAATATTAAAAATAAAACAAGGAATTTCAGAAAATGTTTTATTCGACAAAATAGTCAATGTTTTTTTATTAAAAGGCCAGTTCATAAAATTATTTCTGACGCAAAGACGCTTCTGATATATTCTACAATTTCCTATCGAATATTAAATATTACTTTGCCAATATTATCACAATCCATTTGTATCTTGATGATGCTATGGGACTAGTTACGAACACCCGAGTCGAGATATTGGAAACAGGCAGCTTAATATTTCATGTGAAATTTTCTTGAGATAAGTATTTATAATACAAAGTGCGTCTCACGGAAAACAGGACATAAAAAAAAACACACCAATATTCGATCACGACGCTTCAATGTCGCATAACGAGGTCCTGTCATCGGCAAGTAAAGGTTTTCGAAGAGTTAGAAGTGGCATGGAGTCAAATCAGACTAGTATTGATGGTTAAAATGTAATTATTAGTCAAAAAATCAGTGATGAGTATTGAGCGAAGGGAGGGCACATAATCGTGCAACGAGTGCCAGCTGCCTTGTTGACAGTATTGTAGCCGCATACGACGAATACGCGACAGACGCTTCATGATACCCAGATAAAACACAACATTGATTGTTTGACCGGTGGAACGAACTCCTTGTGCACAATTCCCTCCGAATCGTAGAAAAAAATCAACATTGTTTTGATTTTTGACTTCTCGAGACGGTTTTTCTTCGGATTTAGCTCGCTCGAGTGCCTCCATTCGGCACTTTCGACGTTTGGTTTCTGGATCATATTGAAAACATCACGTCTCAAAACATGAAGTCCTTGCAATGTTGTATTCGGAGCAATTTTTGGTCGTCAGTCAATTTTTGTGGAACAAAGCGTGCAGAAACCTTCCGAAGTCCCAAATGATCGGCCAAAATGCGATGAATTAAATCTGTGGACATGTTCAATTCTGTTTTCATGTATAGCAAAGAAGATTTTGGCTGATTTTGTATAAATTCAGGCACAATTTCAATGTTACTTTGAGTAGCCATGGAACTGTTCGCCTTTCGTCGAAGCCAAAAAGCTGCTGAGACATGTATGTATATATATATATATATATATATATATATATATATATATATATATATATATATATATATATATATATATATATATATATATAGAAATAGTTTGATTTAACACTTTCTTATATAATCCAATATGGAAATGCCTATACTGATAATATCCAGTTCTGCATTTCTATGGAAAATGAAATTAATAACATATCAATTTCGATCTCACTTTTTATATTTATAATATAAAAATGACTATAATAACAACTAGTTATTGCTTATTTAAATTAAATATTTCTTGGTAGAAACAAAATGTTCAAAAAAATATCTAAAAATTATGATAATATTAATAACATTCAGATATCAACAATACAAATAAGTTAATGCATTATACTTCTTAAATGTATGTACGTTTCAATAACACACTGTAACAAAATTGGGAGGAAACAACATCCAGTATCGTTTTCTTGACTAAATTCTGTTCTCAAATGATGCCAAAAAGGATCTAGTAGCGTCATCGAAAAAAATTCAAGTATTTTTCCAGCATGACATAGACTAAAATATAATCCAATGCTCCATCATTTAAAATATCCCAAACAAACCTAAAGAAAATGACCCATTTTTAAAACATTTAGTTAAAAGAGCACCTTTGTTTTTCATAAAGCTGTTCCAAAATCATTAATTCAACTGCATTCTACTTGCAGTTAAATTAGGTCAAACAATTTGCATAAAACGTGCAGAACTAAATCTGTAGAATGCTGTCTTTACCCTGATAATACTACATCCCATACATCATTTCATCAACCACCTAAATAAAGTTAGTCGGTTGAAATTAAGTCTAGGCTTGTCTACAAATGGGAGAGAAATGCAGAAGAATGGGAAGAAATACAAATGGGATAAAAATGCAGAAAAATGATTCCGGTAAATGAACAATTTTCTGAAAAAAATTGTGAGGGCGATCTTAAAAAAACCTCTAGTTGTTTTAGGAGGCCATCACTAGAGATCATAGATAACAATAATCAGAATAAAACTAATTAGAATTTAATAATAATATTAAAACAATAATGAATGAACTTATTCCAATAATTTCAATACAATATATTGGATTTTCGATGTGATGTCATCAAAACATATAAATAACATATCGGTCCCCGGTCTGACATATAGATGGCGTCACTTACGAATAATCCTTACCCGTGGTCGATTATCATGTGCCAAAATTTTATGACTTCTTTCTATAAGTTTCTGAGTGTGCTTGAAAGCTACCAAAAACACAACCATCGACAGGCAAGATTATAGACTGTGTATTTTGGGATGCGCACGGGATATTGTTCATCGATTATCCCTACAGGCAAAACCATTGCATTTAAAAGACGAGAACGCAAAAAGAGGCTCCAAATGAACAAAAAACTGGTGTTTCACCAAAGCAATGCACCGAGTCACAAATCGTTGCACTTCGAATTGCTTCCTCGTCTACCGTATTCTCCAAATCTGGCCCGCAGCGACCATTTTCTGTTCCCAGATCTCAAAAAATGCTCGCTAGAAAGAAATTTCGTTCCAATGAGGAGGTAATTGCCGAAACTGAAGAATATTTTGAAGGCAAAGAGAAATCTTTCTATAAAAAAGGTGTATAAATCTTAGAAAAATGTTGGAATAATTGTATTGCTCTTCAAGGAGAATATATTAAAGAAAATGTCGAAATTTGCAAAAAAGTGTTTTGTCAGACCGGGGACTTATTAACCAATGTGATATTAAAAATACGGTAACTAAAAACACCCTGTATATAGAGGAACCAAACAGTTTTTAATCATTGTCAACCATATTATGTTTAATCTTCAGATGGTGTGTTAAAATGTACTTTCTCGTGGTTTCGTATCTACATGTAGGAAAAACACATGGAAATGGTTTGGCAATTTTCTTGCATTCATATTTCTCATGTCTCCATAACGATCTCTTCACCCAGTAGCCTTTAGAACAGTATCGACAATGATACATTATTCCTAGAACAAAACAATACATATATTAATAAAACAAGGTGACTAAGATTTAAGAAAAAATTAACACCGTCAAGAGAATTAATGATAAAATGGTCATCAGCCATGTTTGACGTGGAATCTCTGTCGATTCTTTCAGCTGCCGCCAGGACGATAATTATCTCCCGAGACCGGTTTCTACCTTGTTTGGCTTGACATCGTCGGGCTTAAATGAATATATATATATATATATATATATATATATATATATATATATATATATATATATATATATATATATATATATATATCAACAAATCATTCTTATAGTAAGGTATTTAATATGTCCGATCACAGATCACTCAAATATCTGCGATTCATGTCAAAAACGCGCAATAAAAAGCCATGTTTGAAGCGCATACTTGAAGGACATACAACATGGATCATCCACAATAACAGTGCGTAAAAGATGGCGAGGACACAGCAACCACCAGCCGTAAACAACATGGATGGCAGGGTTATATCCCAAAAAGATCATCATCTATATGGTGAAGGTTACAAAGTTTATTAGCGTGGGATAATAAAATTGAGCATGCACAAAATGTCTAGTATTAGAAAATTGGAAGGCAGCCATCCGGAGAAATTTCTGTAGTCTTAGTTGGGGTATTATATTATACCTTATCCCCCTATTCATTATACTTAGTTATCACGATCTTACTAACTCCCCGTTAATCCCTTATTCTGGTCATTGTAGAATGACCTGGAAGGACAGTGGGAAAACACAACTAATTAAAACATATATTGATTATTAAATGAATTATATTTCATGATACACTAAACTACTATTGAACCAATGTAAAATAAAGCCAATGTATGATATATTTATTAAACTAATAGTACTATAACAAGGAAAATGTGTTAGTAAGTCCCAGAATGTCGATATTTTCGAATGATTCTATAAACCGAACTTTTGGACATGTTCAGTTCTAATGCAGCTTGTCGAATCGAGAATCCCTTGTTCATTAAGTCCGTAACACTTTTAATTTTTTCTAAAGCTATGAAAAAAAGAACAAACATCAAAGTAAGCACCAAAAACATTGTCTAAAATTATAAATTAGCCCATTAACTAATTATTACGATACAAATACTACCTTTCTCCTAAAAATAATCATATTTCCAACAACCACAATAAATATACATAATGTATATACATTATTAGAAAATATGGTGTTTTTAGTTCGCAAAGCATAATATTTAATCTGTTCTTTCAAATAACGGATGAGTACCTTAAAGTAACAAAAGTAAACTTTTGCTTCATGATGTAATATTGGAATATACTAAGAAAAATATAATATTTTAAATTACAGGGTTTGTCCTATAAGAATCCGGAGTGAGGTCATAAAAAATCATATATTGAAGAAATATGGAAAGTAGCTTAATAATTTTCAAAATATAACCCACTGCAAGGCAATTCAAGTACTCAGTCGAAGGCTTTTGGACTGCCTCAATCGTCCCGAAACGATGTCCTTTCAGGCTCCTCTTGATCAGAGGGAACAAAAAAAGATTGCGGGATTGCCAGGTTGTATTTGGCCAGTGTATCGATCACAATTCGTGGCAAATCGTCACACGGTGTTCCTTCTGACAAAACGTTCGGCACCAACTTCGCGCACATCTTTCGCATTTGCAAATCATCTGTTTACAATTAAATGCACAGTTGATTTCTGTAAATTCAACTCCTGTGCCATCAAACGAACACTTACTCGACGATCAGATTTCAGAAATTTTTTTGGCCACATATTCATCGCTTCGGGCCGAGATCGGACGTCCAGCGCGTTGTTCGTCTTCCACGTTTTACCGGCCTCCTTTGAGTATTTTATGCCGCTCAAAAACACGTGTTCTGGAAGGGTGTGGCATTTTTAAAGTTGTAAAATATAAGATAATACATGTTTAAACTGTGCCTTTTCGAACGTGTAAATGAAGGTGTTTTGCTATTTTTCAATCATGAGATATCCAACTGAATCATGCTCTATCAGTTGCTTATCCAAAGAACCAAATATATTTTGTTACATTGTAATCAAGGGTTCAATAAATGTATTTTGTTGAATTACAATCAAGAATTTAATAAAGGTGGATGTACATAAAAGACATATTCTATGAAAATATCGATCTTATAAAGGGTTTACTTACGTTTCGTGAGTTTTCAGATCACAATATATATATATATATATATATATATATATATATATATATATATATATATATATATATATATATATATATATATAAATATATATATATATAATCTTATACAGCTCACGCCATCTTATGCCGGACGATCGCAGCAGCCTAGACTATACCAAGACGGACAGCTTCGCACAGCCCCGCCACCAAAACCTCGCGTAGTATAGCAGGTATGTTTAAAAAGTTGCATGGTGGACTAGTGGAGAGAAATATGTATAACCAAAGAAAATTCACCCATACTCCACGTAACGCAAACCACCCTAGGTGTAGGATGGGTTAATTTTTGTCATGAACAAAGTCAGATGACACAGGTCAGTACCTCTTTGGTTAAAATGCAGCAAGATTTAGTAGTGTTATTAAGAATTGCTGCGCTTTGCGTCACAGACAAATGCCTACAAATTGGCTAAACTTGAAATTGTTTAAAAAATTATAACCATATAAGTTTGATGAAAAGTTCGTTATAAAATTTAGTCTAAAAAACAACAGTCAAGAAATTTTTACTTTTACTTACTTTTTTAGAATAAAGGGATGACATCTTAATTCACATCCTAAGATCAAGCAAAAATATATCTTATCAGAAAATAATACTTATAAATAACTTTTTTTAAATAATTGAACAAATGAGAGTGTAGGTAAAACAAGATTATTATTAAACCAACAAAAATAACATAATATATTTTTCGTATTATTTCAATGGTTATATAAAAATATAATTAATTTAAATTTAATTAAATATAACGATTTATCTAGAAAATAATTGGGTAACAAAATATTATAGATAATTAAAACACATAAAACCATAAACAACGTATTTGATTATCAACAAAATAATAAATTCATATAACATCCATAGTTATCACATGATAGGTAGATTTGGTAAATATATCATAAACTTTACAAGATATATCAATTAGAAAAATACCGCAACAATGTACTATATTTTTAACATACAATAAAAATTTTAGTAACAAATTTTACAAAAAGCCACAATACCTCATATCATTAAATAATACATTAATTAAAATTATTTAGATTAGATAACAGAAGCAGAAAAATGTAATTGCTCTAATATTCCAGACCTAGTTTGAATAACAAATTTATGTAAATACTCAAAAATTTTATGGTGTTGTACACCATCAATCTCGATGAAATCTAAAATCAAATTCCAATCTCTTCGAAACAACTGAGGAGTGAGATTACTACGAACAGTAATGAATCATTATAAACGGTGCTGGAAAACATTATCATCGATTTGAAAGAAAATTGACATAGAGAGAAAGTTAAAAGTAAATTTTTAATAAACCGTTGTAACAAATACGTCCACACGGAATAGGTGGTAAACAAGTACCTCCTGATTACTTCCTTCATCAAAGAACTTTATATAGGTATACAATATCGGATTCATTTTGAGATATTCTTCAGAGAGCATGCCTATATCCGGCTTATAAACATAAAAAAATTAAAATTAAAAAACGAATGTTGGTTTGGGCAACATATACATGTCATACAAATAAAACACATATTGATACAAATAAAAAAACGCGGCTGCAAGTGTTTGCAGTTATGGCATCGATTTCTTGAAGAATATTCTTCTTAAGATCTTCCAGAGTGGCTGGGGCGATTGCGGTACATTTGACATTTAAGATATCCCCAAAAAAAATCACAGGGAGTCAGGTCCGGTCCTGGGGGAAGCCACTCAATGTCTCCTCTTTGAGAAATCAATTTTCCAGAAAAAAGCGCCTGAACGACGAGCAAAGAGAATTTGGAAGTGTGACAGGTGGCTTCGTCTTGTTGGAACCAAGTATCCTAAGGGTATGCTTCAAATTCTTGAAAAGCAGAAGTGAAAAAAGTTTTCCCAATCAGTCCGGGTACCGACATTACAGCCCAAACTGTGACCTTCGGGCTAAGCAGAGGCCTTTCATATTTCTTTATTTTCTGCCACACCAGTACCGACAATTTTGATTATTGACACGGCCATTAAGGTGGAAATAGTGGCGCAATTGTTGTTGCGATAATACTCGGGTACACAAAACGAGATCTCCTCTCCCATGAAGCGCTGTATGGTGACTAAATTTCCCTGATCCGAACTATGATTTAAGACCTACCCCACCTTTCTACCCGTCATACCAAATTGTCACCAGTGCAACCATACATTTGGACCACCTTGTACAACGGTATTATATCTATAAGTGACAACTATTTAGCTCTTCAAATATCAAGGCAAAAAAGGAAATACAGCTCTTTTCGGCTTAAAGTGAGTAACTAGCACACACTTGAATATCTCTGACGTCTATCAGGTACCAGGTACCAAAAATACACAACATTCGGCATTAAATATTAAAAAAATAATTCTCAATATTTACAGAACTGTATCTTTATTAACGATCATTGTGTAAAAACTGAGGTTGCCTTTGACAATAATTATTTTGCTATAAAACTTGATATGATTTATAATTCATTTCATAATTTAGAAAATAAATGACAATAACAGAAAACATACTCTGGTTGTTTCTTAGGATGTGCAATCATCAAAAAAGATTAAGTGAGATCAGGTGATGCTAATCTATAATTTGCAAATCATGTATTATTTCTATTAACATTGAGTATTGTGGCATTTAACAAACAACAATATTCATAGATCAATTTGTGTCATTCCTAAAATCCAGAAAATCTTTCGACTGAATTTTGCTCAGGTCTGGATTTGTTTTGTAATCAATACCATTTCCAAAATTCAAAAAATGTCCATCCATACTCGATCGATGTTTTTTAATGATTGTGTGCACTGAACTCTTGGAAATGTTCAACTTCGAGGCGGTCTTTCGAATTGAAACTCCCATGTGTACCAGACTAATTACTTTTCGTATTATGTCATGATCCATGGTGATAAAACGCCTTCTACCTGCAAGCAAACTGAGACTGTACACACATCACATGGTTTTGTTGACGATTTCTCACTGTGGTTATTAGAAAAATTATTACTTACACCGAAAACCGCATTACTAGTGTTAATATTAAAAAGAAAATGTGAAACCATTACCTTCTGCTTTACAAAATTAAGCAAATATTGTGATTTTAAAATTAATTTAATAATCTTTTGAGTTGTTGAGTTGTTGAGTAATTGAAAAAGTATGAAGAAGTTGATACATGTGTGTGTGTGTGTGATAATTTCTTGTCGAAACTAACCTCCTCGAAGTGTTAATTCGAGGTTATATTAATTCGAAGTAATACACAGTGTCATATCAGATAAAAATGAAGAAAATATGACTAAATAAATAACTAAATACACACACACAGATATATAAATATAAATATATATAATTAAAAATCGTTTTTCTTAAATCATTACTGGTTTCAATTGTTTCGTTTTGTGAAAGGTCACGATGTTTCGCCAAAATACCATTTGGTATTTTCAAGTGTTGCTCGCTTTCGAATTAACAGTTGGACTCACAAAACGAACAGGTTAAACTCCGAAAGGTTGTCCAGAAAGAATGTCAGAACTTTAAAATGGGGCAAAATGATATCTACAAGTGGTAAGCAGATAATTTTATTTGATCTTGAAGAACAAATAACGGCATTATGTTTTGAAAAAAGATTCTTTCAAATGTGTCTGGTGGAATGCATTCTAGAGACCCAATTTTATATTATTCATTCACACATATATTTTCAATGGTAGCTTGAATATTTCGTAAAGGACCAAAAACTGTTCATGGTTTATTTCTGTAAACCAGAGATTTAACATAACCCCACAAAAAAATAATTTAAAGACGTGAAAACGAATGATATTGGTGGTCAGTTGACGTTACCAGTTCGCGAAATAACGCGTCCAGAAAACATTTATTTCTAGGAATCAATTGTCTGGCGAGATTTGTGAGACTGTTTTGTTGAAAGAAGACATTATATCCACATTTATCAGCTCAGGTCAAAGATATTCTATCAATACATTCCTATAATGTTCATAATTAATAGTACCAGGATTTCCATCATCGTCTTCGAAGAATAATGTCCTATCACTCTTTCAGCCAAAAAATCGCATCACTGACTTTCTAATGATGAAGTGGTAAATCTTGCAGTTGTGCTTGTTCATAAACCCATTAAGCCAGTGCGTTTCATCGCAAAATATTTCGTTTTCCCCAAAATGGGATTCGCCTTAAGATTTCCATTTTCTACGCCCTGTGGAATAGTGTATCTTTCCATAGTGAATTGACAAATTATACTGAATATAACAGTCTATGAGCGACATTTACATATCAAACAGTATTGCCGCTCTTTCGTTTCAAAGTTTTGACACTCCTATTGCTAAAGCTCTTCCTCCTTTAAAACTTAGTTTCCTCTTATTATATTCTTAACTGATTTTCCCATATTTTGAATCTAATCCTTACTATTGTCGTTAATTTTAAATCATTCATTAGACCACAGATGAATATTATTGGAAAATATATTTGCTTTTGACTGATTCATCATTCATTATAGACAATTTAGAGTGATCATCATATCGTGTTAACAGCTGCTTTGGAGGTCAAAGTAGCTGGCCTTAACAAAGCATAAGCCGATTTACGAAATTAGTGGCACATCGTAAGTGGCAAATCGGTAATTCAAAATGCATTTTTACATCTAATACCAAACATAACAAACCGACCTCTTCTGCATTAAACAATTAATTTCCGATGATTTTAGACAATATTCTGAGAGTTTAATAATACGAGGATTGCTATTTATGTATCCGGAATAATAAATAAAAACAAATATTTATCACTGAAAATGATTTGATTGTTTTTCAAAATATTCTTCGCGGTGATCGATACTCTTTTGCATGCGGTTGAACCAATTTTCGTAGCATTTTTTGTTTTCCGATTGAGGTATCTCCAAAACATGCATTTTGAACGCATCAACCGCTTCTTCTGGAATCGAAAATCCATGACTACGTAGTTTACGGGACAGGAACAAAAAGAAACCATTGGGTGCGACATCACGTCTGTGTGCCGCATGACTCATCAATTCGATGTTTTGGCCGGTCAAATATTGAGTTGTTCGGTCCGATCTGGGAGAGGTCGAAGACTTCTGGCAAAGAAATAGTTGTGTACCATTCAGAATTGAGTGTTCTCCAGTGGCAGTGTATGCCCATTTTTCACAAAAAATACAGGCGACCATTTGCTTTGAAGTGCTTCTTGCGCGAACTTCTGTTGGGTTTGGATCATTTTGAAACACCTATACAGTCGACTGCTGTTTACTTTCAAACTCATACGCATCGATCCAAGATTCGTCACCAGGGTAGATGTATTGCACGGCGCTTTTTTTGAGCGATTGTCAAATTAAGCGCAATCCAACGCGCACAAATCTTTTTCACGGCTAAATGTTCAAGTAATATCTTGTGTATACTTGTCATACTAATGCTCAGGGATGCCTCAATCTCACGGTATGTCATTTGACCATCTTGCTTTATCAGTTCGCGAACAGTATCGATGTTTTTTGGTACAACAACCGATTTTGGACGACCTTGTTTAAATTCGTCTATGAGCGAATGACGGTCACGATTGAATTCACTAAACTAGTGATATAAAGTGGTTTTAGATGGTGCTTCATCGCCAAAAGTGAGCTAATTGATGCACTGATGCCGTATGACAAATGACATATTCTGAGTACGTATACAGTCAACGATGTGAAACTTTACGATGTATATGTCAGATGGTGCCGGATACATAAATTGGCAACCCTCCTATACAGTTACACATTTTTTTCCAATAAGAGTGCCTGAACTGTGAAACGCAACATCAGCAACACTATTTGAAATGTAAGTGTCACTCAGATTGATGTGTTTCGTACATAGAGTCAATTCACTATAGTAAGATACGTGAGACACGAATTGGGCTCTAGAGGATCTTTTCCGACGAAGCGTACTTCTATCTTAATGGGTTTGGGAATAAACATAACTGCAGTATTTGGGCAGAAGAAAATTCTCAGGTGATTTGGGAGTTTCATCCTCCAAAAGTGACTGGTGTGGTTTTTGGGCTGAAGGGGTTATATGACCTTTTTTTTGAAGATGATGATAGAAATCAGATTACTGTTCGTAGTGAACGCTGCAGAAACAAAATATCTTTGGGCTGAACTGATAAATGTGGATATAAACAACGTTTTCTTTCGACAAGATGGTACGACTTCTCACACGTCTCGGCAGACCATCGATTTATTGCAAGAAAACTTTCCTAGATGGGTTATTTCGTGAATTGATAATATCGACTGGCCACCAAGATCATGCGAGCTGACTTCCTTGGAATATTTTTTATGGGGTTATGTTAAATCTCTGGTTTACAGAAATAAACCACGAACAAATGCTGACCTTAAACGAAACATTCAGGTCACCATTGAAAAAAATACCACGCGACATGCGTAAAAGGGTAATAGAGAATTGGGTTTCCAAAATGTATTGCACGAAACGAAGCCGAGAACATTTTAATGACATTATATTCAAAACATAATGCCATTATTTTTTCAAGGTCAAATTAAAAGTATCAGATTACGTTAATGCTTTATTAAAAAAGAATATACCAAACTTACCATTTATATCTACTTTTGTGATTGATGAATCTTCTCCCGTATTAAAACCGTCCTCTTTTTATATTTTTACTTAATTATTTCATATCAAATGTTATACGAAACACATTTTTAATAGTACTTAAAATTTTATTTGTATTATAACTAGATTTTTTCTTTGACACAAGTTTTAGGAACTATAACAAATATAATTAATTGCATACATGATAATTGCGATAAAACAATGTAAACTACGAGTTGAATAAATTAAGAAAAAAGCTAAATTTAAATAAATAACTTGGAATTTGACTAGCATTGTTGTACATTAAACTTACCAAAAATGATTTAAATATCCCTGTCTTATATTCAATGTGTCCCTGTCCCTGCTTTATTTAATGAAATGTTAATTTGAAAATTAAAAACCAATTAAAGAATATGACAACATATAGTATGTATGGGGGTGATTTGAAAATGTTTTCGGATTTCATTCCATTAATTGAATTGTTCTTTTTAATTCTCGCATGTTAGTTTATATTTAATTCCAAATACGAGGGTTGCTATTTATATACCCGGAATAATAAATAAAAATAAATATTTATCATTGAAAATGGTTTTATTGTTTTTCAAAATATTCTCCGCGATGATCGATACACTTTTGCATACGTTTGAACCAATTTTCAAAGCACTTTTTCCATTTCGACAGAGGTATCTCCAAGATATGCATTTTGAACGCGTCAACCGCTTCTTTTGGCATCGAAAATGGTCGACCAAGAAATCATTGAGTGCCAAATTAGGACTGTACGGTGGATGACCCATCAATTCGATGTTTTAACCGGTTAAATATCGAGTTTTTCGGCCCGATGTGTGAGAGCTCGCTTGTCATGGTGAAGAATGATTCTGCGTCGTTGGTTATTTTTTCTTATTTTTTCAAATACTTCTGGCAAACAAGTAGTTGCGTACTAATTAGAATTTATCGTTCTATGATTTTCTAGTGGTACTGTAGCCATAGGCCCATTTATCCCAAAAAAAGACGCGGCCATTTGCTTCGAAGTGCTTCTTGCATGAACAACTTTTGTTGGGTTTGGCTCACATTGAAAGACCCATACAGTCGGCTGCTGTTTACTTTCGGGCTCGTACGCATATATCCAAGAATCGTCAGCTGTGCAGATGATATACATGGCTTTTAACGCGCCACGATTGAATTTCTTTGCACCAATCGACACGAGCCTATTTTTTGAGCGATTGTAAAATTATGCGGAAACCAACGCGCACAAATCTCTTTCACAGCTAAATATTCATGTAAAATCTTGTGTATTCTTGTCATACTAATGCCCTGGGACGCCTCAATCTCACGGTATATCACATGACGATCTTGCTTTATCACTTTGCGCACAGTATCGATGCTTTCTGGCAAACAACCGATTTTTAAATTCGTCTGTGAGCGAACGACGGCCACGATTGAATTCAATAAACCAGTAATAACAGTGGTTTTAGATAGTGCTTCATCATCAAAAGTCGAAGTGAGTTATTCCATTTTTTGAATGAGAAGACATTTTCAAGGAATTAAACAACACAAATAGCGTTCGTATGACAAAACGTTCTGAATACCTATACAGTACACGTCAAATTTTACGATGTAATATGTTAGATGGCACCTTGCAACACTATTGTGCCAATTCCGGATACATAATACCAACCCTCGTAAAAAATTTTAGATAGTGGTCATACTAAGTAACAATTAGATCAAATCAAGATACAAAAACACTGCAAATTTAATTTGCATATATATTAACTCGATTAAAATATTCTTCTGAAACATCAGTTCAGATATGTGACCTTTCTTGAATGGTTCCAACTAACTAATATATATTATGAGGATCCTTCGAAAAGTTCTCGACCTGACAGAAACATCGTGAAAGTATGCTCAAATCACTATGATATCTATCAAGTATGATTCGTTAGATGACACGCTATGAAGTTTCAGACGCGTGCATGTTGCTTGCTAATACAATTATTGTTCAAACTGTTATAAAGTGCTTTTTTATGGGGTTTAGCTCTGTCGGGTGAACAAAAAACTTCGTCCTCTTCGCTTTCGCCACCAAAAAAGTGGGCTGCTGATTTTGAACATAGTCGTACACCCATTGCAGATGATGAACGCTTTATAGTATGACATGTGGTACGGCATGTGGTAACATTTTCTTTCAAAAATCCCCTGATGGAAGTGTTTTATGGCGGCACTACACTATTCTAATTGTTTATTATTGTCTGTCTGTAGGTAATAGGTCTTGAACAATTTGAATCTTATATCTGAATCTTTTATCTTATATCTTATATGAGAAATTTCCTATAGTGCAGCACGTCCCTTAATCGACATTTCTGGAGATTGTTCCACATTTGATCAACATGAGCAATATTTTCAGCACATCGCTCTGTTCTTGGATCTCTGATGCAGAGCCTGTCCTCAATTGTTTTAAATTTTCTCAATTGTTTAAAACCAGGCATGTAAATATGAAACCGGTATTTTTTTATAGAAAACACACGTATATAGTATGAAAATGATAAAAAATATTTTATTCGAAGTATTGCCCATCCCTAGCTATACATTTCTCTTACCTGTCTGACAATTTGTGGATGCCACGCCAAAAAAACGGTTGCTCTTTTGAAACAAACCAGTGATCGAGCCACTTTCGTATATTTTTGAAAGAAGTGAAGCGCTGCTCGGCAAGTGCGTGTCCCATCGATGCGAATAAGTAGTAATTGGGCGGAACTAAGGAAACTAGGAAACTAAGTCTGGTGAGTAAGCCGCATGCGAAGCCAGGTTTCGCCATGCCATGTATTCGCCATGCATGTTTCGCCAGGTTTTAGCAGCTCATAATAGATCACACACTTTTGATACCACCAAACACAGCGTATTGTCTTCCGTCCATAGCAGTTTGTGCAGTCGATGTCGATGGTTCGCCTGAAGTTAGCCATGATGTTTTACACTTAGGATTTTCAAAATATATCCACTTTTCATCGCCAGTCACAATTCGATGGAGAAATGACTTTCTTTAGTACCTGGCTAGCACCATGTCGCAAGTCGTTTTTCGATTTTCCTACTGTCTTTCATTCAGTTCATCTGGAACCTATTTTCCTATCTTCTGGATCTTTCCCATGACTTTCAAACGTATAAAGACGGCTTCTCGTATCACATTTAATTAAACCGCGACCTGTTGTTGCATTTGAGCGTTATTCTCACCTAACAATGCTTGCAATGCCTTGTCTTTAAATTTTTTCGGTGGTTTTCGTTTCTCAAAATCACCACTTTTGACTATTTTAAACCACAGAAAGGACTGAAATTTACCAAGAGCATGATGACTGTAAGCTTCGACAAGCGCTCGATGCGATTCTACAGTTTTTTTCAAATGGCAACAGAAAATCAACGATGTCCGCAAATCGTAATTTCCAGGCACATAATTCTAAATGTTCAAGGCTATTATAAAATATGCTGTTGTATGAAACTTGTATTGTTTGAATTGAAAATCTTTGTCAGGTGTGAACAAGGAAATGGTGCCAATGATGCGGTTAGACGGTAACTACATTAACAGCTGTATGGGCAGGGCCATGTATGGGCAAATTCCGGTTTCATATTTACAGACCTGGTAAACGATAAATTGTAGTTTCATAAAGCGCAGGACGATAAAAATATTTTTCCCTAAATTCGCGTTGATATGTAACAATTCATTTTTTTGGATAGTTCGTGATTTTTACATACTTCATTAAATACGATTGTAGTATAAACAGAACATAGTTTAGTTTTAGAATTAAATTAAAAACATGAGTGATTTGGTGTTTAGCGGTAAATCTCTTCGAATTATATTACAACTTCTTTGCGTTTTATTAGCGTGTATTCATCCATATAACTTAACACGTCTGCACTACACAAAGGTCAAATTCAAACTATCACAAATACCACGAACAAAAATGGCATTAAAACCAAATGGTACCGTGACACTTGCCCCATCCTATACCTTAGGTGCACACAAGTTATAACAAGTATGACTTGTATGAACTTTTTAATAAAATAATTGCCAGTTTTTTCATACCTTTATACTAAATTTAAAGTAGCGGTAAAGTAGAGAAATTTTCAAACTACTCCCATAATAAATTCGTTGATGAATTTCAAATTCTTTTCTAAAATATAGTATGTACAATTGATTTCGAGTATAACAAGTCCATATGATGAAAACATTATCTATATCGATGCGATTTCAAGTGTGTTTTCAATCTGTCTTTCCTGTAAAACAGTTTATTGCATTCTGGGCATGAAAACTTTGGTAAAATTCCACATTCATGATGCACGTGTCTACTTAACGATGTTCGATTTTTGTAAACTCTTCCACAACGATAGCAGCCATAAGTACCAGGATATTTATAACAATCTAAAACAAAAACTTTCAAGTAAGCAACACAGTCACAAAAAAAAAACACCCAACGAAATTACAATACACAAAAATAACCATCCACACTTTCGAGAAAGTTTATTTCCAAAAAACATTTTTAAAAAATACAATTTTAAAGGCAATTAGGAACTAAAATATATTCTTACAAAAATAGTGTCATTCGATTGTAAAGTCTTTAGAATTTGTTTCAAGGCACTTACATGATACAAAAATGGTAAGCAAATCTAAGATAAATATTACAGAAATCAAAAACCTACAATTAAAAGGAAAAAAAAACTACAAAATAATTAAACATACGATCAAATCAAAGGCCAAAGGTCAATCAAAGCACCAGATTCACTTCGTTAACCAAGTTAACACCAGCAAGAAATAGATCACTAAAATAGCGTCCAGTTAATTATATCATGACGGTGTCTACCTGGCGAATGAAACAGGCATCAAGAATAAGTAAAAAAGTGATTTGACGCTTTACGGTAAATCTTAAACTAAGTTTCATAGTCGAAAATCGTTGTCGACGTTTGAAACTAAAAAAAAGGAGCAGAAAAAACATAAAACACTAAGGATAACAAAATAATTCGATACATCTCACATCTCATAAAATAAATAATAATGATAAAAGAATTATATGAAAATTAGGTTTCTCACAACCAAAAGAATCATCTCCTTTGTTTATGTGATTTATTTTGAATTTTAATTGTTCGGGGATATATCATAACTTATACGTATTTTTAGAAATTCCTCTCCGCGTTTCTTATTACATAATATCTATAACAATATCCTTCAGCATTTTGCTAAAGATATTTTGAACCATATAGGTACACCGTAATTAGCCGTGAAAAATGTAAGAACTTGAAACACTGAGTTTCTAAACGTAAAAATCTTAATCTCAAAATGATTGAAAAAATATTGCTATTAATTAATTAAACAAATAATTCTCAATTATCGAATGAATCAACATGTATTTCATAATAAAATTGACAATTTTTGTTGCTTTTTCTGTCACAAAAGAACAGAATTGAAAAACAAAAGAAACATACTGTTACAAAAAAAGTTTAAATATTGAAATTTATATTTTTTTATAAACATGGAATGTACGCCTTGATATTGAGCATAAAGCAAAAATAAGAATTCAATTGTTGAGAAAACACTATTGAAATATTTTCAGTTATCAAGCTGTAGGTGACGCCGAGATGTGCAAACAGCAATCAATATCCAATTGTAAAAAGTAGTGGTTTTACAGAGAATATTAACGTTTTATTCTAACAGATTTCCTAAAGTCCTACCAACAGAGAATCATATTGTTTAACAAGGCCAGACATCACAACTAGTTTATCCAAATAAAAGTCTTGAAAAAAATCTATCTATCTATGGATATTTTATGTATTTTGGTATTATTTTAAATACATTTCGGTACCAATCGTTCATTAAAGCTATATCAAAGAATAACCGTGTTAATCTATCGTCATTGGTGTCTTACACATGATACGACCATGGAACATATAAGAAGGGTATATTTACAGGTGCAGTTATGTTTAAGACAAAATATCTCACCAAAAAATTGATGGAAACTTGAGAGTAAGTTGTTAAAGTCAATTACAACGACTCAGTACAATGACCAGCCGCCGAAAATAATCTTTTATTTGTGTAAGACCGGATTTTGTGTGTCTAAGTCTGAATCAACCGGATTGTTGATCACAATGTAAAGGAAATAGCTGCTTAAATGCAGCACCAGTGATACTGATGAATAAAATTGAGAATAAGGATAATGAGTGAAAGTATTATTAAATAATTAATTAAGGGAAGTGGCGACTCGTGGGTGTTTAAAGTGGGAGGGCGTAGAAGAAAATTGTGCTGCTAAAGACTTTTTTTGCTTTCCTCTTCCCCCTTTTTACTTTTCGTGCTATTGAAACCCTTATACAGGAGTTGATAAAATCAGTTAAAGGAAAGAAAATGAACGGAAATAAAATATAGTGTTTTGCTCTGAAAATTGTTTACTGTAATAAATACTGGTGAGGCGGCGCCCCAACGCCCTCCCTCACGAGCAGCCATATATATATATATATATATATATATATATATATATATATATATATATATATATATATATATATATATATATATATATATATATATTATTGTGAAAACATGTTGATTATTCGATAAATAGAAATTATAACTGGTGTAAATAATAAAATAATTATTAATAAATATTGTTGTAAACACCTCCTGGAATGGAACCATCTCAGAACTAGAACTGGCAGTGAAAACATTAATTTTAAATAACTGATAATGTTCTAATGTCGCCGCTCATGTCATATCAACCATATATGCGTTTAACATTTTTGAATATCTTGTGACATAATGAAAACATATCACTCGACATATCTTGATGATAAGATTGAGCGACGAAATAGAACTTAATATTTTACTCAAGACGTATAAATTGTATACCCCGAACAGTTTTGAAACGAAAAAATAACCTCACATAGTTACTAGATGATAATCGTGAGCCTTCTTCATATGCTGAAGCCATTTGCCTTTGGTATAAAACATGTGATCACATTTGAAACATTTGATGCTGTTATCAACTCCCAGACATATTTTTTCGTGATTCTCCATCAGATATTTTCTTTTAAACAGTTTCTTGCATATTTTACATGGAAATCCGTATCGATTCTCTTTGGACAAGTGCATTTCTAAATAGTGACGCTGTACGTGATCTTTACGTTTAAACTGTTTGCTACAAATCGGACATTGATTATCAACGAATTTGATGTTACGGAAAAGTTGGGAAAGCTGCGGGCTTCCTGTGGGGCCTAAAATAAAATAATATAAAATTCCAATTTAAAAAAGTACGGGTTGTAGTGGAAAAAGATCTAATTTCGCTACTACTTGAACTACATCTATATTTTTCCTAAAGTGAGAAGACAAGAATTTTTAAAATTTTTCTTTATTCACATTATATACTATCACAGCATATATTTCGCATAAATTACATGGTAAAAACTTACATCTATTCATATTTACAAGATACAAGAATGTGTACAATAGCAATCCACTTAAAATTGGTTTAATTTTTCAGCAAAATCAGGATTACATTATAGGTGTTAATGCTCATAATATAAAATTTGCTTTTGATGACGGCCCGACTAACGAAGTAGTAATATTTGTAGAAATTATCCAGTTTCAAATATCAGTGGAAAATGTTATACCTGTAATTTTGTTAAAAATTTTAGAAGAGCTTCGAGTCTGTTCTAAACAAGTCGATAGTAAAGATTCCAGGCAAATAAAATTTATACAACAATAAATCGAGATTAGGCCTTAAGCAAAACGTGGAAGTAGCAAAGAACTGATTTTTTTAGAAAGTTTATTAATTATTATGACGAGAATACCGCTATGAACATTCACAACATAGGTCGAAATTAACCAAACATTTATGGCGATTATGTAACAGACCGAAAACGTACCACACTTTTTGTTCTTAACACCTCTGGAGTCAATTAATACATCATAACTTTGCAAGATTATGAAGGTACTAACCGAAAAACCTTCTTCAAGGCTATTCAAGATTACACAGTGTTTTGCGTGAGTCCACAAAACTCCAATTTATTTTAATGCGGATTTAGCCTTCTTCCTGTATCATTACATGTTCTACTTATATATTACTAGCAGTATTACAATATTCAATAAAATACTAAAGCAAAAGACGTGAGAGAAGAGTTATAGAAATTGAAAATTCGTAGGGTATAGTCTGAGGCAAATTGATTAAAGGGGTAGAATAAGATCATCAACCACCTTCATGAAATAGCATGAAGATGCACGTAGTAGCTCGATGGACAAGAAAGGCAATGGACAGAGTGGAATAGACTGGACTAATAATAAACTGGCTAAATTGATAGAAATCAAAACGTACAAGTTGTTTACCTCAAACATCATGAACCATCTTCATATGCTGAAACCATTGACATTTGGTGTAAAACGCATGATCACATATGAAACATTTTATTTTGTTCCCAGTATTTTTTCGTGGTTCTTCATGAGATATTTTCTTTTGAACGAGTTCTTGGATATTTTACACTGATAGATGAAATAACAATATTTCAGAAAAATTAAATCAAACTTGAAAACACAAAAAACCAAGCATTATTTCTTAAGTAAATGTCAACATTTTTACTACGGTGTACCAAAAGTATTTGCGTTTTTTCCTTTGTTTATAAATAAAAAATTATACTTCACTCCTGGAAGGTTTAATTCGATTTCAACAAATAAACAGTCAACAACTGTTGCCGCTTGTCAGATTTTCAAAGTAGAGAGGGAACGTGCCGTATCAATCCACACCGCTCAGTTCTGGTTCAAAAATTAGATAGGGAAAGATCAGGATCGTCCATTGTCTCTCGATGACGACGTAGAGAAACTATGGCTGCAGATCCTAGAACAAGCACTAGGAATCTTTCAGGGGAATTAGAAGTATCAAACACTAGGGTTAACCGGTTACAAAAGTATATGTATTATATATATATATATATATATATATATATATATATATATATATATATATATATATATATATATATATATATATATATATATATATATGTATTTAGCTAAACAAAAAAAACACTCCTTTAAATGACTTTAATTCAAAGATCTACTAATTACTATAATTGACTGATCTCAATGTAACTATCTGTTTAAACATGTACACCATATCCCAATAAAGGTATAGGATCCAACCATCATGGATCCATCATTTATGGAAGACTTTCTTTCTACTCCAACCTATGAAGAAAACATTACCACAATCAAGGTTTTTGAACTGAATAGTCACCAATACTACTAGAATATTATTTAAAGCAGTTTTTGAGGAATAATTTAAATTTGTCTCAATGTATTCTCATGTTCACACTGAATGTTTTAAAAAACATCGTGTTGAACTTGCTGAAGGGGTGTTTTCTTTGGATGATGACATTCAGACATGTAAAATTACTGACCATGAGGCATGGATCTATGGTTATGATCCAAAAAACAGCTAAACAATCAGGCGACTATCGTACTAAAGATCAACCAAAGCTGAGAAAACCACGTCAAAGCCAATTATTATATGTCAAAGTCATATTATTTGTTTACTTTGATTTCCGTGATAGTGTCTACAAAGAGATCGCTCCAACTAGTCAAAACTAATAAAGAAAATTTCTTACTTTCTTATCTTACACACTTATTTTATTTTTATCTTTGTGTGGCTATAGTCTCGTAAAAAATGATACATTATCAAACACGACTAAAACGAAGGTTACGAAACTATAGGCACACAAAGTTAAAAATAAACTATCACAAAACATCGGACAAATCATTCAACTAGTAAATTATATTAAATTAGCGCTATGTGTCATTGGCGTGAGTCCACTCTAAAAAAAGGTTTTTACCATGAATGACGATGTTGTTTTTAAAAATCAAACATATACGATTCTACGAGCACCATATTTACCAAATATGGCACCGTGTAACATTTTCGTGTTCCCTTCATTAAAGAATTCATTGAGAGTTCGCTGGTGGCTTCAAGAAAATTCCAGATGTTGAGTATAAACACTATTTCAAAGACTGGAAAAAAACATTTGAGTGTTTTGCAGAGAGGAAGTGGAAATGCAGTGGGGAGTTACTTTGAAGAATACAAAATAAATTTGGATGAATCAATAAATACTTTGTGTTTTATTTAAAAAATCACCTTACTTTTTGATCACAGTAGAATACAGTATAACAATACTGCATTATAACATCAAGATCACTTGACGCGACACTTTGAACGTAAAGATTTGCCACAAATGTCACCCTCGCAACATCCCATCTTTTAAATGGCTCTTCCTTTTCGGATTAGTTCAGCCTTCTGCAGACTTCGCCAAAGCCGTACATTTCACTACTTTGTCCCAAACGGTCAATCTTGAGTTCAACTAATGTTAATTAGTGATTTAAGGCTTGTTATGGTTGTCATATAAATAGAACGTACTTTAGTTTTAGAATTAGATTAAATTAATCTTCTCTTATCACGGTTAGCGAAACAAGCATCGCAAAATTAAAAACAATTGATTTGATGTTTAGTGGTAAATCTCTGAGTTTAATCTTTATATTGCCTACGAATCTAAATATTAATGTATGCAATAGTCATTATAATGCAAAAGGAGTAAATACAAATTCGCGTGTCTCTTGAAGTTTAATGCTTGCTCAAGTTAAAAAAAAAGTGGCCCTAGTATAAACAAGTACGTTTTTTAGTCAAATTCAAAGTTTATAATGTGAACATTATCACAATATTGGTTTTAGTTTTTGTCTAAACATTCAAATTGTTTAACTACATATACACAAAAATACCAACTATCTTATAATATACATATATACAATACATAAGAAACCAGTTTTATTATAGTTCAATTAGCTCTAGCCATAAACCTCTCTATTTCAACATCTATCCCATGTACAGTCACAATGTGTCGTTTAATATTCCCTGTTCTTGTCGATCTAAAGAGACAACCTCCCACCAGACATTTCCATAATCTTTTTTCACCACAATCGTATTTCATATGGACATAGAAACTCTGCCATTTAGTATACTCTCTCTTACATATAGGACACGCATATTTTTCATCACCTACAACAAACCCTATTTTAATGTTAAGCTAGAATAATTAATATATATATATATATATATATATATATATATATATATATATATATATATATATATATATATATATATATATATATATATATATATATGAGACGATTTAAATACTTGAATACTTACTCTAATTCTACACATTTAATGATATAACAAAAATATTGGCAAAAAACTAAAAACACACATTTCTAGAAATTACATTGACGAATTTTATTACAGAATATATAAAAATACAAGTAAAAATTCCAAACGTTTCCTACCTCATTCATTTCCTATGCTATTCGAAAAATCTATCGAACATTTATCACTACCTTTTGCTCTAAGAATAGTAGAGATGCAGCGTCGTTATAAACAACAGAATTCAGTATTTTGAAAGTTACATTATTTATCAACGATTTTCGATTTTTTAGGCATGAAATGAAACGGTTGACGTGTGACCTTCATTGAAAAAGTAATAATTAAATAATTAATAAATCATTATTTTCAATAATTTTGGAAGTAAATTTGGAAGTTTGTGGTTAAATGTTCTAAAACAAAGTGAACTTTTGCTTCAGAAATGGTGGTACAACCGACCATTATTTTGTAATAGTCAGATTTCAATAATTTGAAAATTATATTGTATATTCCGTACAAACACTAAACTAACTAAACAAAAGTCTTTATCGAAAACACACCGGAAGGGGGCATGCCTTGTAATCCAGCGACTAGGAAATCGAAATGCAGCGTCACTTGTTGAAATTAGTACTGGAATAGGTAATCCTATGGGAAAGATCAGGCCATGTACCCCATATCAATAGGAAATGTAAAAATGTAAAATCATCGGTTCGTCGTTTCATGAAAAGAATTGCTACGGACCATCATACACTATATTCAAGAAAACTCCGCTTGAATTATTCATATTTCCTTGCTTTCTCAAGAATCACCAAATTCCTTATTAATAATGAAACTTGGCTTTAGAAAATAAATCAAATTAGACGATATTAATACTAAACTCGAAAAGATTTACTACTAAACACCAAATTATTCTTTTAAAATTCTCGACGCGCCTTTCGCTAACCATCATCAAGAGAAACAATTTATCATATCC
The DNA here is from genome assembly GCA_031761425.1 of Cosmopolites sordidus. Lineage (NCBI taxonomy): Eukaryota > Metazoa > Arthropoda > Insecta > Coleoptera > Curculionidae > Cosmopolites > Cosmopolites sordidus. The sequence goes on along the minus strand of JARFXV010001699.1, from coordinate 36,328 downwards.
TGATGATACAAACATGATTAGCGGAACATGCGTCCAGAATTTTAAAATGTGATTTGGTGTTTCGTAGTAAATCTCGTCGAGTTTAGTGTTTTACACAAAGGTTCCAATAGAAAACTTGATCAACGATCTGAGTAATAAAATATAATTTTTTTGCGATTTGGGATTCGACAGATGCTTGAAAGGCGACAAAAGTGATAATGAAAGAAGTTACTTCGCAGATTTAATTACAATCTGCTTGGGTAAGAATAGAGTATTGTGCCGAACCATCATACAATATAAAGACAGTCAATGAAAGCAAATTGATAAATGTGTAGTATTATATTCGTGTATTAAGTAGAAAAACTTTGCTTTTAAACAGTTAATTATTTTAAATGGCCACAATAATCAAAAAAACCACACAATACGTGTTCTAACATTTATATAGGGTACTGTATGTACTGTGTTTTGTTGTAAAGGACAAATGTAATCTTTTCAGAACAAAATTGCTTTAATATCACTTAAGAAAAAATTGGAAACCAAAATTCATCTAAAAAATGATAAAAGCAAACTAAGACTTTTGCATTGTCTGTATTATAATAAACAGATAGAAGTAAAAATAACACAAACAATTCTACGCGAAATATATGATATTTACGTAGAATAGTTTTGATACTGAAGAACGTAATCTTCCCAATCTGGCCCAATGATGTTATGTGTCATCAAATGTCTTTTCATGCTGCTTCTTCGATTCACAGTCTTGCCACAATTGATGAACGAGCACTTTAGTTGTGACAGGTTTCCACAATCATATTTTTTGTGAACATAGTAGGATATTTTCTTATAGTAAATCTTGGAACACAATTCACAAGTGTACACTTCACCGGAATATGCTAAAAAGAAACACATAAAATCAAACTGTTTTAATGTTAGGATAATATCACCACCCAATGAAATTTCCATTAAAAAAAAGAACAAAATATTAACAAATTAACATAGTTCAAAATTAGCAAGTGTTATGCAAGGAAATGTTAATATAAATAAATTCGTTGTTATTCGTTTTGTTCTTTTTTCCAAACTGTGTACACCAAAATGAATTAAACTAATGTGGACTAAATCAATAATATGTTTCAACTTACAACACTTTTTTCAGAAAAATTGAAATGTTACATAGATATATATATATATATATATATATATATATATATATATATATATATATATATATATATATATATATATATATATATATATATCGATCGGCCCTGAATGTTGATCAGCCCATTAAACTGGGAAGAACCAACATCTAAATTGATTGTCTGGCGTTTGCTGATGATTTAGCAATTTTGGCTCAAGATAAAATTAATCAAGATAATTAATTAATCAAGATAAATTAACGGCACAAAAACAGATTAAAATCCTAAAAGAAACAGCAGAAAAGGTAGGACTTCAAATTTCCTTTGAAAAGGCACAATACATGACCTGTAACAGACTAAGAATTCAAACATATGGGTAAAATAATCATGGAAAACGGGTTGGAAAAAGCGGGCAATAAGGGTAGATATCAAAAAATGGAAACTGCATTGAGGCTTATACAAAATATTTACAACAAAAAATGCATACCTAAAAACACAAAACTGAGGCATTACACAGTTACAATAAAAATATAATACAAGCTTAATAACACAGTTATTAAGCCAGAATGTCTATATGGGGCAGAAACGCTCATTTTGAATAGAAAGATCGAGGAGATTGAGGAGATTGAAAAGAAGGAAAGAAAAATCATAAGAAAAATCTTAGGCCCCAAACATATAAATCGCACAACATACCGACTTCGAGAAAACAAAGAAATCAAACAATACACAGATATACATAGCGATATGAGAAAAAAAAAACTCAAGTTTTACGGACACATAAAACGGATGAATCCGAGTAGGTTAACTAGACAAATAGTCGAATTTTATGAATATAGGAGTAGAGCTAAAGTAGAAATAATTAAATGGATTACTTCAATTAAAGAGGACCTAAGATCATCAAATATTACACAAAGTGAAATTCAGGATACAGGCTGTGTCAGACATAAGGTTAACGTTTGGGAGGTTGGCCAGCGAGAAAAATGTAGAAAGACTGGAACAACTTGATTTGACGAAAGAAAAAAAGCTCATAGCAAAAGAATTCAATTAGTATGGGCGTAGTATATACGTGGCGTGGTATATATAAAGGTGGGTTTATTGCGTGGTATATATAAAGGTGGTTATATATTAAGAACTGTTTCTTAATTTGGGGTCCGCGAACTTCTAAAGGAAAAAATTACGAAAGCATAAATAGAGGGATGTTCGAGTCATTGTTTTTTTTAATATTATTAAAGAGTCTGTGCCTATCATAGTAGACTCTCTTAGGAGTCCGACATTGAAAAATTTTTGGAAAAGGCTGCTTTACATCATTTCGAACAGAAAGTTTCTTTAAAACGGGTATCCAAAGTTCAACAAAACTCGTGTTTGCTTCCGAGAGTAACTGAAGGAAATTATCGGTTAATTCCGATCTATACAGAGAGGCGAAGCAAGTCGCACCGCTTGGCGCTATCGCACTGCGAAAGTTGATAGTATGATCTGCGAAACGTGCCCAGCTTGAAAAAAAACAGGAAAAATAATTTCGTTTTTTTAAATACTTATATTATTTTCACATTGTACACAGTTTTGTCTGTATTGCCTAGCTATTTTTAGTAATGATCATATTTTCTGTGAATTCATGAATATGATGTTTGCTAAAGAGATGCCTTTTTACATCGTGTTTCCTCTTGGCACTATATCCACATTGATCTACGTGGCAGAAAAATTGTTTTCCTTTACAGTCGTATTTCTGATGAACGTATAGAGATTCCTTTTTGGCATAATGCTTTCCGCATGTATCACATTTAAACTGACCTAAAACTTATCATTGTCATTGAAAACATAGAAAAATAAAGGTTCGTTCCGACAGTATTAGTTGGAACACACCTGGTACACCGATTAAACTTGAAAAAAAATCGAACCAAACGAAAGACTTATTTGTACCATTTTATTTATACACCAGAAAAAAAACAGAAATAACATTAGTAAAACAGTTAAAACTAATACCATTTTATAATTATATAAATCAGTAATATATATAAAGAGAATTTCTGTTCTTAAAACTTAATACAATTATTTTTCAACGCGATAAAGATGTATTTTAAAATTATTTATATAACATGTGACAAACACGCAACATATTGAAAAGATCTGAATTTGTTTTGGCTACATAGAATAAAAAACTCCTGTAACTTTAAAAATTAAAATTTTATTATTTTTCGAGGGTAAATTAAAAAAAGAACCCGAAATATTCCTTTAACATTTGACAAGGTAAACCAAGGAAATAAGAAAAATCGAAGAGATTTACCACTAAACACGAACTTTTTAGTTCCCCACGCGTTTCGCTAACCATGTTAGAATCATCGCTTGATGATGCTAACATGGTTAATAAAAGGCACATGGCGAAGTTAAAAAATCATGTTGTGTTTAATGGAAATTCATTCTAATGTGTTTTCGCATCGCAGGTTCCAATAGCAGAATTGATCATGTAAATAATTCTTTTGAATAGTTTTGAGTGAGAAATATTTTTATTGATTACGACAAGGTATTGATGTACAGATAGTAGGTATAAAAAACAATAGAAAACATTAATTTGCAAGCATTAACGTGCAATTTTCAAGTATTAAAATATCTCATTTCTATAAAGAGAGGTGTACGAAAGAGCGACGGGCCAAACTATATTTTGATAATAAGTAATGACCCTTTAGAACTGAACAAGGACTTTAAAGTAAAGCAAAAGGTAGAATTGACCTTCAATGACAGTTCGTATTTGGTTTTTGTAAAGTGCAGACGTTTTTTATTATGAAATAACGCAGTGAAAACTGAAGTCATGAATTTAGGCGAAATATATCCTTCAATCATCCTTGATGGGACAAATGGAATCGTAAATTTCTTTATCGTACGGCACCTCCTAAAACAACAATCTCTCGTTTATTCAGAAGGAAGAATTTCAAGAATTCAATACAGTTGCAGGGTATAAATGCTGTATAAGAGGTCCAAGAACAACACGAAGCGCTGTAAATATTGCAGGTGTGGGGTAAAGAGTGAAGGAGTCTTTAGAAACGCCGATTCGACGTCATAGTGCACAATTAGAAATTTACCATAATGCACGATTAGGAATATACATTTTTTAAAATTTTATTTAATTTATACCTCCGCGCGGTTTGCGCCAAAATTAGAAAACTGAGTTACTGACGTTTTCTTATAATTAAATTTGTTTCCAAATCTAAATTATAAAATTAAATATATCTCAATTATATAATTAAAATTGTTCAAGACCTAACGCCTACAGACAATAACAAGCGATTAGAATGTGATATAATCAAAAACCACTTCCATCAAAATGACAATTTTGATGCAAAATTGATTTGACAGCTATATATATATATTCTTTTGGGGATTTTTAAATAAAAAAAATTACATAAATATACCCCAAACCATACGGCAACTCAAGGACAACATTAGTGCTGACTGAAATGGCTGTATCAACACAAGATGTGTTTTTCCAAAATTTATGGAAAACACCTAAAAAGGGCGCCAAGTTGCATTGTTGCGAGTTTTCTTTTTTTGACCATGAAGGTACTAATTGAAAAACCCCACGAATATCAGATTTCTTTATACATAACTTTTATAGACTTTTTAGCTTTTGATTGGGTGGAACACTAGGCAGTGAAGAACTCCTTACAAAATAGCAGAGTTGATCACAGATATACATATTTGACTGCCAATAAATAAGATAAAGTAAATATGAACATCAAATATACGGCTCCTAAACTTGGATATTCACAAAACTGAACATTGATAAGGTAGCGAAAACATAAAGATTAATGGAAATGTAAAAATGTGAAACTTAAATGGAAATTTGATGACCTCACTGTGAGACAAAAGATGGAATAAAATTATGTTTCACTCGAAACTATGGGAACCCAAAGGAAAACACCTCAAATGAGAGGGATAGACGATCTTAAGAAACAAGCTGGACCGAAACAAATTAATCAAGACAGATCCAAATATAGATGAAGATGTAGCTGATTATATATACATTTATATATATATATATATATATATATATATATATATATATATATATATATATATATTTATATTTCGAGCTATATTTAATTCACTCCTCTAATTGAACAAATCTATATGTTGCGTATATCGAACACCATATTGACCAAACTAAGAGCAAAATTCTCATCACCTCTGATCCAAGTGCATTGTCTTAGTAAATAACCTAAAATCAGAATATTTACAAATTCATAAAAGTAAGGATAATATGCATTTAACCGAATATAACATTACCCCTTGGACTCAACAACAAAAACAAATATATATGTATATATTTAGGTATTATACAAATATAACTTGTTTTTTTTTAGTGTAGAAGTAGTAAATCTTACAGTAATCAATAATATTTTGTATTTCTTATATAGAGCTGAATATTATATACAATAAAGCACTTAAAAGACAGGCCATACCCTATCAACAATTTGTATTTATTTAAAAAAACAAATAATTCAATTGCATACCATGGTATTTTAATATATTATTAATAAGACATCATAAGACATCATTCATCATCTATCATATTTGCCATATTTACTTCAGTTTGTATTCAGCATATATATATATATATATATATATATATATATATATATATATATATATATATATATATATATATATATATATATATATATATATATGTTATTTGGGATTTTCAGTCACACATATAGCAGCTATATATTTTTGAATAATTGAGTTTTTAATTTTTTTTACATAAAATATGATATTTTTTGTTTAATTTTGAGTTGACATATTTTTGACTTACAGTTGGATTTTTTGATTTTTTTTTTTAATATAACCTAGCAATTTTAGATTTTTCACTTGTAACGATGCAAAACTTGTATTAGATGCAACAAAAATAATTTATTATTTAATTATGTTAGCTAAAGGTAACAAATTTATAAAATGTATCAAAGTCAAAAATGTGTCAACTCAAAATAAAACAAAAAAACATCATATTTTAAGTTAAAAAAATTAAAAACTCAATTATTCAAGATCTAGCTGGCATGTGTTTAAATTTAAATTTGTACTGTGTTTGTACAAATAATATATATTGTAGAATTGTAATTGTCCTGAGGACGGTTTAATAAAAAAAACCGAAACGTTAATAAAATAGTAAAAAAATATTAATTTTATTTCCAAAAAATGATCTGAATGAAAAAGCTATAGAGAAGTAGATTGGTTGATGGGGACATCTAGTGAAACTTGAAACAGGAAAAACAAAAGAAGTGTGGGAGACGAAAGTTAAGAAGATGTGAAGAGGGCGACCTAGGACATGAGATGAACATTTGCTTACAACATTACATAATAATAATAATATAAATTTAGAGTCGAATAGTACAGTGATATTGGTTTAAATTAGAGAAGGGCATAATTTGACTCAAGTATATATATATATATATATATATATATATATATATATATATATATATATATATATATATATATATATATATATATATATATATATATATATATATACACATTTATTCACAAGCAATTTCAAAACTTAGAATGCTGCAAAGAAAGAACGAAGAACGAGGAAGGGTCTGTCTGGAAAAGAAAGGAAAGAGTGCATCACCATAAAAATTATATTGAAATTAGTATTGAACTGAATATAGCTAGAAAAACAATTACAGAATGGATAATATTCAACGATACTATTCAGTTGATAAAAGAATGCATAAACTGCAAATATACTGAGAAATGATGATGATAATATGTCTTATATATACCATATAAAATACAATAAAATCCTGTGTTTATTGCAATCACTCGATTCAGCCAATACAAGCTAAATATTCGAGGAAATATATATATTACATCAATTAAATATAAATTCTAAAGTAAAATTGAAAATTCTGAAATTAGTCAATGATTCGATCATAAGCTGTGACCTCTTAACCAAACCTACATTTCTAATTTGTGTACCATTCTGCAGTGCTGCATCATCCGATCTCTAATTTTCGCTTTGTACTCGCAGTGGACGACCGGACACTGTATGGTGGGTGGTTTGCCACATTCGTACACCAGATGTCGCTTCAACGTATTATACGTTTTATATCGTCTCTGGCACTTTTCGCATTCGTATTCCGACGAGCTGATTTTTATGTAACCTGTAACCGGCGGTGGTTTTCGACCGCAATAATATTTGGTGTGGCGTTTCAACGATCCCAACACTTTGAATCCCTTGTTGCATTTCTCACACAAATATGTCAAATCCAAATCTAAAATCAAGACTATGATTAATGAATGAAATTATAAGGAAGATGTAGCAGTGAACGTTATTCTTCCATTGACTAACTGGAACGAATGAAATCGTGCGTAGTGATGTAAGTCTCATTCGTAATTTAGAATTGCTTCTAATGGTAGATGGCGTTTTATAGATCATAAAGGAAAATCAAGACGGGCTAATATTACTATTATTGTTTTAAGAAAAATAAACAAACGTGTATGGAATATATTATATTTGGTTGAAGAAAACCACTTACAAACTACTATGGCAGCAACAATAAATATATTGATATATAGGATGGTTTAGGTAACCTGTCAAGTAATAAAATATTCCCAATTATTTACTATTTAATCTTTTATATATGATAAAAATTGATCATATATAATAAATAATTTATGAGTAATATGTATGTATATATATTAGAATTACTAGGTTCTCGGGTAGAATCAGGGTTTAGATTTGCAAAATCTCGAGGTTTCGGCGACGTTTTTTTCCACGTTGAAGCCATTATCAAGAAAGTCTAGTTGATTTGCCCCGAGGCCACAATCTGCCTACTCCCGAGGGTTCACAACTAGAAAAAAATTGTTCACAACTAAAAAGTTTACAACTTTTCTAGTTGTAAACCCTGGGGAGTAGGCAGATTGAGGCCTCGGGACAAATCAACTAAATTCTCTTGATAATAGCTTCAAAATGGCAGCCGAAACGTTGCGATTTTACAATATCATCGTACAAGACATTGTTACATTGGTCGGAACGGGGTGAATAAACTCAAGTGATTACATAGAAACAATGTGATGAGAACATCTAACAAGATGGGCTAAAACCGAAAAGCCGAACAGCCGTAACCCAATAGGAAGACCACCAAAGAAATGGTACAAATGCTGTACATTAGATAAAGCAGCTTTAAATACCGTTTTTCAAGTTGTTCATGTGTTTTACATACTGTTTTACTATATCAATGTAAATTCAACCACGTCATTAATATTATGCAACCAAGTAACAAGTTTAAGAAACAGACCCATCAAAATTGATACAAGAAAGTCAGATACTTCAACAGAACCGTTATTAATAATTTCTTTTTTTGAAAAATTCATGTCTCGAGAACCAAAAGAGATTCAGCAAATCGTCAGCCAGAATATTGATGGAGCGTATTTTGGAGTGATATCTTTATCACTGATATGTTTAAAATAAAGAGAATCTTATAGTATATTAACGCTGTGGTGGTTTACCAGATATTGGATTATGAACAGAATAAAGTTTGTAAAAATAACTAAATAATTAAGTCATAAACTAATACAAAATTTTGAAAAAAGACACTGATAACATTCATGTTCTCTTTTGTGTGTAATACGATTTCAAATTATAAGTTATCGAATAACATTTCATATATAAAAAATCATAAAAATTCTATATGGAATATTGTCATATTCACGTATGATTTTATATACAAAATACATCATGAACACATTTCATAATGATAACAAATACATCAGTCAATTGAAAATAGAATAAAATGAGAAGATGGCACAGCAGTTATTTGAAATTTTTTCTTCTATACTTAGTTTTCTAATATATTCAATGGTTCAAAATATTTCGAAAATTTCTTATTTTCATTTCATCCATATTGATTTCATCTAGTACTAGTCTACTGTTGTTAAACAACAGGTATTTACGTAAATCTATTTATTGTAAATTAGCTAAACGAAAAAAAAACTTGTTTATGTTTACTGCTTTAATCGTTTATAACTTATTGATATTGAATTAAATTTATAATGACAAAGAACTAATGGCGATTTGAAATAATCCATTTTGAATTTATTCGATATTGAAAATAAGATATATGATATCAGAGGGCTCGGAAATGAAAGTTTAAGATCAAAAAATAGAGCAGTAAGCAGTAATAAAATAAAATACGAGAAATAATAAACAGAGAAATTGTAAAAATTCAGGCAAATATGACATAACTGTATGTTTAAATATGGACGACAAAAATTAATTATATACTTGTTTAAGATACTGAAATAAATATAGATAGAATTACCATAATGATGACATTAAAGAAACTAGTAACAAGCAGGAAATTAATAAAATTAATTAAAGTAATACCGATTAAGACGGAGAGCTGAGTAAAAAATTGGGAACGAGTTAAAAGAAAATTATGATGTCGAGCACTACCAGATTTGTAAATATGAAACTAGAATTTGCCCATAGATGGCCTTAACTGTCAATGTAGTTATCGTCAAACCGTGTCATTGGTGCCATTTCCTTGTTGACATCTGACAAAAATTTTCAACTCACAACAATACAAGTTTCATACAAAAGCATAGTTTGTAATAGCGTTGAACATGTCGCATTTTTTGCCTGGAAACTACGATTTGCGGACAGAACTGATTTTCTGAAGAAAAACGCTGCAGAATCCCAACGAATGCTTGTCGAATCTTACGGTAAGCATGCTCTTGGTGAATCACAGTGCTTTGGGTGATTTATTCAAAAGTGGCGATTTTGACGTGAGAAACGAAGAACGTGGAAGACCACCGAAAAAGTTTGAGAATAACGAATTGCAAGCATTGTTGGATGAAGATGACGCTTAAACACAACAACAACTCGCGGATCAATTAAATTTGATACGAGAAGCCATCTCTATACGTTTGAAAGCCATGGGTTCCACATGAACTGAATAAAGGATAGCAGGAAAACAGAAAAACCACTTGCGAAATGCTGCTCGCTACGTACAAAAGAAAGTCATTTCTCCATCGCATTGTGACTAGCTGAAAGTGAATATATAGTGAGAATCCGAAGCGTAAAATATCATGGGTAACTCCAGGGCGAACCATCGATATCGACTGCAAGGCTAAATCGGTTTGTGTTTAGTGGGATCAGAAGGGTGTGGTCTAATATGAGCTGCTTAAATCTGACGAAACCGTTAATACTGAACGCTACCAATAACAAATGATCGATTTGAATCAAGCTTTGCGTGAAAAGCGACCAGAATATTAAAAAATGCAACACTGGGATTTTGCTTGATGACAATGCATCATCTCAGACAGCAAAACTGGTAAGGAAACGATTGAGGCATTTAGTTGGAAAATACTTTCGCATACGGCTTACTCACCAGACTCCGCCCCAATTACAACTTATTTGCATCAATGAGACACGCACTTGCCGAGCAACGCTTCACTTCTTACGAAAATGAGCAACAAATTTTTCGGCGTAGCATCTGCAAATTATCAGACAGGTGGGAAACATGTATAGCTAGCGATGGGCAATCATTTTCTTACCAGGTGTCCCATTAAGGATGGATCGCGGCCGTATCTTGAAAACTATTTATACCACAGCTTTGGGGAAAAAAATATTATACTAAAACTGACCGTGAGAAATTCACCAAAAATATTTTTAAGCTTCTAAAACGACCGCAAGAGGGCGTGACGAAATAAACATTTTTAAAAATCTTTTTTTGTGTATTTTCAAGTGTTAACCGAGTAAGAAAAATTCTCAGTTATAATTAGCAAACTGTTTCCTACAACTTTGTTTTATGACATTTTTGTCGTAACTTCGCGAATAAAGAAGTGGGGGGGAGTTTTACCTATTTAGATAAAAAGTCGTCTAATGTTCGTTTGCCTAAAGCGATTTTCTTCAATTTGGATTCATTTAAAAGGCAATTGCTGGGAGAATCAGATAATCTGAGAGATAAATTATTTAGTTCATAAATGAAACCGCGAGGTGGCGTCACATTCAGCAATAGCTTTTTTGAAGTTTTGTTCAGTTTTTTCAAATAGAATGGTACAGCTTTTATTACGTGGTTAGAAAGGTAATTTAAAGAGGAATCATCTAGTGAAAACCCGAAATCGATATCTCTGACATGTCAAGAGATATTTCGATTTTTCGTAAAGTATGAAGGAAGGCAAACATTAGGTTAATATTTTTTTAACTTAATGCAGGTAGTAGTGAAATAAAAACTGATTTTTTCAGAAAAATCGAAATATCTCTTGACATGTCAGAGATATCGATTTCGGGTTTTCACTGGATGATTCTTCCTTAAATTACCTTTCGAGCCATGTAATAAAAGCTGTACCATATTAAGACCAATTTTTAATTTAATATTACGGTAAAAATTAAAACTAACTGATTTTTTCAGAAAAATCGAAATATCTCTTGACATGTCAGAGATATCGATTTCGGGTTTTCACTGCATGATTCCTCTTTTAAATTACCTTTCTAGCCATGTAATAAAAGCTGTACCATTTTATTTGAAAAAACTGAATAAAACTTCAAAAAAAACTATTGTTGAATGTAACGTCACCTCGCGGTTTCATTTATAAACTAAATAATTTATCTCCCAGATTATCTGATTGTCCCAGCAATTGCCTTTTAAATGAATCCAAATTGAGGAAAATCGGTTTAGGCAAACGGACATTAGACGACTTTTTATCTAAATAGGTAAAACTCCCCCCCACTTCTTTATTCGCCAAGTTACGACAAAATGTCATAAAACAAAGTTGTAGGAGACAGTTTGTTAATTATAACTGAGAATTTTTCTTACTCGGTTAACACTTGAAAATAGACAAAAAAAATGATTTTACAAATGTTTAGCTCGTCACGTCCTCTTGCGGTCGTTTTAGAAGCTTAAAAATATTTTTAGTCAGTTTTAGTATAATATTTTTTTCCGCAAAGCTGTGGAATAAATAGTTTTCAAGATACGGCCGCGATCCATCCTTAATGGGGACACCTGGTACAATAAACGTGTATTTTCTATGCAAAAATTCCGGTTTCATATTTACATACCTAGTAAAACTAAGAGATCCACTCTGATCAATATTTACGAAAATTACAAGAAATTTTACTGCTTATTCCAACCAACAACGCTAGATAAGAAATTAATAAAAATAATACACTAAATATATGACATAAACGGAAAAAGAATTTTCTAAAAATAATTAATTACAATTCAAATTTAAAGATCTACAGCCTATTGCATTAATAAGAAATTGAACATACAAGATGAAAAAAAAAATTGAAAAGAAACGAACGTATATAAAATTAGTAAATTGATCAATAGCAAAATACTGGACAGGAGGACAACTAATTCGAAAACCAATACTAGTTGTTATATACATAGTTGGACCAAACTATGGTCGTTGAATGGGGCTGAACAGAAACTGCTTGCGATGTGGAAAAGGAAATATCTAAGAAAAATATATAAAATTAAACAAGCAGGAAGAAGATGAGAGAGGAGAACGAATAACGACTTACGAGAATTGTACAGACAACTGAACATTATAGGGGACATAAATCACAGAGTCTGCGATAGTTATGACATGTGACAAGGACAAACGACAAATGGATATCCAAGAAACTTTTGGAAAGCAGAATAGGAAAAATACGGAGATGAATGAGACCTAGATTGACTTACATGGATAAGCTGAAAAATTTATAATGCTTAAACATTACCAAGTGTAAAGAAAAAGCAAAAAATAGAAACAAATGCCCGAAAATTATCAACCAATCCATTGAGTAGTTGAGCCTGCCGAGCTAGCATACAATTATTATTACAATTATTTAATGGATGAAACCAAATAGGTCAAAACTGCAATAGAAACTAATAAATATTATATTGACTCCACGCCTAAAATAGAGCAAGCAGTAATCGCCATTAATGTTGAATAAGTTTCCAAACTCTTTTTGTAACATTATTAAAAAATAAATAAATATATATATATTTTAATATCTAAAAACAAAGAAATTTTTCCCGTGCTCCTCGCAAAAATGTGTCCATTCTTTTAGGCGTCTCCCAAGGATAAGTTTTTTGGCCTTTAGCCGTCATCAGTCGAACTCGAGCTGATCGTTCGAAAGCAACTTAAGCAATGACCAAGGGTACAACCCTATACATCGGCCATGTCGGATGAAGTCTGTAATCAAATGCAACTCACGCCATCCTTTGGTCTGTAACAATACTATTGGGCAAAAAACATATCAATATATATTATGGGGCCCCCAAAATATTTAAAAACAAGAAAATGTTTTCAGCGCTTCACGAGCATATTTTCCTTTTTTTCCGCGTGTCCGGAATGTCCTTGTCTTTGAATATTTTTAATGTCCAATTGATGATGGCTGAAGGCCAGAAACCGGTCTCGGGAGACGTTTGGAATGATCAAATTCTTGCGAAGAGCATGGGGAAATTTGTTTTTGAATATTTTTAATATTCTCCACGAGCCCATCATCTAACTTTTCACGAATATATTCTTTACTAACATTCAAATTTTATTAACAATGAAGCTGTTTGTAAAATAAAATTAATTACTTTAGAATGAAATATTAAATTAATTGCTTCATACAGACTAGTAAATCCAAATTTAATTAAAAAATAATCCATTTTCCACGACTACTTTATATATTTTTACAGAATGTAGTAATTATTCAGATAACTCTTCTAAACCATCCTATATATATATATATATATATATATATATATATATATATATATATATATATATATATATAATATATATATATATATATATATATATATATATATATATCTGTGTATAATTAAACATGTTTGGTATGTATTTAATCTTACTAAACTAACCAAAAGTTAAAACAAAATCTAAAAAAATAACATGCAACCCAACAAAAAAAAAACAACTGGCCCAAAAACGTTATCAATATTAAATTAAAAATCTACCTACTTTGTTTGGCTTTTTTTTATTGTACCTTCATTTCAACCCTGAATAGATTTATTCTAATTAAAGTAGTTTAAATTAATAACAAAACATTACAGATTAATAAGTTTGACTAAAATAATTTCTAGCCATATATTTGATAGTTTTTGTTATATTTGTTCATACTGTTGATTAGATATATACTCAATATATAATTATAAAAATAAAATGTTTCACAAGTTTAATATGATAAAATAAGAGCGTTAAATAAAACACTTAAAATATATGTTAAAGATTTAACAAAAAATATTATTTATAACATATTATTGCATTGTACATAATATATGTGATATAGCAAACCGTCTGAAATGACTAATTGAAGGGGTTATGCTCTGTTACAATTTCTTTAAAAAAAACACACATTTTTTAGTGTTAATAATCAAGAATATGCTCTGAAAATTTAGATATACGACATTTTTCTCTGTATGTTTCATTTTAAAAGCATACTGAATACTATTCAATTCAGATATAACACAAGATAGGAAGTGTAATAGAACAAAGTATTAAATGATATATCATTAGATATATTGAAGAGTAAAACTAAATGGAAAATTAAAAAATATTGCAGCCTTACTAAGATATTTTACTACACCATACTGCAATGACTTGAATATTTTGAAACATTCCAAAAAAAAACGTTGTCTGTTCTGTCTGGAGAGGTGAGGTGTTTGGAAGTTCAAGTCCAAAAGTTCAGTTCCAAAAACAAAGGGAAGGAATCAAATTTGTGTAAAGTGCATATTCTAAGGCGTAACAAAAGTATTTGGATGTTTTCCATTGTTCACAAAAAAAAGGATTATACTTCACTTTTCAGAGGTTAAATCTGATTTCAACTTTTTGCTCCGTCCAACAAACGATCCTTCTTCCGTATTACAATGACTCCACTAGGAAGTATTCAGTCGACAATTTCTAATAAAAACTTTAAAATAAGCGAAATCAATCGAAATTAGGGCCATTTTTAAAAGAAGGCATATATATATATATATATATATATATATATATATATATATATATATATATATAATATATATATATATTATATAGCAATATGCGATGACATAAAAAAGGCAATATGCGAGGCATAGGAATTCTTAGCTATTCATATTTTCAATAACAAATATGTAAACGAAATCTATCTACACAGTATGTTAGAACAATAACGGAAATATATAAATTGAAAGCTGCATAGGTCCCTCTTTAAAACCAGATCGCCATCATTAGAAAGCTGACCAAAGGATTGTTAAGTTATAGTGCTTAAAGTGACAGTACCTTTTGTCATCCGTCACAAAAACACGATAGAATTAAGAGCTAATATTAAATTTTGTTTCCAGCTGGGTAAAACTTTAACAGAAACATTTAAATTGATGAAAAAAGTTTATGGTAATGATTGCTAATTCCGTACACCTGTGGTATAAGCGATACCAGGACGGTCGTGATGTTTAGAAAGACGACCCAAAGGCAGACCGACCAAAAAACAAAAATCACGATGAGTTTTGGTGAAAAAAGTGCGTGAAACGATCGTCTACGATGCGTATTCGATTATGAGATCGATAGAGGAGGAATTAAATACGACTAAAAACATGATTCACGAAATTTTGACTAAAGATTTGAACAAATAGAAAACTTTATGCTAGATTTATTCTCATGGAATCATGTCGCTGTTCGTGAATTATTGACGAAAAAATTAGCCTGTGTGTTACAATATCCTCCGAATTCGCTTGATTTATCCGCGTGTGGACTATTTCCTGCTCCCAAAACTCAAACTGGCCATAAAAGGAATTTCTTATGTCAGTGTTACACACATCCAAGAAGCTGTTACGAGGGTGATTGAGACGATTCTGAAAAACGCCCAAAAACTGGTTAAAGTGGAAGGAATGAATTTTGAATAAAAAGAAATAATTTTGGAAAAATTGTTATTTAAAAAGTTCCGTAATTTTCCAACATACTATGTATGTTAACCTAACAACCAGTAAAATCCATGTCCACTTTTTGTAGCGACCACATACCCTCGCCAAGGCCCAAAGGTCAGGGTACGAACAGTGTTTAAACGACAGCGACAGATTTCACCCAGCAAGGTTTCTTTCGGTAAAAGAGGAAGACCGCCATCTTAACAGACAATTATTTGACGTCTAGAGTTAAAATAAAGATGCCTTTAAGAACAGGTATAATTTTTCAGTTTAAATGCAATCCACGGCCAAACACAAGGTAGCACATCCCTTCGAATTAGATCTAACATTTGTTCGAACATTTTTGGATCCTTCCAGCCGGTTTTAGGATTCATGTTACCATTTTTGGCCCGTTGAGCCGGATCTAACATTGATGCGAACATTTTTTGATCCTATCGAGCCGGATCATATATATGTGTTACCAGGAATGATACTAAGCAGTGAATTACTAAGTATATCGAAAGCGCAAATACTTTTGTTACATACTAGTACTATGAAAGTAGTGGAGATACAAGATTGACAGCAGCTTTAAGGGCTAATTCAAATATCACAGTCTTTTGATGTAACTAATGTAAGTAAAAAATTATTAAAAATCTAAAAGGAGATAATTATTGTTTAAACTGATTTTAAAAAAATGTTACTGGCGTTAAATCTAGCCACCAATCAAAAAACCACACCCAATATGCTTGTAATACCAAAAAGATTTTATTAAAACACATTTTCTCGTAAAGACCTGTTTCTTTTGGCTTTTTGCAACAAAAATATATTTCAGAACGCTTCTACTATTTTTATGTATGTCTTTGGTTTTTTAAATCCTACGTCCACAATATCATTATTGTTAAAACAGAATCGTTATAACTATAGAATTACTTAATAGTGGCATTAAATAGCTAGATAGTTTTTTATATGGTTAATAAAGATATAAATATATGGAAATACAGTACATAGTCAAAATAAGTAAAACACCTATAAAAAAAAACAAATTAATGTTTTAATGTGTTATACTAGGTAGAAAGTTGATCCACAATGAATTCTCGAAAATATTCATATTCAAGGAAGAAAATGAAGAACATGAAAAAAATAGAAATAAATAAATGTGTGTATGTATATATACATATATATATATACTATACATATATATATATATATATATATATATATATATATATAATATATATAATATATATAATATATATATATATATATATATATATATATATATATATATATATATTATATATAATATATATATATATTATAATATATATATATATATATATATATATATATATAATTATATATATATATATATATATATATATATATATATATAATATATATATATATATATATATATATATATATATATATATATAATATATATATATATATATATATATATATATATTAAACTCTTACTCAATCTTAAGCCAAGTTAACTAAAATCATTTTTACTGTTTGAGCATAACCCCTCCAGTTTAACTAAAGTATCTACATCAATATATATATATATATATATATATATATATATATATATATATATATATATATACTATATATATATATATATCTCTCGATTTGTTTAATTTAAATCAACAAATATTTTTACTCTTTCTTTGGCTTGAAACTGCCCAAGCGATCAAATATGGTGTCGAAGTTAAAAACGGCGGTGAAATGCAGAGAATCCACATGTTGCTTCAACGTGACCTTTTGGGTGTAAGCTTTGCCGCAAATGTCGCATACAAATCTGGGCACGCCGTCGCATTCGTACTTGGAATGTCTGTAAAGGTTCGGTTTATGTTTATACGATTTGTCGCACTTCATACACTTGAATTTCTTTTCCTGGGATAGATTTTTAGCTACAACATACATGGTGTTTATTAAATATAGTGAAAGAAAAGACGAGGTGGTTAGTTTTAAGGCAAAATTAACCCCAGATGAAGCCAGAAAATGCTTTGTACCTGTCGAGGCATTAATGGGTAACACAGAAAAGACATAAACATTGCGTGAATAGCACAGATATTAAAACTAAATGAATTTAGTATAAAAATTATTTATTTGTAACTGATCAAGCTGAAACTACATACTCATTTAAAAAATTCAATCGAACGGTAACGAAACAACTATTAATAACTAATATTATTCAGGCACTAGTTCTTATTACTTTTCTCATTTTCCGTATCTTTGAGACGATAAAGCTTTAAACGACCAATCTGCCGACTACAATTTAATTGGGTTCCGTATATTCTTTATGAAAAGATTTATAGAAAATATTTGACCGGTGTCTTGTATACACTTGAATATTTTACCTTGTAACGCTACACACTTGCAGAGAGCGTAGAACTACTTGAATTTCAGTGAAAACGAACTCACGTTGCCATTCGATTCGCAAAATCCAAATTCAAGTCAAAACCAACTAAATCAAAGATTCAAAGAAATAGGTTCGCCACAAGAAAACAAGCTTTCAAAACGCTGGTTCAGAATAAAATATAGCCGCAGTAAGTGAAAGTGAAAAGCCTAGACCTTATATGACTACAAGCCAAATATTATATGACGAGCCGTCCATTTGCAGGCTGGGTCTTAGAAAATCTCCCGACGCAAATTTTAATGACGAAGCTTAGTTTCAGCTTAGCGACATTTCAGCTTTTTTCAGCTTAGCGACGTTTCAGCTTAGCTTAATGACATTAAGCAAAACTGTTTGCAAAACGTATTTAAGAAAACAGATGACAGATGGCATTCATGTATCTTGATTTCTCATCCTGCTACTTAGCTTCCCACGCCCTTCTAGGTTGATATCAATATCGCTGTCCATCCTTACTAGGCGTGCACACCATCACACTTAGCAATGTTCCTATCTTCTCTATTGCGGCGACTTAAAGTTCTCTATGGAATGCAGTAATAAGCCTTTCTATCATTTCCATTCGTTGGTCTCCAGTGTAATTAATGCGGATTCCCAAGTGTTTATACGAATCCACTTATTCAAGTTCAATCTCATTTGGTTGAAATCTCGTTGATCTTTACATTTTTTCTTACCAATATTGACAGTCATATATCTAAACTTATTTTCAGTACTTTTCTACTGTTAGTATCACAAAATCGTTTTTTTTGCAAATACACACATGTTCATCCACACTTACTCCAAATGTCCATCCCCGTACCCTGGTTCACTTTGTACTGAGTTAAGGACTCTTCAGAAACCCTATTCTGTTCTTATAAGATATAATTATATATATAAATATCGACCATATTGTGCTTTGTAAAGCTGAAGTTGATATTATATATATAAACATTTGATTTGGAAGAGCAAAAAATGTGATTCAAGAAACAATAAAAATTGTGTTTTTTCCACAAAACTCAATTCTTGCAAGTAAGTCAGTGTATCTTACTCTATCAAAAAAAGAAAAATCAGGTATGAAACATAACCAAATATGGATTTGTGTCGAAGTATTTTTTTATCAAAAAGCCACTAACTTTTTAGACTACCCACATGTCACATACATGTTGGAAATTATACCTGGTATATATGGTATATGTTGGTTATGTTGATTATGATAATGATAATATTAATAGTCTTCTATCAACAGTTTTATTTTATATCACCGATTCGTTAATATCAACACTTTGTGAATTATTAAATTCACCAAAATTTACTCAAAAACTTAATATTTTATGGACGAGTGTCATATGCTTCTTCAAGTTTCCTTTATGATAGGAAGACCGTCCGCAAATATTGCAAATGAACTGTTTAGTTTTGCCACATTCCAATCGTTGATGTAATCTTACTCCTTTCTTCGTTTTGTACGTTTTCTGGCATTTTCTGCACTCAAACAGATTACCTATGTTTAGAAAATAATCGTAACCTAAAAGATAAAAAATCAAGTAATTTATCTTTAGAAAATGTTTCAGATTTTTCTAATTTCTCATAACTTTTGGAAAATGAAGCAAATGGTCAGCAAAATTTCAGATATATAGGCGGAAATTAGTAGAATTTTGGATCAAAGATCAAATAATGTTCAATTTGAACATATATAATTGTAAAAATACATACAACTGTATTTAAATAAAATGCAGCGTCACTTGTTGCGCTTTAGTACTTGGCTGGGTAACCCTCCAAAGAAAAACCAAGCATATATATTACATTTCAATAGGCCGACCAGAAATTGTCCCTCACTCACGCTCACGATCTTTGACATTGTGACGGTAGTACCCTTCCTATACGGATTGGAATTAAATTAATTTCCGCTGAAGTTTCTTCAGCTATATATATATATATATATATATATATATATATATATATATATATATATATATATATATATATATATATATATATATATATATATATATTAAAAAATCATTATTTTTCTACAAAAATTTTATTTTTTAACATTAAAATTAACTCAAAAACTTAATATTTTATGAACAAGTATCATGTGTCTCTTTAAGTTTCCTTTACGATAGAAGGACCATCCGCAAATATTGCAAGTGAACTGTTTAGTTTTGCCACATTCCCACATTTGGTGCAGTCTCACTGTTCTTTTCCTTTTGTACGTTTTCCGACATTTTCGGCACTCAAACATATTATCTAAGTTTACAAAATAATCGTATCCTAAAAGATAAATAATGAAATAATTTCTCTTTAGAAAATACTTAAGATTATTAAAATTATTTAAAACTTTATGAAAAATGTATGGAATGTTCAGCAACATGCCAAAAATAATTTTGGATCAAAGATAAAATAATGTTCAGCTTGAACAAAAAAAAAACAGTCTAAAATACCTACAGATATATTTAAATAACGGGCCAAGCACATAAGTAAAAAAGTCCATAAGTAAATTGCCAAATCAAGTACTAAGCGAAACAAGTGACGGGTGATGGGGTTAATATTTGGATGGATAACTCACCAAGGAAAGACCTATTGCACACTGCATTTTAAAAGGCAATAACGTGAAATCTGATAAGAAATTGCCCCGCAGTTACACCGGTTTGAGGCTGAGTAAGGCCGGATGCATTCTAAGAGGTCTTCTACATTGTCAGTTGATTTACATTCAGGAAACACTCTAATCGGTAGGTTTCCGACAAAACCGAAGAATAAGCACAAAACCAAATATCGATAGCCCTTGAAGGCAACCGATCAGAGTTTATCGGAAGCTGATGACCAAAGTTCAAAGCGTTCATGAATTCAAAGCCCATGTTAAGCTGAAAGTCGAATTGCTAAATAGCGGAATAGTCTGAATTATAGTAGACACTATCTAATTATATTTAAATAAATTATAAAACAACAATAATTCTGTTCATTTTAATCTTCGAATATTATAGGTCGTTTAAAATAAAATCATTTTACATCTAGCATATCTGCATGTTGAAGTTTTGTACCACCTACGGGGCTGGAGCCCGATTGGGAGAACATACTGTGAATTTCCACCATTAAAAATAGGCATATTTTTGAAAATCATGAAATTCAACAGCCTCGGCTATTTATTTAGGTACTGTGATCACAAATTTCCCAATTTTGTAGTGTTATCTTGTATAACGTGATCCTAAATAACCATGCCCTGAATCGCAGTCACAAATCATACAGTGAAAGTTGTTAATTTACTAAAAAATGTTACATTGAGTCGTGCTTTAAAAAATTATGTCAGCTAACTTTGACACTTAATCTATAAAAAAAATGTATTACGCTACCCTGGGCAAGTTATTTCAAAAGATGGGCCATTTAGTCAAGATTTCAAAATGGTACAATCGGCATTTTTCTTTTCACAAAAAAAATTATTGCTATTTTTTTTTACAAAAGAAACACATTTCAAAAAACTCATACCATGATAAAAAATACTTTTTGGTACTCAACTCATGTGAGTGAGATGGACAGATGTGATAAGAGTGAGACAGATAGTCTCGATGGCGAATTAGAGAGGGACAGAATGACATTCTACTTTAAGATGGCCCATTTAGTGAAGATTTCAAATGATACAATTGACATTTTTCTTGCCGCAAAACATATTGCCTTTTTTTGCAAAAGAACCTTATATCAAAAAAAATCACCCCAAAGGCAATGTATGTGAGTTAAATTAATTATTTGTCTATTATTTTATAAACATACAACTTGAATTATTATTGAAACTATTATTTTATTTACAAATGAAAGGAATTATTTTAATATTTTAATCACAATATTTTTCTTTAAAACTAAAGCAAATGCTCAAATTATTTGCCTTCGGCACCAGTTACATACTCTGCATCGCATCAGAAAAGATCTTTTCACCAGTGCGAATCTCCTTGCATTTATTTCTTCTACAGTTTCAACAATTCTATGACGCAGTTCGGTTGGAGTTTGTATTGGCTTTAAATACATATTTTCTTTTATGCAGCCCCAGTAAAAGAAATCAAGGGGGTTTAGGTCCGGAGAACGAGGAGGTCACCCAACTGAACAACGGCGCCCAATCCCCTTTACGGAATACTCTCGGTTCAAATAATCCTATACAGGACGAGCATAATGCGCCGGGCAACCATCTTGTTGAAACCACATTTCTTTGCAGATATCGAGTGGTACATCTTCTAACAAAGTCTGCAAATCGTTTTGGAGAAAATCGTAGTTGGCGCCATTGAAAGTGGAAAGAAAAATGCCAATTGTTGTATCATTTTGAAATCTTCACTAAATCAGCCATCTTAAAGTTGAAGTCCATTTTTGAGCCCACAAAAATATTTTTTATCAAGGTAGGAGTTTTTTGAAATGTGGTCCTTTTGCAAAAAAAAAATAAGCAATAATATTTTTTGTGGAAAGAAAAGTGCCAATTATTGTACAATTTTGAAATCTTGACCAATACTTATACTACTAATACTATACTAACGACTACTAATACTAATATTAATGACTTTTGAAATAACTTACCCAAGGTAGTTTAATACATTTTTTTTAAATATGAGGTGTCAGAGTTAGATAACATATTTTTTTTAAACCACGACTAAATAAAACTTTTTTTGCTAAATTAACGACGTTCAATGTTTGATTTGTGACTACGATTAATAGGATGGTTATTTAGGATCACTTTTATAAAAAATAACACTAAAAAGTTGAGAAATTTGTGATCACAGTACCTAAATATATAAAGCCCTAGGGTGTCAAATTTCAAAAATATTCCAATTATCACTTAATACGCTGACAAAATTTTTTTTTGCTAAAAGTGGTATAACCTGGCCTTTCGCCCGGCACCCGCTTGATGTTAAGTTTCGGGACACCCTGTATATACATTCTTATATATATATATATATATATATATATATATATATATATATATATATATATATATATATATATATATAGGCAATTATTTCGGATATTCTTGTATATGTTGATCGTTATAATAAAAAAAATATTATGTTTCTGTCAACAGTTTTATCTTATGTCTACGAGTAGTTACAATCAGCACATCATGAATTATTAAATTCACTAAAATTTACTTAAAAGCTTAATACTTTATGAACGAGATTCATATGTCTCTTCAAGTTTCCTTTATGATAGGACGACCATCCGCAAATATTGCAAATAAACTGTTTAGTTTTGCCACATTCCATTCGTTGATGTAACCTTACTGCTCTCTTGGTTTTGTACGTTTTCCGACATTTTCTGCACTCAAACAGATTGTCTGGGTTTTCAAAATAATCGTAACCTAAAAGATAAATATTGAAGTAATTTCTCTTTAGAATATGAATGGAATCATCTATATCATGCCAAAAACAATTTTAAATCAAAGATAAAATAATGATCAACTTAAACATATATTATCTAAAAAAAACACTCCATATATCTACAAATATATTTAAATAAAGTGCCAAGTACATAGAGTGCCAAATCCAATCGAAACAAGTGCCCTTGTTGTGATTGCTACATGGATGGGCAAACCTTTAAGAAGGATTTCAATAGTACTGTATTTCAATAGGCATTAATGTGGTATCCGATAAGAAATTGCCCCACAATTACGCCCGTTAGAGGCTTGATAAGGACGAATGCTTTCTGACAGCTATTCTACATTATCACTTGATTTACACTCAGGCGATATTGATAAATAACAGCAGACTCTGCGCAATATAAAATTGAATATTATACCCAGGTTAGTTGAAATGCAGTTTGCATCTAGTAAATCTGTGTGTGGCATGTTTTGCACCCCTGGGGCTTAGAGCAGGATCCGTAGCGACACTGGATGACCCTTGGCGGTGGAACTCGCCTCGTCTTCCCATATAGATCGTAATTAAATAAATTTACGCTTAGGTTCTACGAAAGTTACTACAGAAAAATGTGGCTCTTATCGACAAAGTGACAACAGACGACCACCAGCCGACCTACAAAATGACAGAGACTGACTTGGTACCGTATGCGCAAAAGTTCACTGAATTGTAAATTGTAAACGAAGAGCCGAATGTTAAACAATACTTTCGTATTGGATTCAAATCAGCAACTATAAAAAGAGCTCTATATATATATATATATATATATATATATATATATATATATATATATATATATATATATATATATATATATATATAAGCAACACTAACTAACATAAGGTCAAAAGTTAAATTCATAGGTCACACAGAACTAGTTTTTGGCCTGTAGCCGGGCTCGAGCTGAACACAGGTTGGTCTAGGCCATGTTAAAGGCAGTTCTGCAAGTGCAGAATCAAATTCTGTATCCGACCATCCAATAATATACAGAATGTCACATTTGAAAGCACGAACTTTTCAACTTTGAAAATAGTGTAATTGGTCATCAAATTTTGGTCACCTTGTATGCGATAAATTAATTGTCAATGTGGATTTCGAAAGTATCATTCTTGTGCTTCCGTCTATCCCAGAAGCGCTTAGCACCACTCGAAAATGGGTAAAAGACTCAGTGTTGAAAATAATGTTACATCTTATTATATATATATAAAACGATCAATATTAAGATAATCGATGGACTCTTATAATTGTACTAATTGACTCTGTAATTGAAGATTTGATCTGAAAAAAAAACCTAACTGAAGAAACAAACTGTTACGTCCCCCAAAACTCAGTCAAAAAGAGAAAAATCAGGTACGAACAACCAAATATGAATTGGAGTCTCGAAGAATTTTTTCGTTAAAAACTCACAACATATTTAGACAACTTTCGTTTCACATACATATTGGCAAATATTCGTTGTATTTTTGCTGATCGTCTTAATAAAAAATTAATATTTTCTATCAACAGTTTTATTATATATTACCGATTGGTTACGATCAGCACTTTATGAATTATTAAACTCACCAAAATTAAATCAAAAAATTAATACTTTATGGACGAGATACATGTGTCTCTTCATGTCTCCTTTATGATAGGAAGACCGTCCGCAAATATTGCAAATGAACTGTTTAGTTTTCCCACATTCCATTCGTTGGTGTAATCTCACGCCCTTCTTTGTTTTGTACGTTTTCTTGCATTTCCTACACTCAAACAGATTATCTAAGTTTTCAAAATAATCGTAACCTAAAAGATAAATGATGAAGTAATTTCTCTTTAAAAACATGCTTAAGATTATTAAAATTATTCAAAACTTTATGAATAATGAATGGAATCATCAGTATCATAATTATCAGTATATATATATATATATATATATATATATATATATATATATATATATATATATATATATATATATATATATAATTTTAAAAAGATTTCAAAATACCTATAGATATATTTAAATAGAGTGCCAAGTACATAAGTACAAAGTACATTAATAAAGTGCCAAATCCAAATACTAACCGCAACGCAGGTGCAGCTTGGATGTTGTAGTTTGTACTTGGATGAATAACCTTTCTTGTATACTGCATTTCAAAAGGTCATTATGTGAAATTCGATGAGAAATTGCCCTACAGTTCCTCCGGTTAGAAGTTGGGTAAAGTCGGATGTCTTCGGAAGAAGACGGATGCCTACTACATCGTCAGTTGATCTATGCACAGGGAGAACTTAAGCAAAAAACAGTAACGGATAGCCCATGAGGCCTACGGACTAGCGGTATTCGGTAGCTGATGACTATAGTTATAAAGCCCTAGTTAAAACCCCAGTTAAACCCTAGGTCCAAAATTGTTAAATTCCATCAGTCTAGTGATCCGCCTATATAAAGCCAATTTAACTAACTGTATTTAAATTAATGAAAAATAACAATAATTCTCTTCATTTTAATCTTCGATAATACCCAGGTCGTTTCAAATGAATGCAGCTTGACATTAGCACATCTGTGTATTGCCTATATT
>JARFXV010001699.1:0-5000 GCA_031761425.1 Cosmopolites sordidus | reverse complement strand
CTGTATGTGGGTGCAGGTGACTACCTGGCTAAAGGCAGTACCATCACTGAGAAGTAATCGCATTATTATTCAGGTTAAAAATCCACATCTGGCCAAAGAAATGTGCTTTTTTCACATTTCTCTGGTTGTTACAGCAAAACTCCATGACCTACGCATTGCACTGCTATATACAACGTATTCTTCGGATATGATTGGCAGTGATTTCCTTTTCGAACCTGAAGAAATGGTTCGTTAGATGAGGATTCATTCCAAATAATAAGGTCAATCACATATTTTGTAGAGTTGAACAAATCACATTTTAATGACATTGCATTATGCATAAAAAAATTTAAGTATATAAGAAGAGAAACTGTCATTATCTTCTAGACAACTCATTTATTACACATATAACGATAAACGGGTAATAAAACACAACTGGGTCAAATATCTTCGTATAATTTATGAACAAGAGTCATATGTTTTTTCATATTTCCTTTCTGATAAGTAGATTTTCCGCAAACTTTGCAAACAAATTGTTTCTGTTTACCACATTCACATCGTTGATGTAATCTCACGCCTTGCTTCGTTTTGTATGTCTTCTGACATTTCCTGCACTCGTACAGGTCATCGTCATTCACAAAATAATCATAATCTACAACAATAGTAATAGATTTAGTTAACTAAAACAGATAATAATATCCTTGAATGAAAAATAAATCAAAAAGCAATATGCAATCAACATCAGCTCGTTAACACTTTTACTAATTGGGAATATTTTATTGGAATGTAAAGAGGATAATTTTGTTTTTATACATATATGTCTCTATACAATTTGATAATTCATATTTAAAACATTTCTATGTTTGTTTCTCTATATGGCAGATGAGATAGTAGCTTTGTACAAAACCCTAATTAAAGAATTTTTGATAATACATTTAAGTAAATTCAGTTCGAGCCCGACTGATGACGGCTTAAGACGAGAAACCGGTCTCGGGGGACGTTTGCTGATGTCTGGGGGCGGCTAAAGAAATGAACAACTATTGATTGTTCTTGAATATTGACTATACTCTTATTGATAACTTGATTTTTGAAAAGTTTTAATATATCCTCCAAAAGCTCACTTGTAACTATTCAAATATTAAAATACCTCTTAAGGCCTAACCAACGATAGAGAAGAATCTTCAAGATATGAAAGTTAACATGAAAACTAAATACATTTTGGAGCGCAAAAAATATTGGA
Source organism: Cosmopolites sordidus (assembly GCA_031761425.1). Taxonomy (NCBI): domain Eukaryota; kingdom Metazoa; phylum Arthropoda; class Insecta; order Coleoptera; family Curculionidae; genus Cosmopolites; species Cosmopolites sordidus. The sequence continues at coordinate 3,781 of JARFXV010001699.1, read as the reverse complement.
ACAGATGTTTAAAGGCACTAAAACACCTCCAGTAATTCGTACTATTAATGGTGAAAAGGCAATTTTTTGGTGAAATGCATGAAAGGACGACCCGTAGAATGGTTTGAAAAGAAATGGTTTATTTGGCATGAGAACGGAAGAAAACGGCCACTGAACAAGTGGAAAATTGGCTCAAGATTACAAAACTTTTCTAAATTATAAGCAATGGAAAAAGTCTAAAAATTAAGCAATTGGATGCAACAATTCTTATCTAGAGCTAATAATAGCAGCTTTTTACTATTTTCCCCTCCAACTTGCTTTTAGATTAAAGAACTCATAGACATACATCTTTTTATACAGAATTGTGTCTGTATGTTAATATTAAACGCAGAAAGAAATGAGCAAGCCAAGAAGCACAAACGATCCGTCAGCCATACAGGATTCGCATCCCATAAAAACCGTAATATCCTTATGATGAGGCTGGAAAGGAGTATCAAATACTTGTCAAAAACCGGATTGTGAACTGGGACATTGAGTTTCCAGCCTCAACGTGAAGATAGCGTTACTCGTCAAAAATATACTCGTAATGTAATTGAGCAAGCGTTGAAAGGTAACCTTGAAAATTTCACCCATATTGAATGCTCAGTTGTTGTTTAACAGTCATTTATGTCAGTCGATGTTAGTGGCTCTGTAAAGATGGAAGAAATCGAATATCGAGGTGTCATTAAATTCTTGCATTTGAAAGGCAATACGCCTATGCAAATTAAAGGCGAGATGGATGCTGTTTACGGGGACTCTGCACCATCATTTACCACTGTGAAATTTTGTGCAGCTGAATTTAAATGTGGGCATACCAGCTTAGTTGACGATGAATGTTCGGGATGTCCAAAAACTGCAACCACTACCGATAACATTTAAAAAAGCAAATACAACATAAATAATTCAACATAATATATGATATATATTATATGATTAGATGTCCAAAATTTGAACACCAAATACGGCAAGATCAAAAGAGTCACACATTTGAGTGAGAGTGAGTCCTCGAACCCACCGAAGGAGAGAAGATAACACAGAATACTCGATTACAGAAGATGAAGAGACCATACGGCAAGACACAATATCTACAATAAGAAATGCATATCCACACACACAAAAATAAGACACTCCAACACAGTAATCAAACTAGAGGTACTATATGCAAGCGAGACACTTACACTCCACACAAAAAGCGACATAGAAAAACATAGAATCTGGAAAAGGCACAAATGGATCCGACAGAGATTGGGGACAGAAGCAAGTACAGAAACAAAATATATATGTGGAACGTCGCATTAGAAAGCGAAGCTTCAAGTAGATCGGGGACAAGGTGGACGGAGGAGAAAAAGAGGCTCAACGGAGAGAAGAGTGCAAGATCAGAAAGAATACTCAAATATGAGTAGGAATGCTTTGTGTGGTCCAACCAGGTCTATACGCACTCAATAGTAATAATTTGGATTTGGAGACTATATATATATATATATATACTCGATTACATATAGTCTCCAAAAACAGCCACATTCGAAGAAAAGACAAATTAAAGAAAAAAAGGCTTAAATTTGAAGTATTTCGTAGTGTGAGCCCTTTCCAGCCACAATAGTCGCATAATATAGCCATATTATGGGATGAATATCATGCTTAGGCTGAGGAATCACTTGTTTCCTGGGTTTCCCCAGTTTTTATTTCTGCGTTTTATATTGACATACATGACACATCATTTTGCATCTCTCTTAGACATGTCGCACACAAGCACACAACTTTTGTACCATTGCAGATAGGTACATTTATTATTCAGGTACATTATTATTTATTATAATAGGTACATTATTTATTTATTATTTACATAGGTAGGATTTCTTGTAAAATCATTACCATTATCATTATTGTAACTTTATTATCATGTTAAATGAATCATTTCTACACTTTTCAAACATTTTGCGGGTCGTTTTTTCATTAACTGCATACGCTCTATAAACATTACAAATTTCTGAAGCATTTGGGTCATAATAGTAGGGCACTTTAATTGTTTTAACCACCTAACTGGTGAGGTAAAGAGAACCAGTAATGTTCATCCTACGAAGAAACACAACATAAAAAAATAAAGGAAAATACTTGACTCTTCAGAGGCTTAATCCGACAAACATTCCTTTTTCAGTATTAAAGTGATTCCCACTGCGAAATCTTCAGTAGACGATTTTTAACAAAAATCTTAAGATTAGTAAAATAAATCACGAAATTTTAAGACATTATTTAAAAAAAATTGCAACTGGTTCAAATGGTTAAGAGAGGGTCTCTATATGCCGACGTTTTAAGGGTATCTGTGGCTACAGATCTTAGAACAAGCACCAGGAAACATTCATGGGAATTAAGAATATCCCATACAACCGTTAACCGAAATTTGCCAGACACATGAATGACTCCAAAGAGCTGTAGACGCATCCATCATGAACCGTCGCCCCTGCAAAAATGCAAATACTTTTGTTACATCCTAATAAGTTAGTGAAGATATTGTGACATTACCCGAAACTCAAGGAAAAAAATAATAAAATGTTTTTTATAGCGCGAATTGAGTTTTTGTCGGATATATTTCCGCATTAATTTTCTCCTTTTCTTACATGAAAAATGTATTTATTTTGGAAAACAAAATATTTCTCATATCAACCATTTTTCTTTAACTTTTTTATAACTTTATCTTATTTTTCAGGCTAAAGTCGGATTCTACGATCGGAAAAAGTGATTATCCTATTACACTAAGTCCCGTGAATTAGGCTAGGTGTGGAAAATCTTCCCCAGTTCGAGTACCAATAAAAAAAGTCTTCCCCATGCGTAACATTTAACACACAAGATAATTATTGCTGAACAAAAACCAAATGTAAAGTTAACAAAAACAAACTGATGTATAAACATTTATCACCAACATTGTTACGTAAAAAGAAAAAAAAAGCCAAAAACAAAACGTAAATATAACAAATATACACTAACCGTTACAAAATAAAAATCTTTAAAACCTTTAAGAATTATTTATTGTCGATATAACGAATCTGTACATGATGAATTTTCTTCATGTGGACATTTTAAATCACTATGCAGGGGAAAATATTTCTTGCACAGCGGGCAAGAATAGTTGGGCTTTCCACACACAAACTTTAAGTGAACTTCTAAATATCTGAAGGCTTTGTACTGTCTAGTGCATTTCTTGCAAACGTAAGCCATTTTATTATAGGAATAATAACCTAAAAAATTAGTTCTTTTTATCATTTGTCCTTTATTGTAGGTTTTTTTTTCTTTTTCGCTACCCCTCACCTGAAATAAATAGTGGATTTGAAAAGAGTCTTAAAAAGAAGAATGTAATAATATAAAAAGTACAGGAAAATTATTAAAAGTTTATATTTTACAAATATTACTAATACACCATATGAAGACATCTCAAATGGTATTTCAGTGATAATATATAGAAATAATTATATATAAAAACAACTATATGATAATTCAGTGGTCCTTTATGGCCAAATAAACTTTTACAAAACCCACATCTGAATTGAAGGGATTTTTCCACATTCGCATCGTTGATGCCGACCAACTTGAACAACTCCATGATAATTTTTGTAGTCAAGCACTAAAATCAAAATAAACGACTTTCAACATTCCATCTATCAGTACAAACTAATCATTCCTAATATTGTATGATAAAAACTGATACACAGATGAGAAGAATCCAGTTTCAGTGTCAATATTGCTTGAATAACTCTTATTTTTCGAATCT
>JARFXV010001698.1:150000-213347 GCA_031761425.1 Cosmopolites sordidus | reverse complement strand
AATCGCCCTTTCTAAGAAGCTTTTTTACAAACTATACTATTTTATTCTAACAGTCTAGATGTCTCGTACATTCGCAGGGAATTTTATAAACGACATTTTTGGTATTCTGTTGTGTGTTGTTTGGTTTAGTTTTTTTGTTAATATGGGTCTAAGAGTAATTTTTGCCACAATCATTCAGATATTAATTAAATCACTTAATTAATTATCATTAAAAATATGTTATTACACGAAAAATGCCCCGCATATCATACCAACTTCAAGAGCACTGCAGTGGAATCGTTGAAATATTGTATGGTCATTTCGATTCCCTTGTGACTATAATATTAACAATACGAACAATATCTTGTAACTAAAAGTATCATACATTTGGTTGATGCGCTGTTGCTGTAAATTCCATGCTTCCTTTGTTTTTTTTGCGGAATCTTATTTGAAAATACACTTCGTTTCCGCTCTCTTCTTAAAATCTAGTTGTCCCTGGCTGTCTGCCTTTAATCGTTAAAACCAGAAATGAAAAATGCGTCCTAGTGTTTATCAGAGCATACATTGATAATTTTCATCGATATATATGTCTAGTGTTAAAGGTTTATAATATTATTTTATAATATAATTTAATATATATAATTATTATTTAAAAATAATATATAAATGCAAATTTCTTCTGATTATCCATAATGGCATATAGTAAATGCTAGCAATAAAAGTACTAACCCATCAACACTTTCACAATACAAACAAAATTAATCACTTTATTTCTCACAAAACTGAAATATCAAAATACCTGACATATAAAACATGATATAATAAATATAGAAATAAATCTTTTCCCCGGATGCCAATAGGAACATTATGGAAATATGATGCTACAAGATACAAAACAAAACCTGTAACATTTGTTGAGAATGGCTCAAAGTCTACATATGTTCGCTTTTTGCCGTCCATCCTCTAATATATTACGGTTCCAACTGCCTGTATATTTATTGTCAATACAAAAAAATTCGGTCATAAAGAAAAATAACTGGCTTAAATCTGTTCTTATTTGCTGTTCTGACGAATTTATTAAAAATTTATCAAGCTAACATTAAGATGCAGTAAGTGAAGTGAAAATTATGGATATTCACCTATTTTAGCGTACCACATAAATTATTTATTGTGAAGTTAGTAGAATTTAACTGATATTTCAGTTAAATTTAATAAAAATATTTATATACAACAACAAGCTACGATTTATAAATAAAATATGGAAACTTTTAAAAAGAATAAGGCGAAGATAGAAGTCCTGACAAGAGTGAAAAAGGTGGAATAAGAATCAAATAAATGCGAAACATAACTGGAAGAAGGGAAATAGGGAAGAGGAAAACATTTGGAAGAGAAATACGACATAAAGAAGAACAAACAAAAAGAGAAAGAAGCAGGATAAATACTACTACTGGACTACCTATAAAAAAATGAAAAATGTATTAAATGGAAATATATAATACAGTAGAGGAAAAAGCGTGAATTATCACAAGGAGTGAAGAATATATTAATCAAGATAAAATTCGTTCAAACATTAATTAACGTTTAAAAATTGTAGAAAACTATCAAAATCACATTGGCCTAAATATTAGTCCTTGATTTTCTCTATCATGCTATACTGATGTTATTTTATTTGTGAAAATTAGCTTAATAAAATCCTTTGGTCTAACAAAATTCCATATATAAATTTACCAAAAAGCCGCCACGTAATGTACCAAATGTGGGAACAGCTTTCCAAAAATCAAATTACAACCTAAAAAATAAGGGAGTGTAAATGTAGGGCTCCGAAGAATAATCATCCAATATTTTTTCGGGATAAATTTAAATAGAAAAGTTGGCGCAATAATTTTTCGCAATAGTTTACGGGTAGTTCTATAACCACCGGATTTTGAAATTTATTTTTATTTTCATATTGATTATGTGTAATCACAAATGACTTCCAAGAAGAAAACAATATAAGTTATGATGAAAGGCAATTAATGAAAATATAATAAGGTATTCAAATACCTAACCATGAAAAATGTTTTGATGATGTTCCAATTTGTAGCCCAGTTGTCATAAATTTTCTAGATTTTTCATATTTTATAATTCATTTAATTCATTCAGATTTCATGTGATTTTTCATAAAAACATTAATAAATTCACAATCATTAAACTTACAAGAAATTGTTGTTCTCTCTTTCTTTGTTGTGCCTCTTTAACTGTGTTTACGATTCTTCCACCTATATTGGAATGTTTTAGAAAATGTAGTACGTCCTCTAATCTAATTCAATTAATATCCACATAAAATTGATTTTCTTACATGCGGTAATTTGGTGTGTTTTTCTCAAAGATAAGTATTTTTTTTAGTAATTCAGCCATTCTGCATATCAGATTTATACGTCTGTAATTTTGTAGGTAGGTGTTTTTTCTCTCCTTCCTTAAAAATTGGTATCGTTTTCCATACTTCCAAAATGGTGCAGTATTATTTTTTGGAAAAGCTTGGTGACTTCTTCAATCACATTTTCACTAGCCCATTTTAACCTATTCATTACTATTTCCATCGATCCCTGCCTGGTGACATTCAGTTTTCTAGTTTTAGAATCAACCCGTTGACTGCAGCAATTCGTTCGAAATCAATCAGCTTCTATTATATTTTTCATTTGAAACCAGATTTGGTTTTGTTCCATATATTCTGTTTTTTTTTCTTTTCTAGTGCCTACAGCCACAAGTACATTTTCCATTATATTAGATTTAAATGTTTGCCTTTTTCTATATGCATTGTCTTTTTGCAATATGTCCCTTCATTTTATGTTTTTGTTTAATCTTTCTCTGTAAGATTTCAGATTGATTTTAATAAGTAGCTAGGACCAACAACAATGCCATTAAGCTACTTAATCCACCCCATAATCCTGTACGTACACACAGTTCCCCCTCTATGATTTTCTCGCAGCACGATATTGTTTCTTCTTCCTTGTTTCTTTCTCTAATTTCGAACCACTCGCATTTTAAATTTTGATTTTCTCAATTTTTTGACATTTTTAGAACCCATTGAAAAATCCTTCCTGGTGAATTTTGAGATTTTTTAATTACCCGTTCAAAAGATAGAATTTTCAAAAAAACGCGAATTTTCCGGTTTTTTTCTCATAACTTCTTCAAAAATGCTCCAAATTCAAAGTTTTATAAAATTTTTGTTTTTTATGTACTTTCAAGAAAAAAATCCAAAAAAATGTTTAGTGTTCTAATATGCGATTTTTAAGTTTTAAAATTTAAATCTCATTTTTAAACTGTATGAACTCTTCGATTTTCTTGAAAATTTTTGGTGGTAAACTTCTATCCATTTTACAAATTTTAAGATCAAGTAGATCGTGGGATTATGTTAATTACTATTTTATTTTCGATTTTTAAAAATTTGAAAAAATGTTTTTCGCTGTTTACCATTTTTAAAATTATTTTTCTTCATTGTGTAATCTTTTTTTTGTCATTTTGAATCTATTTTTCTACAATTATAATATTAACAGGTTTTATAAATAATCAGATTTTTAGATTGTAACAAAGCAATAATAACAACATTTTTTATTAATTCTCGTACTCTTTGAAAATGTTACATTCATAGTTAAGATTCGAACGAGAAAATTCTTTAGTAATAGTATAGATTGATTTAGCAGTTGCAAATTGCAAGTTCAATTTTTGTTTCGCATCAAAATAATATTGTTCTGGTGAGAATTTGACCGTTATGTTTGGTAAACCATCCTGTTTCGATGACCAATCATATAAATCTTGAGGACTTCTTATTTGCTCATCAATTCGTCGTTGAAGACTCATTCTGGCTGCAATTCTTTTTACCGTGCCCCCGATACCATCACATGCTCCCTTACCATGAGCAGTAGCAAAATAATGCCATTCAGCAGCAAGTTGCCAGTCTTCTTCGTGATAGTAAATGTTCAAATTTTTTTAAAAAATTTTGAACTGCTGTGGAGCACCATCGGTGAAGTAAAAAAATGTAGATGTATTTGACAAAATTCTTTTAAGAAAATCGAATTATTGGATCAAATTTGTAGTTATTCTCGGAAACACGTGTACAGCAACAGCATCATGATTCTTGCTATCAGAGATTATAACTAAACTTCGATGATTAACTTCATTATTCTGCTGGTAATAAATGACAACGGGGAAAATCGATGCTTGTCTCAAAGCTATAACGCGGGTTCAATACACAATATTTATATGTTATACTTTCGATAACATTTTCATCAAATAAGGCATCTAATAACTCTTGAAGAACATCGATTCCTAGATATTTTTTACATATCATAGAATAGCAATCAGATGATTGATTAGGACATAAAATGATTTTAAAGCAGTCACTGCATTGCAATAAAGGCACGGGTAGATCATGAGTTAATGCAGCCAAATTAGAACCAATCGCAAAATAAAATCATTTAAGCTTACAATAGAAAAAAAAGCTTTTAGGACATTTACCTAACATCATGAGCTTTATATTTTGATGCATAGAGCACACGCAAATGGTATGTGTACCACTGGACCTTGCTAATACACAATTTGCAGGTCTTAATGAAGCGAAACTTGAAAAATCGATGCAATGATCAGGATATTCTTCCTTATATGTTTGATATAACTCTTTTAGGTTACACAAAATGAGTCTATAGCATAAAAGATATTCTGTTGAGCTAATTTGAAAAAAGGCATTATAAACAAAAAAAAATATTGCTTTGTAAAAAAATAAAACACGAATTTTTCATTTGTAAAAGCTGTTAATATTATTGTAGGAAAATAGATTCAAAATGACAAAAAAAAGATAACACAATGATGAAAAGTTATTTTTCAGAATAGTAAACAGCGATTTTTTTTTTAATTTTCAAAAATTGAAAACAAAAATAGTAATTAACCAGTAATTCCCACAATCTATTTGGGCTTAAAATTTGTAAAATGGATAAAAGTTTACCACTAAAAGTTTTCAAGAAAATCGAAGAGTTCATACAGTTTAAAAAATTAGATTCAAATTTTAAACCTTAAAAATAGCATATTAGAACACTTTAAAGATTTTTTTGAATGTTTTTCTTGAAAGTACATAAAAAACAAAAATTCAAAAATAAAAGTTTGAATTTGGAACATTTTTGAAGAAGTTATGAGTAAAAAACCGGAAAAAAAGCGATTTTTTTTGAAAATTCGATATATATTTTGAACGCGTAATCAAAAAAATCTCAAAATTCACCAGAAAGGGGTTTTCGATGGGTACTAAAAAATGTCAAAAAATTGAGAAAATGAAAAATTAAAATCTTCCGAAGTGTCCGATTTGTATATATATATATATATATATATATATATATATATATATATATATATATATATATATATATATATATATATATATATATATATATGATGCGATACAGACGTATCCAAAAATGCATATACGAGCATTCTCTCGCCGTCCGAAAATCGGATCTCTCCTCGACTTTAGCAGAACATCATATCCAAACGGGTCACAAAATAGATTTCGACAAGACCAAAGTAATCGCACCTATATATTCCTACAAACCCCGCATAATTAGTGAAGTATAATAATTCCAAATATATGGAAACCGCTTATTTCTAAATTGTCCATCCGAAACTCTTCCAGTCAAACGTCCACCTCTCGTCTCACCCCCACCCCTCAACCGAGCGCCCCATCTACAACCTCACATACTAATGCAGAGGTCGCGCCGTCCACTAGAAAAGGACTAGTTGTAAACTGTGGGGAGTAGATAGATTGAGGCCTCGGAGTAAATCAACTAGATTCTCTTGAAAATGGCTTCAAAGTGGAAGCCGAAACATCGAAATTTTACAAATCTAAAACGCGGTTCGACCCGAGAACCTTGTAATTCCAATATTACCGACCACGGGAGCCTTTCCGGACACACACACACACACAGAGATAGAAGAACATCACAGAGACAAGAACATCAAAATAGCGTGAAAAACAAACAAACGACATCAGCGTTGTTCCAACACCGCCAGGAAACAGACCTCACGAACACTAAAACAAATAGCATGTATAAACCATTACAGAACACGAATACTTAGATGCCCTTCATATTCCAACGATATGGAAAACATTTCTCAAAAAACCCGGGAAATAATGCAAAACAAACACCAAACAACTCTGAAGATCCCAATACCAACCAACTGACGCAGGGGCGGAACCAACAAAACAAACCGACCAATCAACAACAAAACGAACCCTACACGATACGCTCTACGGACCCATGCGAACAAAACTGCGACACTCGGCGATATAACCCTCAGTTGGAAGCTGTCTTCCACGAGAGCAAAGACTTTCAAAATGCCAGATGAGATTTTGACGAAACGCCGTCAAGTATATATATTCAATCATAATTACATTCGTTGAATTGAACCACCATTGACAGTACTTTGATTGCTCGAAATTGTTGTCACTCATTTTCAAAGTACGCTAGAAAAATCTGATTCACTAAAAGAATTGCTATGGACAACCAAGCGACTTTAGGCAGTTCAAGCTCGTACTGAAAACACATCAGATGATGGATTGTCCTACCTCCAAAGGGAAAGCCAACAGTGTTGCCAGAATAAACCCACTGCCTCCAGTTTCATCAATTTATTTAGACACTTGGTAAAATCACAGGCATTATGATGCAAAATTAATGTAGTTGCTCGCTTAATAATATGTCAGCATGAACTAAATATTAGCTAATCATGTCTTGTATTAACATTATCCAAAACAAACCAAATTTTCTACGCATTGTCACTTTGAATATTCTTAAATAGTGTACATTCCACTAGATTTCTGACACGAAAATACCATGAAATACATTTTCTATATTTTTGAAAGAGAATAACGTGAAAAAAAAAACGAATTTCAAACTTCCAAAAATAATGTTTACCATTATTTTCTAATGCATTTGTTTTGTTAACCAAGAGTAGGAATAATATAAAATTTCTAAACAATTCAAATGGTGATATTAATAACTACCCAAATCTATTCCGGTTATTAAAGAATCTCATATATATATATATATATATATATATATATATATATATATATATATATATATATATATATATATATATATATATATATATATATATATATATATATATATATATATATATATTATATGTATTATATACATAATATTTCCATTGCAAACAAAATTCAAACCATGTCTTAACTAAAATTAAATTCCGCTTTGCAGTATCATTTCTTTCACATATTCGCCGATCAATTGCCCATAAATGGTAAACGGGCACAAAAAAGCAATAACCATCAAAATTACATCTCGAAAAGGAGATATACGCAACGGAAATTTAACTCGAACTTGAAATATTACCGAAGATGTATCGAGGGGATCACAAAGGGTTTGACCCTTCGGAATTGTATTAAACTCGAAACAGCCACAAAACGTATTTCACTTTTCGCATGCTGGCGTAAAATTATATTGGTGAAGAATATCTCAACAAATATCGGAAGGAATATTAGAATTTGAAAAGGCAACATGATATGGTGTGTTTGTTAAAAAACAAATACAGTTTTATTTTTAGTAATTTACACAAATATTTACTTTTACGACAAAAATCATTATTTTTATTCAAAATAGTCTATTCAAATAGTTTTATTCAAAAGTCTCCTTGCTCGACAATACAACGTTTTGTACGGCCAATTAAGTTGAATTTTTGATCTAGGCCAAAAACATGTCCTTAGGATGGAGGTCAACGCCTTCTGAATGAAGAGCTTCATAACACCAAGAAAAAACACAGCATTGATCGTTTGACCAGGTGGAACGAACTCCTTGTGCACATTTCCATTCGAACCGTAGAAACAAATTAACATTATATTGATTTTTTACTTTTCTTCAGATTTGGCTCGCTCGGATGCTTCCATTCGCCACTTTGGCGCTTAGTTTCTCGATCATATTGAAAACACCACGTCTCATCACCAGTAACAATGCGGTACTTGAAGTGTTCGTCCTTTTTCGACTCAATTCCATTTCCATGTATCGCAACGAAGATTTTGGTTGAATTTTTATAAATTCACGCACAATTTCAATGTTATTTTGAGTAACTACGAAATTTTTCAGACCAGGATGTTCGTCGTCCTTGATGTCCTCACGACCCTATTTGAATCGCTTAATCCACTCATGAGCTCTCATCAATGTTATAAACCCACTGACACTAAGCGCGATAACTTAGCTTCTAATGATCCGAATGTTATGATATTTTGTCATGACATTCGGATATTTTTAAAAAGTCCTGTTTTCCGTAATACACAACTTGTAATATGGGCTTTAGAATCACATCCAAATCGAACATTACAAATCACATAAAATCAAAAATAAAAAATATTAGATTGATCTATATTGGGTTGTAGATTGACCTAGCATTCAGTATAGTAGTTTCATGTGAATATTTGAAGGCAAGAGTGTCATTCAATTTATATATGTTTTCATCATGCTAGAAAAATTATAGTAAATTTTAAAATTCAAATACTTCTGCTACGTTGCGCAGTTATTACTGGATGTAACTGTAGGCGAACGAGCAGCTTCAATTCGCACAGCACAAATTTGAAATGTGGTCTTTGGTGGCAGAGCTTGAAACCCTGCATGAAGCCGTTCAAGTTAATTAATCAATCTACCATCTTACCCTCAATATTCCACGATCATAAGTAATACGACATGTCTTCCTTTTTGGCAAGGTCAATAGATGTTATCAAAAAATGTTATGGTTTAATGCAAATTCAAGTTCCTGGCAGGGCTGTCATATGTTGAAAACCGTTGAGAGAAGCCGCAGAACAAACGTCTCATTCGACAATAACCGTCGATAGTAGGAATACGTTAACAGTTTTAACAAGCAAAACCCACGATCAGACAAAAAATAACAGAACATGTAACTAAACGGGACATGTTCTCCATGAAAGTATTGCTGGAAAATTAAGAGATTAGAGTTGACTCTTAAGTAAGTGGATTCCTTAATTGGATTAGTGGAGTAGTCCTTAAGTAAGTAGATTTTCTTAAAGTAGTTTCTTTAGTAGTTTTAGTAATTCGTAATATCATATCTTTATTGTTTTCACTAGATTTATGATCGGAAGGAGTCTTTGGTCTGTACACATGTCTTGTGAAGATAAAGTATAAAAGATATCCCAAAACGATAACCAACATTTTCCAGGGTGCTATGTACACTACACTGTTCAGAAGTACTTAAATAACTCAATTGCTACTTACAACATTTCTAACTACCGTTAAATAGAAATAAAGATTAGTCAGCGACTACTATTGCGTTTCGGCCCTGTTCGACTGCTTTCTTTGGAACTTCAATTACATGAAAACACCACTGAGAATTTTAACAAAAAGGGTAACCATTTGAAAAGCAGAAAGAGGCAAATGCCTTATTGTTTAATCCAATACAATAAGTTACTTGTTGAAAAATCCTATATTTCCCAATCTCAATTATCTCTAAAATAATATAATGTTGCCCAATCACAATTTTCTTGTATATAACTTTCTCTAGCAATCAGAACAGAATCTTTTGGAATTACATTTTTCAATATCCGCAAAACAAGCGACAAAGAAATATTTTGCTGCAAAAATTCAATAAAATATTATAATTCACAAATATAAATCACATAATTCATTTAAACAATTAAAAGGTAAGTTGTTCAAGATTATTAAATGAAATACTAAATATAATCCTTGAAATAAAAAATATTCAGTTTTATAGGTGGACAAAATCATCGTAGAAATATAAATTTGAATGTAACGTATTGACCGTATAGGATAATTCATTTAGGTTCTAATAGTAAATTCTGTCTCTGTCGTACACTTCCATTAAATATTTGGAAACTTGGTCCTAAACTTCCACTATAAAAAAATTAAATCGACAATCGATACGGAAAATATAGAGTTGATACAGAACTTCGTCCCATTTTTGGCCCTTAATGACGTTTCATCGCAAAACAAAGCGTCATCTACTTCACACGAGTAAAGTTTTAATGTTTGACAGCAGGAATTTCAGAGAGTACTTGGGGACAAAATGTGTTATTTGTATGTGTTTTAAAATTTTATTGGGTATTATATATGACAGAAAATTAGGAATATTTTCCGTTGTGCCTTAAGTGGTTCAGAAAGTTTCGTGAAAACCATTTTAATCACAACGATGTACAATATTCTGGACGACTGGACGATGTTCTGGACTGGAAAACTGATGCTAATGACATATTAGAGCTGATTAAAAATAATCGGTAGAGAACAAGAGATCGAATTCTTGAAATTAACCAGACAATAGGGTCAAGGCGATTACATTAATTTGGAATATTTGACAAGGCCGATGTTTGGATGCCGAATGAGTTAAAAAAAATCTGAATTTTTTGCTAGCGATGCGCAAATTTTACAGCGGGTGGCAACAGGTGATGAAAAATTAATTCTGTATATTAATGTTAACCGTAAGAGATCATAAATAAGTTGTGAAATTAGGGCAATTTTAAGACATTATTTTAAAAAAGGACATTAAAGCAACTGACACCCCTCGTGAGATTTGAGAAGCAGAGGGGAGAAGGTGCAATATCAATCCACCACTCAGCTAAGGAGCAAAAAGTTCCGTGAGCGAGATATATGTATTGAAGATAGGGGAATATAATGTCGTCTATAGGCTCTCGATGCTGATTTTTTAAGAGCAGTTGTGATCGCAGATCCTAGAACAAGCACTAGGAAACTTTCAGGGGAATTTAAGAGTATCCACACACTATTAAGTGGTATTTGCAAAAACATAAATACTTTAGCTACGCCCTAGCAATAACCGGGAATTAATATATGCTTTAAAAGTAAATACCAGATAAATAAAGTCTTCATACATTTGGCTGGTAGTTCAAGAAACCCATTTTTGATAAATCAACACCGATAGTAAAAAAACGGAAGCAGTTATTTTTCTTGAGTACGATAATATATACTTTTAATACCTGGAGAAAATAAATTTCTCTCTTTGAGTCTGGATGCTAACAGTTCTGATATTTCTTTTAAAAACTCGAGGTCTCTGATAAGATCACTTAAAGCGTCTTGGGTAAAAATTAGTGGTTTTGACGACGTAGTTTCAAAATTGCCACTTTCATCGTTAGTACAAGCTTCCCTATCTTCGGATGTACTAGATTCTGTATCTGAAAGGTCAGACGGGCCATGAAAAGTTGGAACAGGGACGTCTTCTGCATGAGTAACAGGTCTTTTAGCAGATACCAGATCAGGATCGCAGTAATGTTTTAGTTCCCTTTGGTTGGTCTTTGATCCCCAAGTTAAAGTAAGCAAAATACACATTTTGCATAAATTCAGATATAAGTTTTCAAAACTGTTTCACTGTACACTCGCCACAAACGTAACAAAAAGTCTTCAGGTCATTTAAACATGGTCGTTTTGACGATTCAAGGCTTTATTTACTAACTTTTTCAAATATAATAAACAAGTTAAATGGCTACTGAGAAGTACGTAAGAACTGTACGTACTTTTGATAATTTAATGTTACTGAGAGTGTTGCTAGACAGTATACTTTAAAATTACATTTAAGTTTCGTCGGCATCATTTTTTTTTATTTTATAGGCCTTTATAATATGCAAGGTTAATCTTATTGTATCATTAAGAGGTATTGTTATCAGTTAGAAATAATGAAGATGCAGTATCCAGCAAATATATCTCATATAAAAAATATAAAAGTTGTGTAAGAAAATGAGTTTTCACGGACAGTTAAACCATATTAAAGTCACTCCACTTGATGGAATATATTTTACGCATACTGAATAATCAACATTATGATAGTTAAAGGATTCTCTGAACTACCTAAACGTGTTTCTCATTTCAGGATCAAGGGTCATTGATAATCGAAGGCACTTGTCAAATTCCAGACCCCTTGTACAAACTCATTGGCTCAATAATATGTTTCTACATACCGCTGCTAGTTATGCTCGTAACGTACGCCCTAACTGTCCGACTGTTGGCAAACCAAAAACAAAATCTGGGAACGCCGAACTGGTCCAGTAATTGGATGGGACCTGCCTCGACGCCTTTAGGTAAGTTATAAAAAATAGTATTTTTTCAATATAAACAAATTATAATTCTTTGGTAAAACATTACTAATAATTTGTATCCTAAAATATAATAACAAATTATTATTGTATTTGCTTAACTTTGCGTATGCTTTGGGATAATGGAATTGTGAATGCTCTGTGGATCACAAATCTATATACTAGTAGTTCATGTTCGAAAAGATGAATTTGAATGATATATCTTAAAAAGTTACGTTGCTATACATATGGGCTATAATCTATTCGTGATTCTTCTTATTGAAAGATCTGAGATATTTATTTTGTAATTATTTTCAATTTCGAGTAAAAATTCAAATTCAATAATGGGATTGTGAATGCTCTGGGGATCATAGATCTATACACTGGTAGTTTATGTTCGGAAAGATAAACTTTATGATTATATATATTAAAAAGGTTGGTTGCTATAAATATTGAGATATATCTGAGATATTTATTTTGTAATTATTTTCAATTTGGAGTGAAAATTCAATTATGAGATTGTGAATGCTTTGTGGATCATATATCTAGACACTAGTAGTTTATGCTCGGAAAATTAAATTTGATTGATATATCATAAACAGTTAGGTTGCTATAAATATTGGACTCTAATTTATTGGTGATTCTTATTATAGAAAGATCTGAGATATTTATTTTGTAATTATTCTCAATTTGGAGCCAAAATTCAAATTCAATTATGAGATTGTGAATGCTTTGTGGATCATATATCCAGACACTGGTAGTTTATGTCCGGAAAGATAAACTTTATGATTATATATATATTAAAAAGGTTGGTTGCTATAAATATTGAATCACCATTAAATTTGGTGATTCTTATTAAAGAAAGATGTGAGATATTTATTTTGTAATTATTTTCAATTTGGAGTGAAAATTCAAATTCAATTATGGGATTGTGAGTGCTTTGTGAATCATATATCTAGACACTGGTAGTTTATGTTCGGAAAGTTAAATTTGATTAATATATCATAAAAAGTTAGATTGATATAAATATTGGACTCTAATTTATTGGTGATTCTTATTATAGAAAGATCCGAGATATTTATTTTGTAATTATGTTCAATTTGGAGTGAGTGAAAATTCAAATTCAATAATGAGATTGTGAATGCTCTGTGGATCGTAGATCTATACACTGGTAGTTTATGTTCGGAAAGATACAATTGATTAGTATATCATAAACAGTTTGGTTGTTATAAATATTGGACTCTAATTTATTGGTGATTCTTATTATAGACAAATCTGAGATATTTACTTTGTAATTATTTTTAATTTCGAGTGAAAATTAAAATTCAATAATGAAATTGTGAATGCTCTGTGAATCATATATACTGGTAGTTTATGTTCGGAAATATGAATTTGATTGATATATCATAAAAAGTTTGGTTGCTATAAATATTGGACTCTAATTTATTAGCAATTCTTATTATAGAAAGATTTGAGATATTTATTTTGTAATTATTTTCAATTTCGAGCGAAAATTCAAATTCAATAATGGGATTGTGCTCTGTGGATCATAGATCTATACATTGGTAGTTTATGTTCGGAAAGATAAATCTGATTGATATATCACAAAAAGGTTGGTTGCTATAAATATTGGAGTCTAATTTATTGCTGATTCTCTTATTGCAGAAAAATCTGAGATATTTATTTTGTAATTATTTTCAACTATGAGTGAAAATTCAAATTCAATAATGGGATTGTGAATGCTCTGTAGATCATATATTTAGACACGGGTATTTTATGTTCGGAAAGATAAATTTGATTGATATATCATAAAAAATTAGGTTGCTATAAATATTGGACTCTAATTTATTGGTAATTCTTATTATAGAAAAATCTGAGATTTATTATTTTAATTTTTTTTTATATATTATTATTTTATAATTACTTTTAATTTCTAGCAAAAATTCAGTTTTTCCACGAGTATTATTTTGAATTAAAGTTTCTAAATATATTAAAATATCGATCACATATCTAAACCAAATAAGAATAGTTTTTTTAAAAGTGTATCTTCTAGATCTAATAAAAGTATATCAGTTATTAAATAATATTCAATTTCCAAAAATAACATAAATATAAACTATCAAAAGTTTTATTCAATTCTATAATCTAAAAGATAAAACTCGTCCGAACAAAAAATATGAGTTTATAAGTTGTACCCAAGGTAACAGCTAATATAGGACAAACAGAAAAAACTTTTCCCTAGTCTTCTTAGAAAACATCGAAATCATTATTTATTAAAATTGGAAACTTTCATTTTGCAAACAATTTTACTGACATCAACCATTAATTAAAGAAAGCTTATTAAAAAATAATTAACAATATTTGAGTTGATTGAAATATATAAACATGATCAAAACAACGAAATAAACTAATAAATGGCCAGACAGACTGATGCTAAACATTGCATCGCAAAACTAAACTGTTATTTTACACGTCTAAAGTTTTGATGTTAAAAATGGTGTTTTGTTTTTTTTTAAATTTTGTTAATCATTAAAAATGGTAGAAAACAAGAAGTATTTTCGACATATTATTGGTTTTTAATTTCGGAAAAGACAATAATGCTTCGCAGACTAAAAATAAGATATGTGACGTGTATGCGAGGGTGCGGTTGACGATTCCACGTGCCATAAGTCGTTCAAAAAGTTTCGTGAAAACAATTTTAAATTTGGCGATATACCTCGTTCTGGATGACCGGCCGATGAGGATCGTCACGAAATATTGGCGCTAATTGAAAGTGATCGATATAGAAGAACTCGAGAGATCAGAGAAATTCTTGGAATCAACCAATCAGTACCAAGGTGATTACATCAACTTGGAATGGTTAGTAAGGCCGGTATATAGATGCCGCATAAGTTAACGCACAAAAATTTTATATATCCAATTATCTTAAAGCGCAACAAAATATTTTTAAAAAGGATGGTTACACGTGATGAAGAATGTATTATAATCATCATGTAAGCACAGAGATGTCTCCTTAACCGGCACAAAAGCCAGTTTATATCCGAAGAAGGTTATGCTATGCATTTGGTGGGACTAGAAATGAATGGTTTATTATAAGCTGTTACCTGAAAACCAGACCATTAATTTAGAGAGATACTGTTAACAGCTGAGTGAATTAAAGTACGCAGTCGACCAGAAGCAGTAGTTCTCTGGCTACCTAATATAAACTTTTACAACTTGAATAAGATGTTTTGGTCCATCCATTCTCAAAAAAAAATAGATAAACTTATTCATCAACCCAATACCTTAATAAACTTATCGGCAATTCCATTAGATAATACTTTATAATATATTAATATTATGTAAAACTTTTAAATTAAAATTTATACTTCTGATCTATAGTTAAAACGCAAATTCTGAATGACCTAGGATTAATATTTTAGGGCATTCAATTAAAAAAAAAACCAAATACTAACCAAAACTATGGTCTTTTCAACTTAGTAGCAATCCCAACGGCACGGAAACATATTCTAATGTTTCGTGAAATCAGCGGAATTAAATTTAAGTTTCTGCATAAGTTTCACTTGCTTATATACTCTTAATCCATATATCCTGTATAGTGCACCGCAACAAATTTTCAGTTTTCCACGAAGATAATCCTCCCGTTTTCAATCTCGCCTCGAAACCCCATTTATGAAAGTTAAATCAAATATGAAGCCTAAACAAAAGTATGAACTAAGTTTGATAATGGTTCCGTAATCGTTTAAACCGACTAACCTAGTCGGTTTTCCGTCTTCGTCTTCATGCATCTTCACCGGTCGGTATTCAGATCGACTGTGAATTCAATGAACCGAAATAAACTCGTATAAATAGATTTTCCTATATTTTATGTTAAAGTTTGCCGGAGCTTATCACGATTGGATCATAAAGAATGTTCTATATGCGTTTTGACGGCTTGTGTATGGATTTTTCGTATAATACATAAATCTTCGTATCGGGCCAGAACCGATAGGATTTTTTTACAACGTCAACAGTGGATATTCAAATATATTATCACATATACAATGATAAGAATATTGCGTGTGCCTATGCCTATACTAAGTAGAAAGATAAAGGTTTTAGAAATTAGTGTGTTTAGCAACAAAATGAACAAACCTAGGTTATCAGCTATGGATTATGAGCGATAAGCCCCCCCCCCCCCCCCCCCTTCTACGACCTATCAACCCTTGGTTTGTGCTTAATCTGAACTTTCGTGAAAAGTCTATCAACCGATGCTGACCAACCGAGGGCACTTCTTAAAAATCGTCACCCAGCTTGGCTACTCTTATTTAGAAAACATACAAAAAAAATTATCAAATTACATTACATAAATTTATATACTAGAAAAACTGGTTATAAAGTATTTACTTAACACCAAATATTCTAAAATCAAAAATATTAAAAAATATCAGCCCTGTGTTTCCACTGATATTCTAAGATTTAAGGTATATTGAGATACTGAGGTTTAACAAAAGTATTTGCATTTGAGGTAGTTAGTTATATGAAGGATGCGTCTACAGCTCTTTGGCATCATACCTTGCAATGGTAATGTGGGATACTCCTAATTTCCCTGAAAGTTTCCTGGTGCTTGTCCTAGGATCTACAGCAACTCTAAAAACGGTGGCATCGTGAGACCGTGGACGACCTGATCTTCCCCTATCTTCAAGACTCATGTCTCCCATTTTTGAACCACAGCTGCGCAGAGAGCGAGGGCCTTTTTTAAAATAACGTCTCAAAATTGCCATAATTTCACAACTTATTTCACTCAACTATTATGCATTGAAATCACTTAAATTCTGACGAAGGGATCTTTATTCGTTGAAGCAAAAAATCGGATTAAACCTGTGAGAAGTATAGAAAAACACGTAAATACTTTTGTTATACCCTAGTAGAAAAAAATATCTTGATACATTACAAATGTTGTCATTAGTATCAACACAAATATTATCCAGTTATAATTCTAAAACAAATAACTAATTCGCTTAATTTATATGATAACACAGGCATACAAGAAAAAAATTGATTTTTTGTGTCTAAAATTTTAGAAATAATTTTGGGTATCTTTGAGGCGCTAAATCTAAATATGAAATCCAGTTTTTCTCTATCTGCTCTACTTTGTTAGATACATCCACTTATCTACCGATGTTTTTTTCCCAATTCAATACATTAAAGTAATATCCTTGCTTCTTGTGCCTCTGGGATAGCAGAGACAAAATACACTACTGGGTTAAAAAAGAGTGGCCTAAGAGAGAAAATACGTTGACGTATTTTCAACGTTGGACGTTGACGTTGGGGAAAAGAATATCATTAACGATCCCTTATTTAGACTTGCGAAAATTATCTTTCCTCCACCGCATATCAAGCTGGGCCTAGTGAAGCAGTTTGTAAAGGTTCTTGATAAGAATGGATCATTCTTTGCATATATAGGGAAAAAATGTCTCAGTTGAGTACGGAAAAAATTAAAGCAGGAATATTTGACGGCCCACAAATAAAACAACTCACTAAGGATCCTGCCTTCATAAATTCGATGAATAAGGCTGAGCGAAAACCTGGACTTCATTTGTTGCAGTTGTTGGAAATTTTCTGGGCAAACGCAAAACTGAAAACTATGTTGAACTGGCGAATAACAGTTTCAGATTCCTTGGGTGAAATATGAGCATTAAGGTACATTGAAACAGCCACTTAGATCGTTTTCCTTAAAATGTAGGAGACACCATTGAAGAACAAGGTGAAATATTTCACCAGGATATTAAAACTATGGAGGACGGATACCAAGGAAGATGGGATAAGCACATAATAGCAGATTACTGATGGAGTTTAAAAAGGATCTGTTCCAAAATACATTCAAGAATGTCACGGAAAAGAAGGTTCTGAAGTGATCAGTGACTAGTTGGTTTCATAGATGACATTTTCCTCTATCTTTGCATATCATAATATTTGTATAATATAATAAAAATTCCGTGTTTAGTTTTTTATTTGATCCATGGATTTAACTTAAAATAGTGTAACGTATATTTCACAAAAATGTTATATTTTAAACATTTGAGCTTATATGTAATATTTCACCATTTTCTCTCTTCTTTCTCTATTTCTATGTAACATTTATTAGACAGCTACTATATAAGATTTACTTACGCAACGAAACTTTTTATATCGTACCTGCAACAAAGAAAACAGTTAGTTGGAAAAGAGTAATAAAAATAGCAAAAAAAGATAGCAATTATTATAAATATCTTAAGTTGCTAAATTATAAAAAAAAAAGATTAGTGTTTTTTTAAGAATCTTTTTGTTCTAGGTTAAATATTCTCATAACTTTTAAAAGAGTCAAATTTTTTCAAATATTTTTTGTTATTTAAATTCATAGAGCACAATTGCATCGTAACTTAAAAAAACACTAATTATATACATCTATTTGATACTTATACACTACAATGTTATCAATTTATAAACGTAATTTCATACAATATAACACAACACAATATATTAAAAGCTGTTATATCGTAACATTATTAACCCTTAGGCGCCCGTTGCCCTCCGTTAGGGGCATATTTGCCATTGTCATAGTAACACTAAATATTTAGTGTTATCGACAGAATAGGCAATAGATATCTTTTCTAAGTACGCGCTCCTTGCCTATTTTTTAGTACAAGTTATTGATTGCCTTTATTTTTATGGATAAAATAGCGAAGAGGAAACATAATTACAGACAGAAATATAAAAGACGCAAATAATTGATATTATTCAAAGTAAGTAAATATTCATTAACAATTAACATTAAAGTCAATGATCGCAAATTCCCTCAGATATTCTACAATCGACAGATCACGATGATTTAGAATAGATTAAATATTTTTGGCAAATGTGACATAATATAGATAAAAACCATCTCAATATAGAAGAATTTTTTTTTTTCGCTGACTTTTACAAAAAGGCTATTCAACTAAACATTTTGAATGTTGCACCTGTGATTTAGTAATCATATATATGAAAAATCATATGCAACGCGTACGTAATATCCCGAAATAAATAAATACGAAATGTTTGCAGCACCTGCAGAAATTTCCTGCGTTGTTTTATCAAATAAAATGCAAAGAAAACATATACGTTTTATTGCTAACGTACAACCCTAATAAATCCACAAAGTGGGATATCCAAATGTATGCCGTAGTAAATTCCGAAACAAGTTTTGTCTACAGGATGTTACACATATATATATATATATATATATAATACTTGTTATAGAAGTCATCAAAATCAAATGTATTTTTCAGTTATACCACATAAATGGGTAGCAGCATTAATTGGCCAGAATGGAGAAGATCCACCATCAATTGGCATATTCTCTATAAACAAAACTTCATTGACGTCACTTAAAATATAAAAAAATATATTAAATGTTAAACTATATTAAAAACTATTGTTAAACGCAAATCATCATCCAAAAAGAAGTGGAATTATGTTGTTCAATATTCAGTGTTCAATAAGAAATTAAATGGCTGGTATTAAACCATGACAAATTATCAAAAGTAAAAGTTTGTTGAAGTAATAATAGAGCATACAACATATTCAAAAAATAAATATTATTTAATATTTTCATAAGCAATTACGCTTTTAAAATAAAACATTTTGCTTGCAGTATTTGTTGGAGAAATTATTAGTTGCCAGTGCTCAGTAAACATACAGATACTTGTTAAAGGTTACAGGAAAAAAATCATTGGAGACTTTAAATTCTAGGAAACGATTAACGATTCATAATTGCCTTCCTTGTTCAAAAAGCCTCCATTGCCCCCAACAATTAAACGTTGACTTCAATTATACTAAAATATTACAGAGACATCCTACCTAATACAGACATCCACCTGATGCAGTAAAGCATAATAAGTTTTTAATCAGATCACAATGCCATTAAAGTTGCAAGCGAAGCAACACAATGAAAAACGACAAAATTACACGGTGTACTGTGCAATATTACGAGAGTTAAGAGAGTTGGAGCAATATTCGGTTAGTAAATAATTTCTCTATTAAGCCGCTGAACAATGCCGCTCTATAAATATCTTGTATGTATGATCTAACTAAAACAATAAACTATTTCCCGACTGCAACTTATAAGCATACTGATCTAATAATACTGCTGAATGGATTTATTTAGTGTTGTATTCTTATATTAATAATTATTTTTAATAAGTATAAGAATAACTTTATAAAATGTAGTGTTATTATATAGTTAACCAAAGATTAAACAATTAATTTTATTTATACTACATAACGTCTTAGTACAAGGAAAAAACAAATATCAAGCTTTAGTATAACACGCAATATACCTCGTATTGGGTGTAATTTAAAAGAAAAAAATTAGGGTCAAATTCAATTTTCATTATTATTAAATTATTTCTACATAATACATTCGTATAAACGACCTGTTTATACGAATGTCACCTGTTTCTACTCCATACGTAGTTTCTAAAGAATTTTACAAATCTGGAAATAAATAATTACTTCAGTCAGTTTTCTTAAATAGTTCGCGACAAGGTAAGGGCGGATGCTTTCTGAGAGGTTTTCTACGTTGGTCATTGGCCAGTCGGTAGGCTTCACAGAGACTTGCGGTCAAGCACAGAACCAAGGGTTGATAGCCTGAGGGGTATGCTGTTCGGGGTTTTCGGTAGCCAAGGACTGTGATTCAGAACCCACGTTAGCTGTAGGTCCAGTCGCTAAAATTTACCTTAAACAATTCATATGTACTCAACAGTAATATCTTATTCATACAGTATTTATTGGGTCCATGCAAAAATTCGTCCCATTTTTTCGAGATAATTTGAAGAAAAAATGTATTTGCTAAAAATTACATTTAATCAATAAGACTATTTTCAAGTATTCCAAGGAAAACAAGTCTTTACCATCTGTTTCTACCAAGCAGTTTTAAAGCGATATAAATAGATAGTGTGAAAGGCGCAAGGTCAAGAGAATACGTTGGATGGCCCAAAACATCACAGTCAAGTTGTAAAAGTGTGTGTCGGGTGACCAAAGACACATGGTCTTGAATTGTCATGATGGAACGCAATGCCCTTTCTGTCGGCTAATTTAGGCCGCCTCTGATCGAACGCACACTTCAATTCACTGATTTATAAACAGTATTTCTCCGAATTAATGGTCTGGTTTTCAGATAACAGCTAATAGTAAACGATTCGTTTATAATCTCACCAAATGCATAGGATAACCTTCTTCGGATGTAAACTGGCTTTTGCACTGATTAAACGGGAATCTCCATGCTTACACCATGATCACCTACGCTTAACATCACTATAGATAATCTATTTTTCCAACCGCTTACCATCCGCTATATATGACACTATATAGCTTTAAAAATGGATCGACTTCATTGCGCTTCACTTGATAATCGCAAGCAAAAATTCTGTCTATCAAGTTTTTTTCCATTAACTCATGCGACACCCATATATCGGTCTTGAAAACAATTCCAAGTTGACGTAATAACTTTGATAGTATTGACTGATTAATTCCAAGAATTTCTCCGTTGTTCTCGAGTTGTTCTATGCTGATTCTTTTCAATTTACGCCAATTCACGTCGCCTAGAACGCGGTCATCGCTAAGATTAAAATTGTTTTTAAGACATTTTCTGAACCAGTTACGACACGTGAAATCAATAAGCAAAGCCTCGCCGTACAAAGCACGCTTTAAATTATTTTGCATCTGCGAAACCTTCTTACCTTTTCAGAAATAAAAAAACATATGTCGAAAATGTCTCCTTATTTTTAATGTTACGCAAAACTTAAAAATAACCAAATAAAACTATGGATGCTATGGATAACAATGGTCAAAAAAATAAGAGAACTATTTAAAAAATAGACTTGACAAGACTAATTAAATATCTTGGATTTCTTAAAATAAAATGTAACTGCTACAAAATATATACGTTTCTTATCATTCACTGCCTTGTTAAATATATGAAACAAAAAATAATCGCGAGATAAAATAAATTCGAGAATGTCATTTAAAAAATATGGTCAGAAAAATAAAGAGTGTCGAAGTACTTTGGTTCACATTTTATAAGAAATTGGTTTTTACTGTTTTATTGGCGTTCTTAGTGTAAGTTGTCTGTGGATACAAAAATTTTAAAAACAATGGGTCGTACTAAACATTGTACTAACGAAAAACGCCGGCTTATAAATTTGTTTGTCAAATTTCGAAAAGATCTCCTTGCGTTGTTCCAAAAGTATTAAAAGAAAAAACATGGAGCAAAAATCGGAGTTCCGAGGCTGGAAACGAAAAACTTCTACTCGAGAAGATGCTCATTTAATTCGCCAAGTGTTCAAAAATCCTTTTTTGAATTCGATGGTTACCAAACGGAAATTTCAGTTACATATACAATCATTATGAGAAGTATTAGGAGACGTTTGCAACAATTAAAACAACACTTAAAACACCGTAAGGAGTTTGTACGAAATAATTTAAATAGAGAACCTTGGAAAATATGTTCTTTTTTCCGACGAAGCTAAAATAAATTTATTTAGTAATTATGGAACAGTACGTATTCTCCGTCGAGGGAATGAATATTTGAATCTAAAAAATACTATTAGTTGCCTGAAACATGGTGGTAGCAATAAAAAAATATAAATTATCCATATCCGTAATCATGGCATCGGATATGTCGTTCATATAATTAAGAAGTAGTTCAGACACGTAAAAAGCATGAACATGATTTGACACAAAATTAAATATCAAGAAATTATACAGAAAATAATGTTTAAGATTCTATATTTTTTAAAAATATATAATATATAAAATTATTTTTCATGCTATCGAATAAACAATAAAAACAGAAAATATTGAAGGAAAACATAGTACTGAATCATTTAAAAAATAAATATTGATATTTTGCTAATAGTGCTATACAAATAGTCCTATTAGTGACCCTGTTGTTAATAAATGGTCCTGTTATTTTTACCCAATTAGGTAAAATAAATAACATACTTTTTTGATGTCATAAATATTTCGGCATAAAATATACTGCCTGGCATAAATATAACACCCAGTATATATCAAAATATGAAAACATGTTTTATGGACAATTTATCAAGTCAAGTTATAAAATGATATATCGCCGGCTTTTATAGATAAGAATTGTTAACGAAATGTAATTAATAACTCAGTGTCTATATTTAAATAAATGGTATAAAAAACACGTAAATTAAATAATATTCAAAAAAAATCTGAATAATAAAATAATAAAGAATTAAGTATTAAAATGAACTATAGTCACAGATATTCCAAAATTTGGAAATTGAAACTAATGGGACGAACAAAAATAGCACGAAACATCAAATCATATAATAATTCACTGCATTCACTGAACGATAAGCAATGCAGCAGACCGCAGAAGAAATGGTTTAACGATTTGAGAGGCATAGCCAGGAAACAATGGAATTCACTTGAAGGCTATAGAAGGCTTATGTCCAGTAGTGAACACGGAAAGACCCATAAAGAAGAATAATTCACTCCATACGTTACAAAAAAACATTCGATCTCCGGCCTGATTTTGAAAAACATTCCAAACTAGTTTAAAAAATGCACACACTACCATTAAGCAGAATGTTCCAGTATAAAATATACGAGGTGTGTAAATAAAGTTATAAGTTAGGTGGTATAGCGTTCCATCTGGTAACATAGTTATTTTCCCCTTTGGAATGAAGACAGTACAACATTTGATACGTTTACAGTACAAGTTTGGACTCCCTATAGAGTCACTCGGTGATCCGTAGCAATTCTTTTAATAAATAGAATTTTTTGTATTGCGTTTTAAAATGAATGACAATTTCGAACAACGGTGAGCAAATTTTGTTTCAGATTTGGGCATTTTTAATCCGCCCCAAAAAAATCAAGACATGTTTCCCTCCGGTACCGAGAATATTTTTCAAAACCATTTTAGCGCAAACTTTCCTTATCCCCAATTTATTGGTTAATAATCTGATGAACGATTGGGTGAGACATATTCAAGCCTTCCCCGAGCCTTCTAACCACCAACCGACGATCAGAGCGTGCAAGATCATGGATTTTGTGGACATTTTCATCACTCCTTGCAGTTGAAGGTCTTCCGTTGATACATTCATCTTCAATCGAATCTTGACCTTCTGATAATGTCTTAAATCATCTAAAAACTTGTTCCCCTGACAAAACACTATTTCTAAAGGCTTGTTAAAGTTTTCTACAAGTGTTTCTACAAGTCTTCCGTCGTACTGTGCCTAAGTCTGAAACAAAACTTGATAGCTCACTATTGTTCGATTGTTATTACTCATTTTCATAAGACACAAGAAGAATCCGACTCACGAAAAGAATTGCTACGGATCTCTAAAAACCACTAGGGAAATCAAACTCGTACTGAAGACTCATCAGATGGTGGCCTGCTTCCGCGCCAAAAAGAATGCCAACAGTATTCCCAGATCGAACACGGCGCACGAGGCTCAGTACTTTATTTATACACCTCGTATTTACAAAAATAAACAAGCTATCCAACAAATATCACATAACATAGCTTGAGAATTAATATTGCAATTACTTTTTTCGAACAATAAACACCAACGGTTTATATATTACTGAAAAAACTAAATCCACTATTATAACAGCGATAAAAAAATCCAATTATTCCCACGATAAACCGCATTTTTTTACAGTTTATGCGCTTGATCCTCCTCGTTTATGTCAGTATCCGGTGACACAAATGAAAAATCGCATCACTAGCTGAGTTACAAAAATTATCAACTCAAAATATAAAACTGTATAATTTTATAGCCAATATGCATATAGACAAAAACAGTTAAATGTTTTTCCAATAAAATGCACAGCGCAATAATTTTATTTTAGTATTCGACATGACATCTGACCGTATACACAGATTTTAATACAGTTTCAGAATAGGTCTCTGCAATAACTTAATAGGTTTACATTTAACTGAGATAGCCGATCCTTGACGAAAATCAATTTTAAATAAACGAACTAAGATTTATATCGAAAATGTCTACTATATTTAAAACTTGTATTACAATTATTTCTACACACAGTGCCGTTTTCAAATACGAAAACTATATTTGTATATCATATCAATATAGTTGTCGTATTTGAAAAGGCACTGTGCATCGAAACAATTGTAATACAAGTTTTAAATATAGTAGCTTAAATATTGTTTCAAGACTAAATAGGAATCCACAATAATACATTTTAAATCAATAATATGTTTTAGAGTCGTTTTACGTTTTCGTAACTGATTATGTCATAATATTTCAGAGAGAAGATGTACTTGGAGACGACTGCTAAAAGCAACATCAAAAACTGGAAAACTATCAACAATGTCTACACCACAACACGGACATTCGGCGGGATCAACTGATACCGAACTAACAACGATAGACACCCACGAGCTTTGGATCCAAGAATCCGAGCCAACTCCCTGCACTATGTCCGCACTTGGTCAATTCGGAGCAGAAATGCTGAAACTGTCCAGAGGCTTACAGGAAGCAGCTGCAGCTGCAGTCGTAGGAAATATGGATACCATGGATCTAGAAGCTGGCTTATCGTCAGCTAAAACCTACACTAAGTCAGGGTAAGTACTTGTTCGCGTATTCCATAAATACTATACTTTAATAATAGTTATAAATATCTTAAAAATTCCATCTCAATTTAAACAGTCAACAAAAACGTTTCCTCTCCATTATAAAAAAAAAGAAAAATATGAAGCCTAGAGTCAACAAATCAAAAAATTATAGAAGAGTCCCAAAAAGTGTCGAGGATAACCTTATTGTAACAATTTCTAACCGTAACTAAAGATGTACAGTGCCCGAAATTGCATGTCATTTAAATCAACAATGGGAAGACTAATAAGGATGCGTTTTGCTCCAGAATGTCTTTCAATTCAGATTCAAAAATGTATTGATGTGATCTGTCGAAAAATGTTCAGCCTTTCTACAATATTTAAGGCCTATATAACACATCGGTCAATAAGTCCCTGGTCTGACATATAGATGGCATCACTTACGAAAAATCATAGAGGTAGATTGTGACAACCTTCAAACGTCATGTGTCAAAATTTTATGACAATCTGTCTACTAGTTTCGGAGTTGTGCTTTAAGTGACACTACTTTTGTTATTTTCAAAACAATGAAAAAATGATTTTCGAATGTTGATCAAGCATTGCTTTTTTATGAAGAAAAATACCGTTGATGCAAAACAACGGCTTGACATTACCCGGACTCTCTCAGAAAAATCAACCATAACTGATTGGTATGCTAAATTCCGTACAAGCGCCGATCTGGACGTCGAAATAAGCTGTATAATTAGACATCAGACAAATTCACAAAATTATTTCGCTAAACCGTACGTTGCAAGCGATAGCTTATATCATGAATATATCGAAAGGCAGTGTTTACACCATTTTGGATTGGAAATGCGTAAATTGATATCGAAATGGGTACTACGTTTGCTCGCAGCACACTAAAAAAAAATAACGTATTGATGATTCTCAGCAATGTTTAGAGGTGTTTAAGAGAAATAAAAAAGATTTTTTCATGCTGCATGTGACAATGGATGAAACATGGATCCATCACTATACTCCGGAGTCAAATCGGCAGTCAGCTAAGTAGACAGCAGCTGATGAAACCGGTCCAAAGCGACCAAAAACCCAACCATCAGGAGGCAAGGTTACGGATTCTTTCTTTTCGGATACGCATCGATTATCTCGAGAAAGGTAAAACTATCAATAGCGAATATTACATAGCGTTATTGGTGCGTTTGAAGAACGAGCACCGTGTCACAAATCGTTGGAAATGATGGCTAAACTGCATAAATTGCACTTCGAATTGCTTCCTTATCCACCGTATTCTCCAGACCTGCCCCCCAGCGACTATTTTCTGTTCTCAGACTTCCTTACTGAAGGATATTTTGAAGAAGTAAACAGAAATTGTTCTATAAAAGAGGTGTAGAAATGTTGGATAAGCATTGGAATAATTGTATTATTCTTTGAGGAGAATATATGAATGAAGAAACTCGAAATTTGCAAAAAAAGTATTTTTTATTTGTCAGACCGGGGATTTATTGATAGATGTGTTACAGCAGGCAATAAAAGTATTTCATCACCCTAATTTAGGGATTTATTACAAACCATGGCAAAATTAACAATTTTTTTAAACGGGTAAATAAAATAGGAAACTATATGAAATGGAAACTTAACCAAACTTGATTAATTCTATTAATCCTTTCAGTTTACAGTCAACATTCAGTTTAGCGAGTAATTAGAGATTTTAATTAGTGTATTGAAAATGGCTCAAAAGAGAAAAGAGATTTATGTGGCAGTGAGGGGGCATTGTACCCTGCCGAAAAGAGTTAAGGAAACAAATTGGAAGACAACTTAATTTACTATTTTCGACAATGAGGAATATTTAAAAAGAAGAAATGACGAGAACTATTGAAAACAAACCTCGATCAGGCCCTCCTCGAATCCTCAGTGTAAGGGAGCGACGGAAAATTGTCAAAAATGCTTAAAAAATTTACAGATTACGTCCAACAAGATTTCTAGATACAAGAACAATAACTCAAGATAGAACTAGAACTCTAGATTTTTGAAGCAAATTCTTTTTACCGACGAGAGCATATTTAAAGCTTTTAAGCCAGTCAACATTTAAACATTATGGCGGAGAAAGAATACTAGGTTTAGCAGAAAGAACATACTAAATACAGTTAAGCACGGTGGTGGTAATGTTATGGTTTGGGGTGCGCGTCTTACAATGATGTAGGAAACATTTACGTTATAAACGATAACATGATAGCCTGTTTCTATGCGGAAATGTTGCAAGGTAACCTGTGAAACAATGTTGTAAAATTAGAGCCGGAAGGGATTTATTATTTCTAACCGGATACCGACCATACAGCTAACATAACCAAGGTGTGGTTTTTCTATAATGTATCTAAAAGGTCACACCACCCCAGTCACCAGACCGTAATCCCATAGAGAATGTATGGCACATTCTAGACAGAAAATTCGTGGAATCACAATTAAGAGCAACGAGCAACTAAAAGAGGTAATATTTGATTCATGGAACAGTTTACGCACAGATATTACAAAAAATTAGTATAATCAATGCCTAGACGTTTGGAAACTGTCGTTCGTACTAATGAAACGAACATAAAATATTATATAAATTAGGTGTTAATGAAAATTGATTTTTATAAAAATTACTACTGGCACCGAATAAAACATTTTTTTTACTTTGTTATCTATTACTTTTATTTTTTAACTTCGAGTAACTATAGTTTCGTAAAACAATGTTACATTACAACAATGTTAACAATGTAAAACAATGTTACATTCAAACACTACTTTAAAACTTGATAATGTTTATTGACATTTTAGATAATGTAACATGTTTGATAATGTAACATTGTTTTACGAAACTATAGTCACACAAAGTTAAAAAATAAAACTGATAGATAACAAAATAAAAAAATTGTTTTATTCGGTTTAAAAATGAACTATCACAAAATAACGGACAAATCAATTAATAATTACTACTGGTAGTTGGCGGTGTGCAAATATTCATTTTTGTGGTTTCAAACGTTGTTAAAGATATTATTTAATTAATATTTCCAAACAAATTGTTATCCTATGTTATTTCTTGTTATATTTACAATATAGTCTTTAATTTTCGCCATGATTTATGATAAACCCCTAAAAATTTGAGTGTGTTAATGCTATATCTTAACTAAAAAATAAATTCGCCATATATATTGTCGACTGACAGCATAATTTTTTCCCACTTAAATCGGCAACTTGCATTCTATTTATATCGACGTTCAATACATTGCTGCTACATCACAAAAACTCTTTTAATTAACAAACTGTAGTAAGCAGCTGGCAAGTAGGTGGGCTATTTTTTGCAAAGTAAGCGATTTGACGATGCAGCCGAGTTCCCATTTTCTGCAACCGTCATCAAACATTGTTAATGGGTTCGCAAATTAGACTTCAATTAAAAGGCTATTAGTTCGTTTGATCGAATAAATATGTCACGAATTCGGTATGTAGTCCGTATCAACGGTATGGGTCCTATAATATATGTGAACATTTAATGTATCCGAATCAAACTATCTGATTAAACTCAATATACACTATTATTCAAAAGTGTAAATTCACTTCTCCGAAACATTTTGTACGTTTCCAACCAACCCATTTTTTATGTTTTCCAACCTCCAACCGGATCGGTATATTGCAACAATCCAATCTGAGGATGTATACAAGGCGTTCAACAACGCAATCAGACTGATAGTTTAGCGATCGATCTGGTAAAACTATTGGCATCTGCTTTGGAGGGGTCGCAAGCCAACATCTCGAGTTTGAAGTTGAACACGAGTTCGAGTTCGAGCACCCTAAATTCACTTAGGGGTTCGTAACATTTCCTCTTGCAAACCAGACCCTTATACTGCGTTCTAAAAATGGGTGACAATTTTAGAATGCACGGAGAAGAATAGAAAATGGCTCGGAAAAACATTTGCACGATCAAAAGGACAACAAGAAGAAAACATGTCTTGGAGCGGATTTAAAAGAAAGTTCAAAAGCATGGTGATTTACTCTTTTGATAGTCAGGAGACTGCCCATGAGAGACATGTGCCTCAGTGTCAAATGTCAAATCAATATCTTCACGGGGGAGCTCTTGAAAGACTTCAAAAAAGGGTCATTCGTGTCAAACCGAACATCAACGAATACTTGTGGCTCCCAACTCGCATAGTCACCAAACATTTGCCCTTTTCTCAAGGTTCCCAAGATCCTCACCTCAAAGGACAGAACTTTTGGGCATTAAAGAACATTGAAAAGGTTAGAACCGACCAGCTCAAGGCGATTTCAGTAACCAACACTACTATGAAGAATGAACAAATAGTCTGCAGCCGTATGTGGCTTCCCAAGGCAACTACTTTGAACGAAACAATGTAGAATTTATCTTCAATTGTATAAAAAAATATAAAAAATCAGTGTTCTTGCTCCATCTATACACCTCGCATCAGGTTTCTTAACAGTAATTGTTTTCCAGGGTGGGACTGCTAGGCCCACGCCCATGTTTATAAACTTAGTGCATTAAAAAAATAATATTTTTAAATCACTAAAATGCTTATGTGTTGAACTACTCTATGTGTTGAAATGCTTATGTGTTGAACTCTATGGTATTTTTTGCCATGGAGTTGCTTATATAGCTAATTGGAGCTTTTTGATAATTTTGATTTTCGAAGCTTTAGTGTTAAATAAAAACTTTAGCTTTCCATCCTATGGAAACAGTGTTTTGTCATGTTCAATAGAATCTCGACTTTCTGATAATGCCTTAAACCACCTGAAATCGGGTCTCTTAACAAATCAGTGTTTTTACAAATCTGTTGAAATCTTGAAAATTTCCTTTGCACTGTGCCCAAGTCTAAAACAAAACTTGATAGCGCACCGTTCCTCAAAATTGTTCTCACTCATTTTCACAACGCACTAGAAAAATCCGGTTAACGAAAAGAACCAAGTAACTCAGGGAGTTCAAGGTCGACTTGAAAATGTATCAGATGTATTATCGGCCTACTATTCAACGCTATGCTACCAGCCTTATTGTTTTATTTGCACACCTCGTAAATTCAAAAAGCAGGCAAATAGTATCAAAATCGTTAGTGATAAAACATTCAAAAGACATGAACAAGATCGCCAGTATATTCATTAAGAATAAATTTTTACTGGAAAACTTTCGATGAAACAAAGTCAAAAGTTCCACTATTTTATGGAATTTAATCTTTAACGGACATAACAACAACCAAATCGGTCACTCGTTATTCATTCAAAAGCAAAAAAAAGCTAGACGGACTAACTAGAAAAAATCGTTTTGTTCTTTCCTGTTTCGTTGTTTTTCTAATGAAACTGAATTTCCATTACCATACTTTTGACAGACTAATGTAAAATGTAACTGGCAGTTTTTGATTTTCCATCAAGGATACACGTTTTGACCGTGAGATGCAACATATACCTAAACCTAAAAGCCAGGACCCATTATTGTCAGGAAATTGTTACAACGTGATTTTTTTTTTCAAATATCCATAGATACAAAATTCATATGATATCTACTCAGTACTATATTATCAAAACTTTTATAATTAACAGTAGGACTATTGCATTTAGAATATTTTTGTGTCAAATATTCTAACAATCCAGATTGATTTATATCCTGTTCTGGCAATAAACCAGAAAAAACAATGAAAACGGAAATATTGCATTTATAAGCCTGTTTTATGAGAAACCGTTTAATAACCAGCTATTAAATGCTGCTTTTAATGGATTTAAAAAGATTAAATCGCGAAAAAATCGAGCAAGATTAAAAATGTTTTATTGTGCTTGTGTTTTCCCTTTCCGTGCTGCTTTGTTATATATTTCAAACCTATAATCCGTCTTAAAATATTACAACTGAAATATTTTGCGATTCGCCAAAAATAAACCTAACAAAGCAGATTTTTTTAATTTGAGACGCGTTCCCCTCTTTTCGCCAAAAAAGCATATTACGATGAAAACCATTTTTATCTGCTACCATATCTAAAATTTCACATATATCATAGATTACGATAAAATGGGCTTCAAAATGGGAACTCAGATGTACATTTTAAAATGATTTTATTTGCTTGTGTGAGGTTTTTAACAGCTATGTTAATAGTAGATATGTTGTAATGACTGTATTGTTTTACAATATATTCTCGTTTGCATCAACATTCTTTTACATAGAGTAGAACCAAATTTCAAAATATTTTAATTATTCAGAAATAACATTTTAGCAATAAATAAATAAATAATATATATATATATATATATATATATATATATATATATATATATATATATATATATATATATATATATATATATATATATAAATATATATATATATATTTATATATATATATATATATATATATATATATATATATATATATATATATATATATATACATATATATATATATATATATAAATATATATATATATTTATATATATATATATATATATATATATATATATATATATATATATATATATATATATATATATATATATATATATATGAAATAGAGCCCTTACAATAAATGGCACTGTTTGGTAAATAAAGTTGTAATATTTTAGCATACATAATTAGTAGAAAAACTGTATTATATAAATATATAACAAAAAAAGGAAAATATAATATCAAACTTAGTTTAAAAAAATACTGTAAACATAATATTTAACAAAAATGTAGAAAAAAGAACATAAAAATGTGGTCCTAAAATATAACCCACCAAAAAACAACCAAAATACATACTATTTAACATTTTAAAAAATAATTAAATAGCGCCTAACATTTAACATAACATTTTTTGAACATTTAACGCTTAACATTAGTTTTATGACCTTTGTATTTTATTATTTCGGCACATCTTTTGGGTATAGAGTTTACTCTTAGTCTTTGTCACATTTTTAATGGTATAGCTTCCCATTCTTTTTTAATCGTCTCCCAAAGTTCAAGCTTGTTTCTCGTTTTATGTTTACTCACGCCATTCTTGAGGTAAGTTCACAAGTTCTCAATGGGATTGAGGACCAGCGATTGGGAAGGCCACGGCAATAAATCCACTTTATTGTCACTAAGAAATTGTATCGTTTTCCTATCAGTATGTTTCAGATCATTATCCTGTTCATATTTCCATACCAGCAGAATATTTTTTTCTGCAAAAGGGAGTCATGCTGCTCCCTGATGAATATGGAGGTACCCATTTTGGTCCATGCCTTATTTGATGCATTAAATTTGTCCCATGCCATACCATGAAAAATCTGCCCACAACTTTATATTACCGCCTCCATGCTTTACATTATAATAGTACAATTATAATAGTATGTTTTGGCAATAATTCTTGGTTGAGTGGTCTTCTAACATATCGCCTACCATCAAAACCTATTAAATTTATTTTTGTTTCATCGCTCCATAAAATCTTGCGCCAGTTCTTGATT
The DNA here is from genome assembly GCA_031761425.1 of Cosmopolites sordidus. Lineage (NCBI taxonomy): Eukaryota > Metazoa > Arthropoda > Insecta > Coleoptera > Curculionidae > Cosmopolites > Cosmopolites sordidus. The sequence goes on along the minus strand of JARFXV010001698.1, from coordinate 180,215 downwards.
ACCTGATCACCATCCCAATGAGGTTTTCCCAAATCCTGGGAAAGCTTTAAACGTTGTTTTACATTCTTGGGGGATAACAAAGGCACTTTTCTAGATGCTCTACCGTATAAGTTACTTACCTAAAGTCTTCTTCGAGTTGTTTTTGAACTTATTTCTAACCCCAGTTCTCTTTTAATTCCGATAGACAATTTAAATGGGTCATTTTTTGGAAATTCGGACAATCTATTTGTCAGTATAAGGGGTCTTCTTCTTCTAGCTCCACGGTCTTCGTGAACTGGTTGTTTTTAGGGCATTTTCCGACATTTTTTTTTTAAAGATCGACAATCCTTGCAATTTCCCTTAGTGACTTTGCTTCTTTCTGCAATGTTATAATCTGCACTCCTTCAGCAGTTGTACAATGGACGTACAATGGACCCATTTGTAGCAAAATTATTATTCGGCTAAGTTTGTTTTTTTTAATTTCAAGGCTTAATATAAACAAAACGTGTCGATAAATTAACAGCAAAACGCGAAGAAACAATATTTGTGGCTTTAAAATTTTTATGGCTCTATTTATATGACCACATTTTCATGATATTTTTTCTAATTTTTTAATAAATATGTTTACGGTATTATTTCAAAACTAAGTTTGATATTATATTTCCCCTTTTTTGTTATATATTTATATTATACAGTTATTGTACTAATCTATAAGGACTATGTGGAAGATGATGCATCACTTCGTTAGTTATTTGCTTCAAGAAGTCAGTTCTTTGAGGAGTTGTACATGGAATGGCATTGTTATGGCGAAGGATCATGACTTGAGAATAGAAATTGCCCGCCAATAAGAGACTTGAAGTCTTGTCTTGAAGAAAAAATAATGCCATTATATTTCAAAATAATGTCGTTCAAATGTCACCCTAAGCTTCTAAAACAAAACTTGATAGCGCACCGTTCCTCAAAATTGTTCTCACTCATTTTCACAACGCACTAGAAAAATCCGGTTAACGAAAAGAACCAAGTAACTCAGGGAGTTCAAGGTCGACTTGAAAATGTATCAGATTATTATCGGCCTACTATTCAACGCTATGCTACCAGCCTTATTGTTTTATTTGCACACCTCGTAAATCCAAAAAGCAGGCAAATAGTATCAAAATCGTTAGTGATAAAACATTCAAAAGACATGAACAAGATCGCCAGTATATTCATTAAGAATAGATTTTTACTGGAAAACTTTCGATGAAACAAAGTCAAAAGTTCCACTATTTTATGGAATTTCATTTTTAACGGACATAACAACAACCAAATCGGTCACTCGTTATTAATTCAAAAGCAAAAAAGCTAGATGGACTAACTAGAAAAAATCGTTTTGTTCTTTCCTGTTTCGTTGTTTTTCTAATGAAACTGAATTTCCATTACCTTTTCGAAGGATCATGACTTGAGAATAGAAATCGCCCGCCAATAAGAGACTTGAAGTCTTGTCTTGAAGAAAAAATAATGCCATTATATTTCAAAATAATGTCGTTCAAATGACATCCTAAGCTTCGCCTGGTGCATTGAATTCAGGAGAATATTCAGGAAAAAATAGTCTTATTCGACAAAGCGTACTTCTGGCTTAATAGGTTTATGACCAAACATAACTTAATAATTTGTGCCAACAAACATCCTCAAATGATTCAGAAGTTACATCTTCATTGTCAGGAAATCACTGTTTGGTGCAGTTTTTGGGCTGAAGGACGATGATGGAAATCATGCCAATCAATGAAATTATTGTAAATATTAATGGTGAACGCTATAAGAATATGCCAACAGAATAAATTTGGCCTGAACTGATAAATGTGGATATAAACAATGTTAATCTCAACTGGCCATCAAGATTATGTAATCTCAGGCCAGTGAATATTTTTTTGGGGAGTTATGTTAAATCTCTGGATTAGAGAAATGAATCATGAACAAATCTTGACCTTAAACGAAACATTCAGGCCACCACTGAAAATATACCAAGCGATATGTGTGAAAGAGTAATCGAAATTGGGTTCCCAGGATGTATTCATTCATTCACATTTGAAGGATTTTATTTCTAAAACATAATGCCATAATTTGTTCTTCAAGATAAAATTAAAATTAAAATTCTCACACTCTTATTAGACAATCAATTATGTCAATCGACACTAATGCACTAATATGTATTCAGTTATCTAAAGCCACAGAATAGCCTAGAAAAAACACAAGATGAAACCTGAAACCCATGACATAATGATGCAAATGATTGCATGTGTGCGTGTTCCTGTTCCTCCTACTTAATATCCAGTTTCACTTAATATTATCTATACCTCTCACATCAAACGCACTAACTCCACTACCATTCATAAAAGCTTCAAACTAATAGACTGAAAAATAATAAGGCTTCCGGGATTGATGGGATACAACAGAACTAATTAAAAATGAAGCAGGAGAGTAAATTAAACTGCACAGACTGTTGTGAACGATCACTCCGACTATATATTGCTCTTATTTTATATTTCACCGCATCAGTTTCTTGAAATCTTTGAACAATTCGATTCTCTTTCTGACTACACTTCTGAAATTCTACTAGATCTAAGCAAATTCAAAACGTCATCTGTGTTTTATTCTAGAATTTAAAAAACCGCTCAATTTGAAAGACCCGTTACTTGAATCTTGCGGTAAGATAAACCCCATTTCTATAGGATTAAACAAAAAAAAAAATACTACCTGTGAACTCAATATATCGCAAGTAGAATGGGCAATCTTCCTTTAAAACTTTCATAGAAGAATTATGAATACCAGGCAAAACACATTACGGTAAAAACGTCGATAAAAACTCAAATAATGTCAGAGGAATCTCATGAACCGATACTTGAACCTCGAAACGACCCTTCTTCGATGACGAGATTTAATGGACGTCAAGATTACTTTGCGTAGACGCGTATTAAAATTTTATGAGACATTCGATATCATATAATTTATATCGTGGACTATAAAGCCACCCTCTTAGAACTACGGTAGCTGGTGACGTCGACAAAACCCTTTTTAATAGCAACGGGATATTATTAATACTGGAGCATGGCCCTGAATACGTTGAATCATTTTAATGGAAATGTCTAGGGCGAACCAGATTGGTAAATTCTGAAAGAAGACCTGACGGAATATATAAAGCATAAAGCCCGGTTTCAGCATCACAACGACGAGTCAGTAATTGCCTAAACGAACAATACATTTAAAGTAAAAAGCAATTTGAAAAAATTAAATATGGTACTGAAATCAAAAAAACTAAGAGACTGGTTCATTTTAAATAATCTGTATAAAGCATGTCGAATAACATTCATATTTTGAACTGATAGAAGTGTTAATGTAGTATGTAATAAGTTTATCGTTAAACTCGAAGAGATTTACCACTAAACAAATACATTTATTTAACTCCTTGGCGTGGGTTTCGCTTACCATGTGAGCATCATCAGGAGATGATTCAATATCGTCAAGAAGTTAAAGTGACTTGATGTTAGTGGTTAGTGATTTGGTTGATTAGTGGAAAATCTCTTCCAGTTTAGTGTTTTACACTCAAGGTTCTAATAGTGAAGGTTCGAAAGTTCAATAGAACTGAAGTGTATCGTTATTAATATTCTTGAATGATACAGCATATCTCTATTACTCTTCTTTTCAAGTTGAACTATGTTGAACAATAATGAATGTTAGTGCCATTTTTTTGCAAACAAGTAAATTACCTGTTGTGTGTCAAAATTTAACACATTAGTTATATTAACATTTTTGGATGTTTAATGATTAGGAACAATAAAAATGAGTTAGATTTTGATATCTTTAAGAAGACCACCACTTCAAGATACATTCTTAACAATTCAAATCAGAGCTTAAGATCCAAAAACTAAAAGATCCAAATTAACCGGATATAAAGAACATATTGCCCACACTAAAGATTGCAGAAACGAGAAATCTTGTGTTATCTTTGGATTGATTCTATTTGATGAAAATTCATTATAAATGTTTAATATAAGACTTTTTGTCAAAATCTCCACTTTATTATTAACATCTAAAGTTTCGCTAGCACTGTAGCTTCATCAGAAATGAAGCTATAGATATTGCGATCTGTGAAGCTTCATTTCTGAAGTTGCAGTGCTAGCGAAATGCCTCAATTATTAATAACAAAATGGAAATTTCAGTTCAACATAGTTTTTGGCTTTGCGTTTGCCCAGAAAATTTCCGACTACAACAAATGAAGTCCAGGCTTTTCGCTCAGCCTCATTCATCGAATTTACGAAGGTGGGATCCTTAATGAGTTGTCTTATTTATGGGCCGTCAAATATTCCTGTTTTCATTTTTTCCGTACTCAACTGGGGCATGTTTTTCCCTATATATGCAAAGCATGGTCCATTCTTATCAAGAACCTTTACAAACTGCTTCATTAGGCCCAGCTTGATATGGAGTGGAGGAAAAATAATTTTCTCTAGTCCAACTAAGGGATCGTTAATGACATTCTTTTCCCCAACGTCCAGGTTTTCTTTCTTAGGCCAATCTTTTCTAACCCAGTGGTGTGTTTTGTCTCTGTTATCCCAGAGGCACAAGAAGCAAGGATATTTGGTGTGGATTTGGTTGGTGAAGACCCATACATGAATGTTTTGAATTAAAAAAAAACATTGATAGATAAGTGGATGTATTTAAAAAAGTAGAGCTAATAGAGTAGCAGTAGAGCTGATTTCATATTTAGAACTTAGATTTAGATATAGAAAACCATTAATCGAGAGATTCATGGTTTATACAGAACATAGTTTTTCATTTCAATTTATTGAATTATTAATGCAATGCTTGGTTACCTTAACGGTTCATAATTTTTTACACACTTCATTAGATGCGGTTGTCAAATAAATAGAGCAAAGTTTATGTTTAAAATTAGGTTAAATCATCTCCTGATGATAACATGATTAGCGGAGAAGTAAGTTAGTCTAGAAGTAAAAAAAAGTGATTTAAAATTAAAAATAAGTGATTTGGTGTTTAGTGGTAAATCTCTTCGAATTTAGTGTTTCAAACCAAAAGTTCCAATAGATGAACTGAACACAAATTATGTCAAAAACAAGATTTCTTGAATGACAGAAAATGTTCAAAGAAGACAGAGAATATACTGAATCCGAAGATTGTTTTAGCAGATTCAACCTCAACAGATTAACAATTAGGATGCATCAATTAGCGATTATTAATGATGCAAATACATCATTATATTAGAACCTTTGCGTGAAACTCTAAACTAAAAGAGATTTACCACAAAACATCAAATCACCATATACCCATTTCATTTTCTCAAAATATTATCTATTAAGTGATTGTACTTAAGTTAATTAAGTTAATTGTACATATGGAAAAATTAATTCTTTTAATAGGAGTGCAAATTAAGTTGGTTTTTTTTATACCATTCAGAATATATATTCGGCTACGCATTTATATACTTGTGAAAAAATGTTGGCGTAAATTAAATTGTTAAAGTTGAGGTGACCGAAGTAAGGGAAACATCGAACGGACGAAAATCTAATGAATAAACCACGTGAGGGTGGTTTCGACTGACTCCCCAGTCCAATTCACAGGTAATCCCTTAGTCCCCTTTGCCACATGTGGTAGAATATGGTCATGATAAAAAATATGTTGGCTGGCAGTGTAAGGTCTGTCGCTCCTACGTATCACACAAACGGATACGTTGATGGTCATACAGCTCCGCACAAAAACGTTTTGTAATCCTACCAATCTAGCCCAAACTTTTTTCATTGGAATTATATACCATAAAAATGCTTTGATCGTAAACACAAAAGGTAGTAAATAACTCTAAATAATGATAAAAATCAGCAAGTTGATGGCACAAAAAAAAACTATATCATACTAACCATCATCTGCTTAATTAAAACGAGCATATTTATATATATATATATATATATATATATATATATATATATATATATATATATATATATATATATATATATATATATATATATATATATATGTGTATATATATATATATACATATATATATATATATATATATATGTATATATATATATATATATATATATATATATATATATATATATATATATATATATATATATATATATATACATATATATATATATATATATATATATATATATATATATATATATATATATATATATATATATATATATGTATATATATGTATATATATATATATACATATATATATATATATATATATATATATATATATATATATATATATATATATATATATATATATATGTTTTGGTATGAGCCTGTGAATCTCTTCCTGTGTTGGTGGTGGTGATTCTGAATCGGTATAGATACAATTTTCCTTGGGGAATCTTGTGTCGTGTACGGGGCAGTTGAGGACATCAGAAAAATAGTGTGCCAGCTCCTGACAATTCTCCTGATTGTTTAGCGCTAATCTCCCATTCCGCTTTCTAAAGCAAAGATTTTGTGGTGTGTACCCACGGATTTCTCTTGCAAAGTCCTATAAAAGTCCCTCGGGTTATAATTGCGGAAATTCTCCTCTATAGAGTCTAGTTGTTCCTTCATGTACTTCCTCTTGGTTTCTCTAATAACTTTGGCGGTCTGTTTTCTAGTCTTGTTGCTGTTGGCTTTCTAGGGACTTTTTACTGTTGTAGTCCTAAAATGCGCGTTTGCGTCGCTGCAATGCACTTTTGCATTCCGAGTCCCATCACGGGTGTCTTGTGTTCTTTTTCAATGGGATCAATTCCTGTGCTTTTTGTGTGATTTTTCCCATGTATCTGTATTTTTCCTGTTCCTTTCTTGATCCTTTTCCCATTCCTCTGTTATGTTGGATTCCTTGATCCTTTTAGTGTCGAATTTCTGTAGGTGTGCCTTCTTCTGATGAATTCTCCTTGGGGTGAATTTTACCCCAAGTAAAGTAGTGGGTAGTGGGTAGTGGTCTGAGTCGATGTTTGCCCCCCATATCTATATATTTATATCTATATATATATATATATATATATATATATATATATATATATATATATATATATATATATATATATATATATATATATATAGCTGTAGAAGCTAGAACAGGCACTAGGTCATTTTCAGAAAAATTAGAATTATCCCATACTACTGATAATCAACCTATGTGAGGCATAGTAACGGAGCTAGAAACACAACTTTATTGTTGAAATACTATATATTTTAAATATCTCTAATATTAGAACAGTAGTGATTTGGCCAATCGACAGAGAGCAATACCGTTGTTTTACAATATTCTATTATGCTACATTTCTAAATATCAATACAAATTCCATTTAAGCTTAAAAAGTCCCTAAAATCAGCGTTTTCCTTGAATTTGACATTATTGTTAATATAAAAATTCCAGGTTAAAAATCAGACAATTATATAATCGAGTTTTCATGGGTCCGTGGTTTCCTACAAGATTGATTGTTAGGCCAGAGACCCAACGAGTAGATGATACACCATAATAGTTTTTGGTGCGGCTGGCGTTTTCTTACCACGTATAACCTGTCAAATGCAGTTTTCGCTTTACACAAGGAAATTAATGAAACCTTCGGAAATGTTACGTTTCTGGTTTTGTGTTGTTGCAACGTTGTAAAAACGACCGCAGGCTGAACGAGGGGGATGAGTGGGAGGAAACGCCCTCTGATAACGATCGATGATGTCACGGAGAAAAGAAAACATGGACCTATATTCGGGCATGTGCTAGTTGTATGTTTATTTAATTGATTTAAAAAAATGGATTAAATGCATCACAAAAAGAACTGCCTAAAAATTCTTAGGGCAAAAAGAGCGATATGAAACGATGACCAAGTTTTACATAATCTTATATATATATATATATATATATATATATATATATATATATATATATATATATATATATATATATATATATATATATATATATATATATATATAAGATATATAAGATAATAGTCAGGTTATGTTCAATAACTTCGCTCAGGACAGAAGAATTTCAGTTTTAGGAAGGGATTTAGAGATTGTGGACAGCTTTGTATATCTTGGGCAGAGGATTTCCATGGAGGGGAATACCGCCCGGGAGGTGGAACGGCATGTTAAATGTGGCTGGCAGGCATTTGGTAGGCTCAACATAGTGTTTAAGAGCAGACTCCCACTTTGCCTGAAAAGAAAAGTATTCGATCAGTGCGTTCTACCCGTTATGACATACGGAAGTGAAACCTGGACACTCACATCGCAATCAATTCAAAAACTTCGGGTGGCACAGAGGGGAATGGAAAGATGTATGCTTGGCATTACAAGACGAGACAGAAAGTCCTGCGCATGGATCAGGGAACAAACAAAAGTCTGTGACATCATTGGAAGAGTAAAACAGTTGAAATGGAGATGGGCAGGCCATATAGCGAGGCGATGGGACGACAGATGGACCAAGGCAATCCTGGAGTGGATACCGCTTGATCGCAAACGTCCGCGAAGAAGACCGAAAGCACGATGGACTGATGAGTCCATATACATGATGAAGTATATTGGACCCGAGTGGCAGAGGAAAGCCCAGGACCGTGAAGGTTGGAAGCATGCTGAAGAGGCCTTCATCCTGCAGTGGATCGATACGGGCTGATGATGATGATGATGATGATATATATATATATATATATATATATATATATATATATATATATATATATATATATATATATATATATATATATATATATCATAAAAAACATTCGAAAAACCTAACAAATAATTCTTTTCACAGCTCTGCAAAACACATAAAACTGTTAGCTATATTTAGAAATATTTTTCGACTGGTGATGCCTTAATGGAATCGCAAAATGTGTTCGTCAAAAAAAGGTTTCATTATATCCTGCTCCTAGTTTTCAACTTTGCTTTGCTAAGAAGTTGAAAAAATGTATGTATTTGCAGTTGAGTGAAAATCCAAAAGCAATTTGGAGCAGTAGTAAATCTTAAATACCAAACCAATAATTGAAGAATAATGTCAAGGTTCCTGGCGAGAATAATAGTGAGACATAGAGGAATTACCAAGGTGTAACAAAACTATTTGCGTCTTTTCCGTTGTTTATAAATAAAAGGGTGTACTTTACTACTCAGAGATTTAATAATATTTCAAATATTTTAATAATATTTCAACATTCCTTCCTCACTATTAAAGTGGTTCCACTGCAAAATATTTAGCGTTAAAATGAATGAAATAAGTCGCAAAATTAGAGTAATTTTAATATATTATTTTAAAGATGGCTTCTAAGTGACTGACACCGTCATTGCGAGTTGCGAATAGAGTAGAAGAAGTTAGCATGTCAATCCGCACTGCCCAGCTTTGGTACAAAATAGTCCTCTATATTGACGTTTTAACAGCAAACTCATATGATTGATATCGTCAAAAACAACTGCCAATATTTTGAGGAATAACCTCCAGGTTACGCAGAACGAATAACCTCAAAAACACAAATACTTTTGAAAATATTCAAAAACAAAGGAAACTTCTTCCATGCTCCACGCCAAAAATGTTTCCGTTGATTCAGTCGCTTTTAGAAAACGTCTACTGAGATCGGTTTCTGGCTTTAAGCCATCAATCGGGCTCGAGCTGAACGTTCGAAAACAACTAAAGGACTCCAAACGCAAATCTCGAAAACTCTGCAAATTTTCAAAAATGCAGTTTTATTTAAATTTAGTTTCACGAACATTTTAGCCTATACTCACTTGATTAAAATATGATCGCATATCAAAATATTACCTGAAGCATGAAAAAAAAACCTAATTAAATTATATTGCCTCGTACAATACATTTCCACCTTTAAGCCTTCGGGAAGACTAATTTTATCTACCACCACAAAGTGGTTGAAGATAATAGGAAGGAAAGTTGATAAAAAACCTGCCTCTACTCTAACGAAGACTGAAGTGATTTATTATGAACTGTAAAAATCTCAGAGAAAGCAGTGTTAAAATATCGATCGGGAATTGTACCGATATAATGACTCCATTAAAGGGGAAAACATCGACTATGACGTGCTTCTAGATCGTCTTGGAAAAGTATTCCTTTTTTTTGTGAGAAACACGGTGGGATCTGAATGTTACGTATTCGACACAATATAATAAATTAAAGCAGTGATTTAATAATTTAATGCATTGTTTTCCATCACTAATAGAGTGGACTGACATGAAAAATTAAAAAAAGGTAAAAAATTGTAACATCTCTGAAATAGAACTTCATATATAAACAGATTTCAAATTTGCACTTATGGGTGAAATAAAGGTTTTTATTTTTTTTATGGATACAGAAATGTTTTAAACAAGAAAAAATTAAATATCAGTATACTAGCAGGGCTTAAAATTATATACTACAAAGGTAAAGTGAAAGGTCAGATTCCTTTAAAAAGTAAATTGATTTTTTTTGATAGAAAATCGAATTATTTTTCAATGTAGCTCGATACACTTTACATTAGCTCGATGTCTTTCAAAAAATATGCCAAACTCTGCAATAGTCCGGTTTCGACGGTGATATTGCGCTGGCCTGTTGCAATGGCGGACGAATGGATGGGTACATTGTCGTAATGTTGTTTCAAAACTTTTTTTTAAATAGTCGATAAACTTTCCAGTTAATGGAAACACATTCGCCTTCTTCGGGACACATTTGCCAAGTAAAACCCACTATTTGTAACACGCTTTTATAAGCTTCACCTGTATCTATCTATGTAACGGAATCTTTGAACGTCCTTTCCACCCACTTCAAAACGTCAGATTAAATTGAAACTTTGCACACTTATCAAAGACCGATGACAATACAACAATTTAATAAGTTCGTCCCATTATCCTGAACAGGATCGTTAGGATCAATGATTTGCTTTCGGAGAGGGAGCCTGATACACGGTTACAACGCCCAAGAAGGCAGTAGGCGCGTAAATTACCCACTCCCGCCACGGGTAGGTAGTGATGAAAAATAAATAATAGTTTAAAAAACTAAAAAACACGCTTTTATAGCAGATCTAACTAAAAAAATAATAATAAATTATAGTTAAAAAAAACTAAAAAACACGCTTTAATGGTAAACCGAACTAAAAGGTAAAAAATAATTTTTAGTATAAGAATAAAGTAATTAACGAGAAAATTAATGGATCATTGTAAAAAAGCTTGGGGTGCTTTGTACCATAGTTTCATACTAACTCTACTTTTGGAAACGGTAATGATGGAATATTTATAACAACTGATATCGAGCACCTCACGCTTTTTTCACAATGACACATTAATTTTCTCGTTCACCACTTTATTCTTATACTAAAAAGTATTTTTTACTTTTTAGTTCGGTTTACTATTAAAGCGTGTTTTTTAGTTTTTTTTCCCTATAATTTATTACTGTTCCTGGTATGCAGTGATGAATCCAAGTTTCATCAACAATTACGAACCGCCGCAGAAATTTCTTCTGATTGCGCTGATACGTGTCTAAACACAGTTGATGCCCAAATTTTCTTGTAGAATGTTCCATTCTCTGATACATTTATCATCTCAACAATCAATATAACCTTCACTCTGCGATCGGCCAACCCGATATCATTGATTTTGTTGACCATTTTTTGGCCTTTAATTTTGGTCAATATTTAATGAAATTTTTAGATATCCTTTATATTTGCCTCCCATTAACTATATGAAATTATTTAATATACTCCTAACTCAACTAAGAGAAGATTTATTACAATAATAATAAGAAAAGGTGTTCAAAATAAAAGCTCAGTGGGATATTTAATATGCGTCTCACAAAATGGATCCTAAAATTATTCGAATCTCCTGCTGGACGTGGCCTCAATACGAATTCCTTGAAAATAGAGTTTGATTTTCTTTTACTAGATAATTACAGCATGTATTCTGAAGAGGAAAGAGAAAGGTCAAATATTTAAATGAATTCAGTTGTCACTATATTCCAGATTTGTAAAATTGGATTAATTCTGTATTGGCAAATTAGATTCAAGCACATTTGAATATTCACTTTCCTATTATCCTACTAATTAACTAAATTCATTTTTTTTAATTACAAATAATCTATTTTGATGATGATTCGACTTTATGATTGATCTGTAGAAATTGTTTTATCAAAGGAAATAATAAATTTCATTCTTTTTTAGCGAGATTCTATGAAACGTTAAATTTTTATTATTCATAAAAATTGAAACGTTAGACAATTTTGCCATATGAAAAGTGGGCCCAGAAGTGTTCTACTGAATATTGTACATTCCATTAGCTGTCACTAAATGTCAGCAAGTGCCTTCTGCTTTTCGCAGACCGCTTTTTGGGTTAAGGCTTTAAAGAATGGGTAATATTCTGTAGAGCACGGATAAATTTTCCGTGTTTTTTAAAATTTCGTCATACTGAAAAATATGGAATTTAATCTCCGAAATTTTGAACGAAACAAAATGTTGATTTTTTCTTCAGTTAATTCTAATGTTTACCATTTGTCAAATAACACCACCCAAATATAAATCCTTTGCTGCTCTATAAATGATCATCTTTCTATTAACATCTTTTGTACGTTGCAGTGCTACCAACCTAATTTCCGAAAAAGTACAAACAATCAATCGCCCGAGACAGAAAATACACAAAGCACTATCTTTTGAAACTATCATAGTATTCAGATAATCTCTCTACCGGCTTACTTTACAATTACATTTGTTTGCATATCCGTTTAAATGAAAATGGGCGTTCAAAAATAGATATTTCATACAGTGGCGGCTCATGGGTTTTTATTTATTTTTTTGCTTACCCCCTCCTCCTTTTTACTTTACGTGCTATTGAAACCCTATATAGGAGATGAACCAGCAAAATGAGTTAAAGGAAAGAAATTGAATGAAAATAAAATATGGTGCTTTGCTCTAAAAAATTGTTTACTGTGATAAAAGCTGGAGGGGCGGCGCTCCAACGCCCTCTCTCACGAGCGACCATTGATTTCACATAATGCTAACCTTTATAGTAAAATCGAAGTAATTGTACATGCTATTTGGTGCCTACCAACAAATATTCCATTTCTTAAATGTTAAGAAGAAAATGCAACTGCCAAATATGTTGAATAGCTGTTAAAATAGTTACATTAGACATCACTATAGCTATATATTTCAGGCTTAAATCATTATTTACAACTAAAAACGCAAATAACAAAACCTAGTATATCACTTAATTCAAATAGCGGGTTCTAAAAGGGTAAGAAATAGCGAACTAGAAACAATATAATTTTAAAGATAGTATAAATAAATCTTTAAAAATTAAATTCAACATTATTTTAATGTATATTCTAAAATCAAACATGCTGTATACAAGATGTGTAAATAAAATAATGACACTGGTGATGTTAAGATGAGGTGAGTTCGATTTAACAATTGTTGGCTTCTCCTAGTTTGAGGACAGAGAAGCAAAAGTCTGATGCAACTGTAGTATGAGTCTGAATTCTCTACCGTCACTTGCTGCTCCGTAGAAGTTACTTTCGTGAATTAATATGGATTTTTCTAGACTGTTCTGAAATTGAGCGACAGCTTGCCAAAAATTCGTTAATTGAAATTGCTGAGTGCGAGATATAGCACCAAGTTGTTTTTAATGTTCAGTTTCATCACGAATAACCCTTTTTCGAAGTCTTTGAAGAATTTATCGACAAAAATGCTGGTTTACCGTTTGGCCTTAAGACCCAAATTTCCACAATCAGTAATCATTAATCAGCATGCCTTTGATCATTGATTTGCCGAGCCATTCCAGGCTCTGATACTTCGTTTCTGGGTTGTATTCAAAAATCCAAGACTCGCCTTCAGCCACCAGAAAACTTCTTCTAGATTCTTGATAAAATGCGCATAAAGCCTTTTGAATTTCCACAAAAGTTTTCATCATTTAGGTCTGAAATAAAACTTGTTAGCGCACCAGTGCTCCAAAACCGTTACACATTTTCAGAACGCACATGAAAAATCGGGTTCACGAAAAGAATTACTACGTACCATCAACTGACTCCAGGGAGTTCAAACTCGTACTGAAGATGCATCAGATGTAGATCTGTCTCTCCTTCAAAGAGAAAGCATACAGTGTTGCCAGATCGAACGTTACGCCACCAGAATCGTTACTTTATTTACACACCTTATAAAATGAAATGGATCTTTTTGCGAGTGTTAATTTAACATATACTTGAAAAGTGTGATTTTTTCTTCTTAAGATTTAAAACTGAATTATTTCCATGCATAAACATAAAAAAGCATCGTACAGAATGCCACGTCCAACAGTTTAATAAGTAAATAAACATTCACCTTATAGGATGAAGCAATTTGTGAAGAACTGGAATTAGGAAGAATCAGTGGTCTGTAATTTTATAAAGATGAAATTGACAACGTGATTACCCTCAAAGGACTACGATATCACAATCACCTTTTCTTAAAATGAACCACGTGTTTTCAGCAGAAAGGTGCTGCTTTGACAAAATTCAACATATCATTGGTGAAATAGTAAACCCAAAGAGACCACATTTGTATATTAATTTTAAAACATAAATGGTATCCAATGAATTTACGAATTAAATACACATAAATTATTTTTCTCTATAGAACAAATCCCAAAGCAATTTCAAAAAGTCGGATGAAAACTGATTCGATTTTTTTGTTCTTTCTTCCATTGTAACTTCGAACATTGCACAAAATATCCGAGCAGCCAAAGCATATCTAAATAAAGACCGTGAAAAATAATAAATTCAAAAAGTATTACCAAGGGCAGTATATAAAAGTTTTAAGTATATCTACATACACACATACATATGTATATCCGAAAAGCTGATATTAAAATGCAGTCGGAAAATGCAATCGGCCTTACGCCATGAATTGGTTTTACTTAAAGAAATACTTTTTCGTAACATTCCAGAAATAATGTTTGTTCTTTTTTGTTTACTCTCGTTCCACTACAAAACTACTTGACTTGCATGCTTAACCTATCATGTTGTCGGAATAAATTCTATTCAAACTGCAATTTCAAACCTAGGATAATACAATAGTGGCATTCTAAAAATAATGATTTTGATAATCACACTACACCAATAGAAAGAGTTACATTTGTTTGAACATTCTCGTAGCGTACTTCGTATTTTGAAGCACTTTTACTCGATTTAACATAAAAATAAATGCTGCTTTTACCGATCGATACTCAGAGCTGCACGTTATATGTCATTGCCCATAAACAAGAAATGCCAACGCCTTAAAACTAACTTTATCAGATAATTATATGTATAATAGATCATTCATAATTAATAATAGAAACAACCATAGAAAATACCATTATTCCTTTCTGATGGCTTTGAATCATTTCTAATATGTGTAACGATAATATGGGTAACGACATTACTTCGTTTTATAATACTGAACAAAATGTTATTTTATTTAACAGTTAAAACATTTTTAATCTACAATATAATCTTCATCGTTATTGACAATTTTACTCATCTTTCTGACAAACTTTCAATTCCCTTCTTATAAAATGAGGGTAATTTTGAAAAAAAATATTCTGCGAGTGCAGCCTTGATAGCTGTAACAGCAGGAATGTTTTTCAACATAGAAAATGTTCCATAGATCTAAAAGGATGGTAATCTGATGGTACAGTATCACCAGAATTCACTGGGCGAGGAAATACATCCGAGCCTAAGTCTTTGATTCTTTTTTTGATACGCTTTTATTGAACGCTGATACTATGTATTCATTGTGATGCCGTAGAGTAAGCGATGCTATATGATGATAGTGTATGAGTGGTGATGCTCTATATTCTACAGCATAACTTATTGGTTCTACAGCATCATTTATTGGACTGGTTATTAACAGTCTTTGGCGTCTTGAAATCAACGCCATGTTTAGTCTGCCAAGCTAAGCACAACAATACTCTATGTATGATTTTATTAAGGCTTTCTTAAAGTGAACACCTTGTTTTTGGAGCCAGTAAAGGTTCTGGTGTCAACCATTTTTTTTTCTTATGTCGATTGCTGTGTAGAATCCATTTTTCATATCCAGTAGCAATTTGTTGAAGAAAACGATCTCTGTCTAACCTGGACAAAAATGCACTGCAGATGGTTACGTGTTGAATTATGTTTTCAACGGAAAGTTGATATGACATCCATATTCCTTCTCCTTACACTTTGTTCAGTTGTTTTAAACACCGTTTTATTCTGAATCACGACGTATTAAGCATTGTGGATGATTCCTGAATGGTTTGCTTGAGATCAGCTTCAATTTCAGCCAACAAGAGATCATTTTCAAACCCAGGTTTCAATATATTTAACTAGCATATAAGCTATGTTATATTATGTTAAATAATTGTCAGCAGATGGCGATGTTTTTAAAATTTGAAAAAAACAATACTAATTCGTAGCATCGTTGCAAATAATTTTTATAATTGATTACACTGACCTTTTACAAATGGAACCTTACAGAATTAACAACCAATTGTAGCACCTAATATGGTAAAATAGATATTTTTCTTTATAAAGTTGTAGTAGAACAGGAAAATGAAGTTTTGAAGTTATCGAATATAGCACATTTTTAAAAGTGACAATACTGAACACTCAAAAATCATTTCCGATCTTGGTTGTCAAAGAAACGACCCAGTCACAGATATTTATAAAAGTGCAACAACTGTTCGAACCACCTAGCATTTGTTAAAATAAAATATCTATCTAATCTGAAATCCAAATTAACTATAAACCTATATTTTTATTACGGGTTAAGTAATTATCATGCACAGTTTACGCTAACTTTAAAGAAATTGAATTACCTTTTTCCCCCTCGATATTTTATATTTAGTTTTCAATTTTGAAAAAAAACGTAAAATTGTACCTTACAACTTTCCAAACTGAGCTAAAAAATCTCCAACATATATTTAGTAAAGAAACACCGAGTTTTTGCTTTTGCTTACATAAATGACATTTATTGGTGAAAGCGAAACTCAGAAAACAGACAAAATGGAAAAAAAATCTTCAGTGAATCCGCTAGAAGTAAATTTTATGAATTTCTATTAGATATCTGTAATAAAATAGGTCAGTGTAACTTGTAACAGACAATAACTAGACAGGACTAAAAATATATGCCATTTATTTGGAAATGTCTTAACAGAACTAATTGTGAAAAAGGTTATAAAAATTCTATTCTCAAGTCTTTGACGTTAATAAAGCAATACATTCCAACTACTCGACTGGGATTAATTTAATTTTTCGTAAAATAATGATCCCACATAGAAAATCTTATTACCTATTACGATATGTAATACTCATACGGAACGACTAATCCAACTATATAAATATAATAATAGTAAAGCATCCAGAATTGCAATACAACGCCGTTTTAAAGAACCGAACAAAATGCCAAAAGAAGGAATGTGCGTGTCATATCAACTTGCAGTTAAAAACAAAAATCAACCTGTAACCATCTGTGATGCACTTTAATCCAGATAGATTAGGCAGGAATCATTTTCTTCAACAAATTGTTGCTGGAGATGAAAACGGGATTATATACAGTAATCCATATTCGAAAAAGTAATGGTTAACACCAGGAAAACCACCTTTATCCACTCAGAAGCTCTCCCTAACCACGGCTTTTATTCAAAAGAGTTAGGCTGGGAACTACTTCCTCACCTTCTGTATTCTGCTATTGCTACATCATCAGATTACCATCTCTTCAGATCTATGAACGAACGTAACTAGATCTTCGAACTAGTTACGAACACTTAAACTCAGGTAATAAATAACAAAAGACAATATATCATGCCATTCCTAAATTAGTTATTTATTCAAAATGTTTCATGCCCAATCTCGATTCATTATATAGATTTATATATATATATATATATATATATATATATATATATATATATATATATATATATATATATATATATATATATATATATATATATATATATATATATATAATGTATATATATATATATATATATATATATATATATATATATATATATATATGTACATATATATATATATATATATATATATATATATATATATATATATATATATATATATATATATGTACATATATATATATGTACATATATATATATATATATATATATATATATATATATATATATATATATATATATATTGTTCTTACATCGATACAACTTAAGGAGTATGTACATTTTTTGCAGGTCAGGAGATAGCCTAACTTGTTCTCACTCTTCCATTTTAACGGCTTCTGAGCTTTCACCATGGCAATCAAAACGACGAAGAGCTTCTACCTTTCATGAAGGTGATACCAGGGACGAGACACCCTCTCCTCGGTGGAGACGACGGAGAGGATCTAGCTTCCACGAGACTCGATCAACAGGCTCCGACAATCCACGAATAACACCGAGCGAATGTTCGTTTCCCCTTCCACCACCTTGCACGTGTCCATATTTCGGTGAAAAACAGGGCGATAAATCACCACTTCCAACACCTGCAGAAGTCAAAATTGTGCCAAGTGAGAAACTAGGAGCCAACTTTACATTGTCAGCAGAAAAAACTCCTTCACCGGCTATATCTCCCATCAAAAAAGTTACATCCAACAGTCGGAGTAGGGGGAGTAGTGGCGACTCTTCTCCTAATAATGTAGTTGTTACTTGGGAATCTCGCCGTAGTCATAGAAGAGGTAAGTCTCCTAATAATGCAGTTGTTACTTGGGAATTTCGCCGTAGTCATAGAAGAAGTCAACAAAGCAAAATAAAAAAGGTGTTATGCAAATATTCTATATTTAGTAATCAATTTAAGAACTCCACCGCATTTTTCAGATTAAGAACTGTAACGTTTTTGAAAAATATATTTGTTTTATATACGAAGTATTCTAGTTACAAATATTTGTTTTCCAATGCATGCTTTGCATGCCAATACAGGAATAAGTCTATCAGTATGTAAGAATATTTATGGACATAGAAGTTTAGTTGCTTTAAATATTTTTTGATATAGTAGAATAAATGGAAATATACAGTCACATAGACCAAATATTTTACATAACCCCAAAGAAATCAATCTAAAGGCGTTAAACCAGACGACTTTGGAGGCTTGATCTTCATTGTTTATACAGCTTTATCAATGTGAATGATGATGAATTAAATGTGTATCTCAAAATAAAGCGTCATCTACTGTGTATTTTGTGTAGTAATTGTTCCACCTTCCATGCAGTGATCAACTGCATTCAAACTGCAACTCAAACTGCATTGATTAAAAGTTAACAAAAAAACCCGAACTGCATTGATTGAAAGAACCAAAAATCATGTTGAATGATGAACGAGTTGATTGATTTCTTCAATGAAATGCATTTCTTAATGCAATTCTTAAGCATTCAACGCGAGGCTTATATCTGGTGCAACGACCTAATAAAGTAGAATATTTATTGTACAGATTCTGACAAATATCACAGATATAGGACTATTTTTCAATATTCAAAAAGTATTCAAAACGTATTAAAACTACATATAAGAATTGAAACTATATCGGAAATATTCAAACTTTCAAGTCATATTTTAGATGCAGGAAGAACTAAAATCATTTGAGATCGTATTAAATGAAATAACCTCAGCAGGTTTTGATGTAAATTTCTCGAATTCATAATCTATATTAATGGTCAGAAGAAAGAACTATGAATAGGAGTTTACTTCTAAACTTATTAATAATTATTAAAGATAAAATTTCACTCATTTGAACACATTTCAAGTTCTAAATTAATTTTTTATGCTCTAGGTTCCAGTTTTGGAAACACCAAAAGTTTCCTCTTGACCTCGTCACCAGCTAACTCTCAAAAAACACCACTTCTCAAACGATCAGCTACCTTACGACATAACGGCCAAAGCACCACACTCACAGAACGGAACAAAAACCCCTCATCACCCTGCTTACTACAACGATACAATCAATACAACTCGACGACAGCTAACATCACCAGAAGCGTCCGTTCCCATCACAGTCGGAATTCCAGCGTCATATCCAGAAACTCCTCAAGACACGGTCGTATCATCAGGTTAGAACAAAAGGCGACGAAAGTGCTCGGTGTTGTGTTCTTTACTTTTGTGATTTTATGGGCGCCCTTTTTTATACTGAATCTGTTACCGACGTTCTGTTCGGAGTGTGACAAGAATCTTGGTGCGTGGGTAATGCATTTGGTGACGTGGTTAGGATACGCAAGTTCCATGGTGAATCCGATTTTCTACACAATATTTAATAAAGTGTTTCGACAAGCATTCAAAAAGGTGTTGATGTGCCGTTACCGGCAGACTACGTGGAGACCGCACAGGTGACAAGTGCGGATAACCAAAGAGCAAAAAACAAACCTTTAAGTGTAACTATTGAAAGTTGTGTGTGGAAATTACAAAATCCAAAGTGGGTCTTTCAATATAGAATAAATTCAGTAGCGGTGAACTGACAGTGATAAATATAGTGTAAATACAATTAGGACGCCAATATATTTGTCATTAGTAATATCTGCAATAATAATAATAATAAAAATAATAATTCGCCTATATATATATATATATATATATATATATATATATATATATATATATATATATATATATATATATATATATATATATATATATATATAGTGTATAATATAAAGTAAATACGAGAAGAAAACAAATTATGTTTGCAGATAAAAATAAGTTATACAAATAGTGTGATATTAACAGTAGTGTGCAGGATATACACAAAGAAAACGATAGCAGTGAAAACAAAACAACTGAAAGTTCATTATATTGACTTCTTAGATCGGGAATTCCTACAGATAATATGTTAATAGCTGTATATATATATATATCGTAAATAAAATATTTGCTTCCAAACTAGGGGACAAAGATATGCTTGCCTTATAGATTTTTGTATACATAACAAGAAAAGTAGAGTAAATTAATGGCGCTGGTTCCACAGTTTTCCATATTGCATATTTTTCAATCATACAGAAATATGTTGAAGATCATTCTAAAATAATAACTATTTGTCAGGGTATGTTAAAGGCATTCTTATAAATATAAGCTACCTTCACATAATGCAAAATAAATGATTGTGTGTTATCAGTTATGCAAACTTACTAGGCCTCATAATAGTCTAAGTGTATTGTTATCATACAGGGTTTGTCCAATAAAAACGTCATAAAAAACATTTATTGAAGAAATATGTAAACTAACTTAATTTTCAAAATATACCTTCCTGCATCAATACACCGCTGCCAGCGGTTTTTCCATTCTTCATACACCCCCTGGAAGCCGGCAACTGCAAGGCAATTCAAGTACTGCATCGAAGCCTTTTGGAGTGCCTCAATCGTCCCGAAACGATGTACTTTCAGGCTCCTCTTGACTTGAGGGAATAACAAAAAGTCTGGGGGCGACATCTGGACTATAAGGTGATTAGGGCAGCATTGCGAACCCTCATCCTCAAATGTTCGAGCGCTTCCGCGTAAAATCTGCAGTTCGCTGTTTAGCCAACGCGAAGAAACTCCTTGTGGACCATAGCGTTTGCATCAAAGAAGACAATGAGCATCGATTTCACTCTTGACTTGCTCATGTGAGCTCTTGAGGCTGGTTGAGGAAATGTGTTTGTAGGCCACTAAAAACTTTGATCTTTTGGTATCCGGATCGTATTCGAAGATCCAAGTTTCGTCACCGGATATCACTCTCTTCAGAACATTTGGATCGGTCTCCAAACATTCCAACAATTCACGACAAATCGTCACATGGCGTTCCTTCTGCTCGTCTGATAAAACCTTTGGCACCAATTTCGTGGCTAACTTTTGCATTTGCAAATCATCAGTTACAGTCGAATGAACAGTTTCTTTTTTTCTCGATGTTCTTGCATCTCGACTATCGACGCGAACTTAAAACACACATTCACTTCTTGCATGATCAGCCACCTCCAATATCACTTATAAATACCACCGTCCACCCCTTCCCTTTGGCAGGAATAAATCAGTCCCTATATTTACTGGACTAACCCTGTATAATACCTTGCACTTTCAATTTATTGAAACAATGCAAAAGTTCGCCCCTCGTTTTAAACGCTAGATAGCATTGCATTGGAAAACCGAAGAGAAAAAACGGTGATAATTGATTGGGCTTTTTAAATTTCGTTAAGCATTAAAAATGACAAAAATTAAGGAGCATTTTGAACAGGTTGTACATTTTTATTTCAGAAAAGGCAGGAATGCTTCGCAGGCTCAAATAAAATTCAACTTTGCAGATTCAAATGTACTGCGAGAATGCCGATGCCGACGTGCCGTAAGTGGAACAAAAAGTTTCGTGCAAATAATTTTAATCTTAGCAATATACTATCTTCCGGACGACCGGCGGAGGCTGACGGCAATGAAATGTTGGCTTTAATAGAAAGTGAATGGCATAGAATAACGCCAAAGATCGGAAAAATTCTTGAATTCTGAAATAAACTAGTCAACAGTGTCAAGGCTATTATATTAACTTCAAATGGTTAGAAAGGTCGATGTATAGATGACGCATGAGTTAACATAGATATACATTTATTCGGTAAACTATGTTATTTATTCGGAGAGATGCTGTTCACAACTAAGTGAATTTAAGCGAGATATCGGCCTAAAGCGGCCTGAGTTAGCCAAGAAAAATAGCATTGTGTTCCATCGAGATAATGCTAAGATCACACGTGTCCTTGGCTATCCGAAATTTCACTGGGATGTCTTAGTCCATCCACAATACTCTTCTAACCATGCGCCCTCCGACTACCATTTATTTAGACAGCTCAGATGGTAAAAAAACTATATATCCTCGGAAGACGTGAAAAATCACTTAGAGCAGTAGCCAAAAACCTCGGAACTTCTATGAGTTCGGAATAATACAGCCACCGGAGAAATAGAGAAAGGTCATCGAACAGGCGGGAATATACTATATTGATTAAATGTCATTTTTAGTAAATAATTTTGATTTCTTGAATTTTTCTAAAAAAATATGGGACGAACTTATGTAGGAACCCAATATAATTTTGTGGTCATCAAACAATAAGTTTTTTAAGCCAACCTAGTATATATTTGTCGGTGGCATCTTTTCAACTTGTTGAAAGTGAGAAACAAAGTAGTTCCTATATCTAAAAATATCTCGTATAAAAAAATACAGATGAAATATCCTCGAAAAGAAATTGTTTGGTATGATTTATGATCCGGAGGATATTTCCATATCAATATTTTTCTATAGTCCATATTTTTTCGAAAACAAGATTGGGCAGAAAGTTATCCTAGTAGGATTTTAACAAAAGTGTGCTGGTCTGAAACGCAGTTAGAATGGCATATTTGAGTGATATTGTTTTTAAAACATAAATATCCACAACTCAACGTTCAAATTAATATACAAATTTTAAGTAAATTTTTGTATTCAGATTGTAAGTCTCTATAAACGAGGGTTGTCCGTAAAATAAGGTCTCCAATTTTTTTCACAAAGAAAATCACATTTATTTGCAATTAATTACACATCTCTCATTACCGCGGTGCGCAGGTAACTTACGACCTCTTTTTTCAACTCCTCATCAAAATCTTGTCAATAGTAGTCTTACTGACATCAGGGGTCAATTAGCACAGCTCCCGAATCGTCACCCGTCAATCTTCAAACATTACCCTCCCCACTTTTGCAATCGTTTCGTCTGGCACCACGCTGTTCATGATGGACTGGAACGTCATGGACTATGTACGTCTATTTTAAAAACTCTCTGCACCATTTTCGTACGTTTTTGATGTCCATACACTTTAAAGATTGTTGATGAATGTATATAGGCGTAGTGCCCCTGGCACACAAAAAAGGAATCACAGAACGTAACTCACATCTGACGGTAGCGGCGAGTGGAAGCTCCACCGTGAACACCTGCCAAATAAAGACCGAGCGGCGCAGACAACTCGGAGTGGTGGGGATTTGTATGCAGAAAACCAAGCTACACGCCAGTACTGCCGGATCTTGCGATAAAGCGTTCTTCGCTACTCCAGTGCCTTGGAGACCTTATTTTAGGGACAACCTACGTATGTGACGGAATGTGATATTTTGTAGCACACATACGCACATAGAGAGAAAAGATAAATAAGGATTCCAAAAAACTCGAAAGCAATAAAACGTAAAAAGCAAAACATAAAAAACGACAGAACTATATCAACAATAACTTTAAGATACTACCACCTAACGTAACTATAAATGATTAAAATATTAATTGATAAAACAACACCACTGACTTTTCTATCTAGTCGTTTAAATAGTAATTAATATAATTTTTGGCATTGGCCTTTTTAGCGTTGTTTCATATAATTAACACCAATAATCTAAAAAATATTTTAAAAAATTATACTTGGAGGTTATTCCTCGAAATATTGGCAGTTTTCTATTACCTCAACCCATCTTGGAACAGGTAGTAATCCGACGGAGCTGGATATTTTTCCACCAAAACAGCATGTCTCTCAAGTTCTCAAGTTGAGTTGAGTAGAATTCTGAATTTATCGCCCTACCATCACGAACCAAGTCAGAGTGAATTATTACGACCTGATCTTTCCCTACATTCAAAATTGATGTATTGGTGAACCAGAGCTGAGCGGCACGGATTGATACAATTCCCCCTCTACTTTGCAAATCTCACGCGCGGTCAGTCACTTTGAAGCCTTTTTAATTTAATATATTAAAATTGTCCTATTGTCGCGACCTATTTTACTCAACTAACAAAACTAACGTTTTTGCTCAAAAACCGTCGACTGAATAATTCGCAATGGGAATGGGGTCGACTGAAGAAGAAATGATTATTTGTCGGAGCAAAAAGTTTAGATCAGAATAAACTTAGGAGTAAAGTCTTAATTTATAAACAAAGGAAAAATTTAAAGACTTTTATTACCCTCTAGTATACGAAAAAGTATATTTTTCACATATGTGAGCTACTGATTATCATTTTCACTATTTTTATTTGAAATTCTAAATTTCTACGATTTAATTCACTACGATTGTATTTTTTGAGCATTTCTTTGCACCCATCGATACGAGCCTTTTTTTGAGCGATGTCAAATTTTGCGGAATTCAATGGGTACAAATTTTCATGGCTAAATGTTCATGTAAAATCTTGTGTATGCTGATGCATTAGTATGACATTAATGCCCAGGAACGCCTCAATCTCACGGCAGGTCACATGACGATCTAAATTTTTTTCGCGCACAGTATCGATGTTTTCTGGCACAACAACCGATTTTGGAGTTTTAGATGGTCCTTCATCGCCAACAGTAGAAGTAGTTGATCGATGCACTATTGTTGAGATAATCCACGTCGAAAAACGCAGTAAATCATCGCACGAAAATTCCCATGAGTTAATTCAATTTTTTGACTGAGATGAAAGTCACTAAACACCATAAATAACGTCCGTATAACTTTCTAAGTACGTATACAGTCAACAATGTCAAATTTTATGATAAATATGTCAGATTGCACCTTACAACACTATTGTTGCCAATTCGGGATACATAAATAGCACCGCTAGTATATCCAAGAGACAATAACATCATTTAATTTTAACTTTATATAATGTGTACGAGAATCTATAAAAAACATCATTTTATCGAATGTAACTATCAATTGCAGTGTTAAGTTTTAATCGAACTAATAGTTTAAGACTAGTCAAAAAAGTTGGGTTTCCATGTGACTAATTCAAAATAAACCTAAAAATTATAATCTAAAAATAGTCATTTATGTGATATAATTAATATTTTTAGCTAACTAGAACACATGTTATTTTAAAAATGTATTATAAAATTAAATTCTTTTAACTAATTAAAACATGCAAATATTTGGCATTTAAGTCAGATAAAATAAGTATGAAAATGCAACTACGAGGAGAGGCTGAAAAGTCCATGAAATAAAAATAAAAAAAGAAAATTTGCTCTTTGGAACTACGTTTATGTTTCAACATAATTCCCTAGCACGACGATACATTTGGACCTACGATGGTCCGCCTTTAGGCCTTAATTAAATTTGAAACTGTCAAGTTAACCTATTAATCAACAATGAAAAACGGAAGCGCCCTGTCCATCAGAATGTCCCCCACCTCATTATAAATATCAGTTGCTGAAGAATGTCAGCACTATACAACTATTCAAAAAATCTGACACACCCTTAATTAAAGAACTGTCAAAATATATCGATTACCCTACAAACTTTTCAGCCCACCCTCGTATATTAATTTACGGCGATAAAAGTTTAAAAAACCTTTTTACATATTTCATACAAAAATGTAAATATTAAAACCTTCATTATTGAATAGGAATTCGCCACATTATGAGGATCTATTTTTAGCGAAAACAAAAAAAATTAGCAATCATTTTATTATGCACTGATTTTGTGATACTATGTAAAACAGAGTATGGCCATACAAAGCCAGAAAATATGGGGAAAAAAGATGCTTCTTAAATGTACATTATTACACGTTTATATGTTATAGATAAAGATGTAGCTATACAACTGAAATACAAGAGATGTGTACAGTTTAAATTATTCCTTAATGTGTCTTTCCCTTCCCTGATTTCCTTAAAATTTTCAACTATTTTAAAACACACGTTTAGTAAAAATATTCAAAAAACTAGAGAAATTTCTCCCGTACTCAATATAAAAATTGGCAAATCCTTCAGTCGCCATCAAATGTCAACAAGCATTTCCCAAGACTGATTTCTGACTTTTAGCCTTCATCGCTCGAGCTCGAGTTGAACATTCGAAAGTAACTGAAGGATTGAGTCAAGGGTTGGCCAAGGTGTGATTAGTAACAGTTCTACTGTGTGAAACCATACAAGGCCCCATTCAAATACCAGGTACGAATGAAAAATTGCACAGTGGGCTCGAGGGGAGTATACTAAATATTCAAAAAACAAGAAATTTTTTCCCGTGCTAAACGTAAAAATTGTACAGTACTTCAGTCGTGATCAAACGTTAACAAGCATCTCCCGAGACCGGTTTCTGGCCTTAAACCGTCACCGATAGGGCTCGAGTTGAACGTTCGAAAGCACCTGAAAGACTGACCAAGGGTCCTGAACCATATCTATCGGCCAAGTTGGATGTAAAGCAGCATTTAAATGCAGCTCACGCCGTTCGGTTCGAAAGAGTACCACTCTGGAAAACCATTTGTGACCCGTCCCAGGCCCCATTCAAGTATCAGATATGCATGAAAATAGCACAGTGAGCTCGTGGATATTATTAAAAACATTCAAAAAACAAGGGAAAGCTTTCTCATACTCCACTTAAAAATTGCCTAATCCGTCAGTCCTCATCAAAAATTAATAAGCATAACCCGAAACAGATTTCTGGCCTTAAGCCGTCATCAGTTAGGTTCCAGTTGAAGGTTTGAAAGCAACTGAAGAAATTATCAAGGGCCCTGACCTTCAGTTGCTTTCGAACGTTCAGCTTGAGCCAGACTAATTACAACATAAGGCGAGAAACCCGGAGACGTTTGTTGACGTTTGATGGCAACTACAGGATTGGGTAGTTTTTGCGTAGAGCAGGGTAAAATTTTCACTTGTTTTAGTAATAGGTCACGTGGGTTTCGAGATTAAATAAAGATTATACAGATCCAGTACATATTTACACTAAAACGAATCTTTAGTTCAATCAAGTCCTATTGTTCCTAAAATTGTCAGCCTCCAAATAGCATTTTAAACGCCGTTATAAAAAATAGAAGACTGGAATTTTAGAAAGAAGTTTGCTTCCTAAAACGGACTTTTGTCTTCGACTTTTCCCGATGACAGCATTATAATGAAATACCAAAACAATAAACAATACATATATGCAAATGCTATTGAGTTCAGCTAGGGATAATATCCGGTTCTTGTAACGATAATAGAACCTTTATCAACATGATTATTCACCAGGTCATACTATTCCATACATACAGTCGGAATATTCGAATAATGCAAGTCATTAACCAAACAGATTGAATATTCATGGCTTGAAATATTTTCTATTTCATTAAGTTGATTGTTTTCATATTTTCTTTTAGTTTGTCTAATTAGTTTCGATGTTTCTTTTCTTACTTCCAAAAAGATGTTATAGTTTATTGCTGTTTTTTGACTGTTCCAATCTTTGAATGCTTAGTTCGGCTTAATACTGCTTGGTCGCAAACTTCATCCCACCACGGATGTTTTCTACGTTTTTGTAAAGGGACCAACTTTAAGGCTGTTTTAATATTTTTTTATTTCAATTCTTGCCAGTTCTGTGCTGGTTGTTTATCAAGCTCTTCTGTTAGGGCTGGTTTTATTTTCGTTGGGTCAAATTTTTGTATTAGCAGCCTCTTTTGAATAAGTTTTCGAGGTTTTAAGCTAAGTTTGATTCTAGTCAAGTAGTGATCCGTGTCTATATTAGCTTGTTTCCTGACTTGAACATTCAAAATCTCTTTATAATGGAGGTACGAAATGGCAACATGGTCAATTTGAAATTCTTTTCAAATTTTTTTTTTTTTGTTATTTTCTTCTTAAAATGGGTTGACATTATTTTTAGATTAAAGTGCGAATATAGTTCAACCAATCTTCTACCATTATGGTTAGTCCATTTATGTTTTTTCTCCTTTATTTTCTCCTTTATTTGGGTTTTTCGCCACTGTCTAAAACTCAGAAAATATCAAAAATACCTGTTCTTATTTAAAGAAAGAATCAGTGGGTAAAAACAAACAACCAAACGGAGACAAATTTATCAGTGATTCTATGTTGTAATAAATTTGCCTATCGAACAATATTTTTAAAGATATAAAAATGTTACTAAAAAATGTACAAACTTTTAACGTTAACGTTTCGGAGGGTAATCTCCCCCCCGTTTTCAAAACTGAACTAAAAAATAAATTATATTAATTTGTAATATATAAAGTAACGAGTGAAAGTAAATATATTTTTTTGTATGCCAACGATACTTACATTGACAATAGATGATTATTTGTTGTCATTTGTTTGGTTTTTTGTTTTTACCCAGTGATTCTTTCTTTAAATAAGAACAGGTATTATTGATATTTTCTGAGTTTTAGACAGTGGCGAAAAACCCAAATAAAGGAGAAAAAATATATGAACACGACACAATCATTCAGACATTACTTAGTCCATTTATGAGCGGGAAAACTGCCGACTGTTTTCCAATACTTTTTTCTTTTCCTAGTTGGGCGTTGAAATCACCCAATAGGATTTTTACATGGTTAGAGAGAATTTTAGAGATAGTCTTTTCCAGAATTTCCCAGGACTTATTTACTTTTTCAGGATTAGATTTATTTTCTTCGTTAACTGGAAGGTGTGCATTGATTAATGTATAGTTTTTGTTAGCACACTTGAGGGATAGTGTCATAAGTCGATTATTTACTAAACGGTTTTATTTATATGAAAACCCTACCTAACGAAGAGTATAAAAATCATGAACCGTGAAGTTTAACAAGCCTTACATTAATAATTGAAAAAGTTGACTGATCGGGATAGGTCCTTTATCTCGGTTCATGATTTTCTTACATTTTGTTCATGATTTGCTTATGAAATCATTCAAATAGAAAAATGGTTAGCGAAACATGCGTCGAGAAGTTCAAAAAAAGTGATTTGATGTTTAGTGGTAAATCTCTTCAAGTTTAGTAAATTCCTTGTGCACAATTCCTTCCGAATCGTAGAAACAAATCAACATTGTTCGATTTTTGACTTCTTGAGACAGCTTTTCTTCGGATTTGGCTTGCGCGGGTGCTTCTATTCGGCACTTTGACGCTTAGTTTCTTGAAAACACCACGACTCGTCACCAGTAGCAATGGTCTACTTGAAGTTTTCGTTCTTTTTCGACTCTTTAATCAAGTGACTGCATGTTGTATTCGGAGCAATTTCCGGTCATCAGTAAATTTGCGCGGAACAAAGCGTGCACAAACCCAAATGATCGGTCAAAATGCGATGAATTGTATTTTTGGACATGTACAATTCCATTTTCATGTATCGCAACTGTTACTTTGCGATAATGAATGTTACTTTGAATAACCACGCAATTTTTCGGACCGGGATGTTCGTTGTCCTTAATATCCTCACGACCTTATTTAAATCGTTTAAACCACTCGTGGGACCTGCCACGGAATAAGCAATCCTCACCATACACTTCTTTCGTTAATTAAAATGTGAATGATTTACCAAATTTAACACAAAACTTAATATTTGCTCTATATATACACACACACACACACACACACACAC
>JARFXV010001698.1:2500-147500 GCA_031761425.1 Cosmopolites sordidus | reverse complement strand
AAACACCGAAATCGCAAGCCCAACAATGTATGCTCAATATTTATGAGTATTTTGAAATGGAAAAAAGCAATGGGGACCTTTAAAGTTCTTACCTTCAAGAGGTAAAGAATAGTTAATTTGATCACATTTTACTTATTTTGTATATTTTGTATATTTTGCATATATCACAACATAATCCAGTTATGGATGATAATCCAGTTATGGATTGGAACAAGCAGACCTCGTGCGAAGACCAAAACAACAGACTTTCCTGAAGAAAATAAAATGGTTCTAAATACCTTGTACAATATGTACAAAGAAAGTAAGTCATTTAAATATAATGAATACATATTAATTATTTGCCAGTTGTACCACATATGCCTTTCAATTTTTCACATTTACAAACAATTTGGGTTTGCAATTTATTAGAAAACTGAAAAATGTTACAAATATTAGCATATCTTGCTATTCTTGGTAAATAATAAAAGATTAAGGTATTAGAAAGAATTACTAATTTTTAATTTTTACCAAAACATTCCATTGCCAAAAAAAAAATCAGCTTGAGGTCTACTTTTATATATAGTGTACATACAAGTGTGTTGACTAAAACTAGAATATGATATAGCTTAATATTCAACAATTTTATAAACTAAAAATACAAGTATAGCACTTATTTATGTCTCATAATAACACATTTTTTCATTTGCAGGGAAGCATGTAAGTATAAAAGCCTTAATCTGGAGTTAAGAAGAAAAAAAATTGTCAATATGGGTCGCACATCACTCAATATTCTCTTGAAGGAACTAGGATTTAAGTACAAAAGGGATAACAATAGATCATAATTTGAAAGAAACAATATTTCTGGCTTTAGAGCTTTCTTTCTTCGTCAGTATATGGAAAATCGTAACCATACATTCAGATGCCAAATTATATTCCTAGATAAGACCTGGATTTATTCAAAAGAAAACAAAACAAATTCTTGGCAAGACAGTAAGGGTCCGTAAGCTAGAAGGATATTATATTATAGTCTTTCATGCCTGGCTCTTTGAAAGGATTTGTTCAGGGTACAAGTTTAGTGTTCGTCTCAAAATTTTTGACGCTCAATTACTATGGTGAATTGAACAACACCATATTTCAAAAATGGATGACGACACAGCTAATCCCAAATTTTTAATCCTTAATAGTAATGGATAATGCACCGTTCCATGCACCATAATGCACCATAATGTACTTCAAGAAAGACAGCCCTGCAGTTCCTCGACAAAGGCTGAAATAGCTGCTTGGTTAAATGCCAATGATATTAAAATGTGATGAAAAACTCACAAAACCAGAATTAGTGCAAGTGACTAAAAGGGGCAGAAAAGAATATATATATATATATATATATATATATATATATATATATATATATATATATATATATATATATATATATATATATATATATATTAATTTGAGAAGCATTGGAATAGTGTAATGAAGAAGTGTAGAAAAAGTGTAATCTGATAATTGTAAATCTGATAATTAGTATACCTAATTATTTATTTAGATATACAGAAATAGATAATATATTTAGAAATAGAAAAAAAAAATATGTGTTATTGTATTAAATACTCAGTATTTAACACTATGTTTAAACAGCTGTTTTTGTATGCTTTATATAATTATATGAAATATTCGAAATTATATTTGTAATAAATGTGTAATGCAATTGTTTAACGACCTGTATATTCCCATACCTTAGTAACGTTTTCATCATATACAAATTGTTCTCGACAATAATGTTTATAGAGTAAATAAAATGATGATTTTGACAAATAACAAATTAATTTATTGACTACTTCCCTAAAATTCTTCGATCCATCTATGACATAAAACTTTACAATTTAATGATACACACAAGAAATTTTACATTAAAATATCGATTTATAACAGGACGTTTTATAATTTCATGTTATAAATATATGCAAATAAATGTATCGTGGATTTAAATTATAAACATAAATGTCTTTCGAAGCACCACGTCCATTATGAAACTTAGAAAATTTGATAAATAATTTTTGATTTGATTCATATGGATAAAAATTGATGAAGCACGGGTAACCTTTTAACGGTTCAACTGTATTTGAAATCTGGTAGACTATTAATGGATATAATATTTTGGGCCAGTTATGTTCGTCACTGAAAAAATACTGCATATTGAAAAATTTAAGTTTGCGTATTAAAGAAAATCTATGGGTGATGGAATATCTTTGTTTACAGATTTGTTTTCAGTTATATAACGGCATAACTACTATATTCAATATAGTAGTTATGAGTGTAATCTAGTTTTAAAACTATACAATTGTGTAACTCTAAGTTGTCAAAATACTGCAAGTTAACCCAAAATGCCTCAGGAGTAGTAAACATAATCTATAAATGTATTTTGTTCGAGCACTACTCCAGATACCATCTACTTTCCGATTCATAAACATCTCCTGCAGTAAAAGTGTAGACTTCAAAAATTCCCTTTTTTTCTATGTGCATTTATAACTTCGACGTGACATTTATCAAATCAAATTTCGGTATCAATAAATATTATACACAGTATGTCCGGAAAATAACTTTTCCCTGTTTTAAACTTTAAACTTTTAAAATAAAAAAAAAAACAATTAGTTAATTTGCCAAAATTATTTATTTTTTTAAATACATCCCTTCCGCATCAATACATCGCTGGGCACATTCAACCAATGTTAGTATTGATTTTTTATGTTGTTTTCCGGAATTGCCTTAATGACCGTCGTCACAGCTACTTGCACTTGTGTAACACTGTCATAACATTTTCCTTTCAAGGCCACTTTGAGTTTCGGGAACAGGAAATATTCACACGAAAATAATGAATACGGGGGATGTTGAATCACACAGTATTGTTTTGTCGTCAAAAATTCACAAACGACAGCCCTGCGAGATGGTGCATTATCGTGCAACAAAAACGAACTTCCCGAAGCTCGATGTTCCGTCCTCATTCGAACTGTTCTCGTCCACAAATGCTCCATAACACTCAGATAATATTCGCCAATAACATTTTGACTGGAATAAATTCATTTTTTTTTTCAATTTTGGAGAGCCCGGGGACTTCCACGTAGTACTTTGGCGCTTTATTTGACGATCGTACTTTAAAACACCAAGTATCATCACCAGTTACAAGCGATTCCGGGTTTGGATTTTAATAACATCGCTCAATGCTCATTTTTCGTGAAGAAAAAATGGAGCACATACTTTTCTTTTGTTTAAATCCTTTGTCAAAATATCGTGAATCGTGTCTTTGGTCGTATTTAATTCTTCCGCTATCCATCTCACAATGGAATTCACATCGAAGGCTATCATTTTACGCACTTTTGCCACCAACTCATCGCGATTTTTGCTTTCTGCCGGGCCTAGCCCTGGACCGTCTTCTAAAGCATCACGCCCGTCCTGTTCATCGAATCTAATGATGGCGGTCTCGTTTTACACAGAAGATATACAAGTTTCAGATTATATATTGCTTCAATAGATGACACTAGTAGTTTCCCTTAAATTTAAAAAGTTCTTATTCCGACAAAGTTATTGTTCCGACATACTATGATATATGGCCGTACATGACGGCATGAAGTAACGACGGGACGGGCTGGATGCCATATTACCTGCACTTTAAAAAATTCTAGACGGAATAGTCTACGATAATTTGAACATAAAAATCTTATGCATCTTATATCAAAATCGGCACAAAACAGCATTATGTAATTTTCTTTAGCTTATTTCATGAAGCCTCAGCCAGAAATAATGTAGATTGAACAAAAGTTTTCCAAAGCTGGTTATGAAAATATCCAAGAAGTGGACTCCATATCATAGTCAGACTCCTCTCCATAGTCTGAGTGAATAAAAACTTAAGTACTCCAAAATTTATAACCCTGTATCATTGATTCGATTTATTAAGGCGATTATTTTTTCGGAATCAGTCATTTTTCATACAACCCAGCACCATACTCCGAAGTAAAGCATATCAAGTAAAGCATCAATTACAATGGTCTTTAATGTAATACGTATATATATATATATATATATATATATATATATATATATATATATATATATATATATATATATATATATATATATAGAAGATAAAATTTATATGAATTCTCTTTTGAGGTGACAATATTTTTTTTGTAAAATGTAAATGGATGTGGCACAATTTTTGGACGAACTGAAAATGATTTTGTTAATTTTTTATTTTCTTAAATTTTCTTTAAACTGTCTGTCGTTAATGTTTAATACTGGTAAAAATTAAAATATTGTATAATAATAACATTATGTTAACCTAAACTTTCAGATCTTGTTTACGTTAGTTATACTTCCTTGGACTCAGGTGACGACAGTCATGTCAAATTTTGGTATAGAATTTTAGAATGTAAAAAAATAAAATCCATATTTCCATGGATTATTAAAAAGTTTTTTCAACAAGACTTTCAAGAATTAGGAATATTACATTATTGAACATTTTTAAAGAAATGTTTTGTTAATTAATTTAAAGGCTGGAACTACTGTTTTACTGAAAAAAAAGCACCTCTACGACAGCATTCATCTCACTAGAGATGAAGTACATTTTTATATATATCCTTTTACATATCCTTTTACATAAAATAGGAGCACAGGAAGATTTAAAGAACTACCGTCCAATAAGCCTCCTATCAGTGATGTACAAAGTTTTCACTAAGATAATTTCTAAAAGAATATTAAAAAAACTGAATGACGCACAACCAAGAGAACAAGCAGGATTCAGAAGTGGATTCAGTACAATGGATCACATCCAGGTTGTACAGCAGGTCATAGAAAGGCACAACGAATACACCATGCCACTGTGCTTGGCTTTTATCGACTACGAAAAAGCATTTGATTCCATCTCAAAGCATGCGATAATGGATGCACTGCTTAGCCAAGGTGTAGAGAGAGCCTATGTAAACCTATTAGAATCGATATATGATGGAGCTACAGCCACAATTCACCTTGATGATCTTGAAGTGGGAATTAATATAGAACGAGGTGTACGGCAGGGTGACGCAATATCGCCTATTCTTTTCTCGGCTGGCCTTGAAGAAGTATTCCGTAAACTGGATTGGGAACAGGATGGGGTAAAGATCAATGGTGCAAACTTAAACCATCTTAGATTTGCAGATGATATTATTCTCATTTCACAAGACCCAGAGGAGCTGCAAAGACGCATACAAGAACTGCAAAGGGCTGGCGAACCATTTGGCTTGAAAATAAACCTGAAAAAGAGTCAGGTTATGTTCAATAACTTCGCTCAGGACAGAAGAATTTCAGTTTTAGGAAGGGATTTAGAGATTGTGGACAGCTTTATATATCTTGGGCAGAGGATTTCCATGGAGGGGAATACCGCCCGGGAGGTGGAACGGCGTGTTAAATGTGGCTGGCAGGCATTTGGTAGGCTCAACATAGTGTTTAAGAGCAGACTCCCACTTTGCCTGAAAAGAAAAGTATTCGATCAGTGCGTTCTACCCGTTATGACATACGGAAGTGAAACCTGGACACTCACATCGCAATCAATTCAAAAACTTCGGGTGGCACAGAGGGGAATGGAAAGATGTATGCTTGGCATTACAAGACGAGACAGAAAGTCCTGCGCATGGATCAGGGAACAAACAAAAATCTGTGACATCATTGGAAGAGTAAAACAGTTGAAATGGAGATGGGCAGGCCATATAGCGAGGCGATGGGACGACAGATGGACCAAGGCAATCCTGGAGTGGATACCGCTTGATCGCAAACGTCCGCGAAGAAGACCGAAAGCACGATGGACTGATGACATCGTTAAGTATATTGGACCCGAGTGGCAGAGGAAAGCCCAGGACCGTGAAGGTTGGAAGTATGCTGAAGAGGCCTTCATCCTGCAGTGGATCGATACAGGCTGATGATGATGATGATATATATATATATATATATATATATATATATATATATATATATATATATATATATATATATATAATTATTATACTATATCATCATCATCATAAATCACCAGCCCGTGTCTCTCTACTGCAGGATGAAGGCCTCTTCAGCACGGTCCTGGGCTGTCCTTTGCAACTCGGGTCCAATATACCTAACGATGTCATCAGTTTATCAAACGTTTGCCGTCTCATCGCCTCTCTATATGACCTGCCCATCTCCATTTCAATTGCTTTACTCTTCCAATGATGTCAGTTACCCTCAATGTGACACACCCTCAATAATGTCACACATTATAGTATAATAAATCTGTAAGTGATCACGTAGTAAACCCCATATACTAGTTATTCACTGTTTAAAAAGATACACCTGGAGGTTATGTCTGGTTATATATACTTAGTCGTTTTCGATGACCTCCACCATTTTTGTTGACGAGAGAGATTCTATTTCTATTCGGTACAACTATGAGTCTTTGGCTGCGAAAAACTCGACAAAGTTTTTACTTACTTAATCATAAAATTTTCTCCTCGCAAAAAGTGAGCCATGGACTAGAACAAGAGGTAATCTGACTGAGCGAAGTTGGGTATATAAGCTAGGTGAAGAAGCTCACAGTCTGATTCCTTAATCTTTAAGGTGGTCAGATGTGAAATGTGTGATCTTTCTTTGTTTTGCTGCAAGAGGACTTTTTTACGGTCGATCAAAACTGGATATTTTTCAGTCAGAACAGCGAGTACTCTCCTAAATTGAGCTGAGTAGACTTCTGAATTTGTCGCCGTACCATTAGGAACCAACTCAGAATGAATTATTACGACCTGATCTTCCCGTATCTTCAAAACGAAACGAATGTCTCCCTTCCGAAACTTATTGAAGTAGATCTGAGCAGTGCAGGTTGACAGAGCGCCTTCCTCCTCTAGTTCGCAATCTCCTTAGAGCGTCAGTCGGTTTAAAGCCTTTTTTAAAATATCTTTAAATTACCCAAATTTTGCGACTTATTTCACTCATTTTGATGTTTTTGATAAGAAACACTCGACTAAATATTTCGCAGTGCAGTCACCTTAATACTGAAGAAGGAATGTTTATTTATCGGAGCAAAAAGTTTAAATCGGATTAACCTCTGAGGAGTGAAGTATAATTCTTTATTTATAAACAAAGGACAAAACGCAAATACATTTGTTACACCCTAGTCTAATTAAAGACTATTAGCTTTATACTTTTATGTTCCTTAATTTAATGTACTTATTGTTAACGTCACATTACTGCATCGGAGATTTACCACGACGGTGTCACAACATATATTACATTTCATGTAATATAAATTATTATTATGAACTGATTCAAATGCTTTGAACATGATTAATATAACGTTTAAAATACTGAATTTCTATTATATTCTTTGTCACTAGATACCACGAGTAGTAAAATTTGTAGAAAAAACTACGATTTATTTTTAAATCGTAGTAACATTTAACATTATGTACATATGCTGGTGAAAATAAACTTAAAGAAGTAATAAACGCATTATCATCAATTTTGATGCAAGGTAAGTCAAAGACGACAACAAATAAATTATTTGTCGCTATAATCCACTTTATTTTTAGTCCCAGTTCTAAAATCAGTGAACACACAATTTCTTGAGTATCGACCATAAGCATCCGTAAGTTATGTGTTCGTGACTTCGAGCAATTCAAAAGACACAAAACCAAAAAAAAAAAATAGATACATTTTATAAAAACATTCGTACTGGAAAAAGTTTGGACAAAAAAATAGACGTACTGGAATATTTCAAGATTTCACTACAACTATTCAGGAAGTGAGGCGACAGGTAAGTAAAATATTATTTTATTTCAAACATTACTTTTTTTCTATTATAAAATACGGATTCGGATAAAAAAACATAAAGGGACAGAAATGTTTAATTGAGAAATGAGTAAATTGTATTACCAGCATTAACTAGAATTAAAGTTGCTGCTGACGTATCGGCACATCCTAGATAATTTGTATAGACTGGCGGTTTGAATTAGCACACTATTCCAACATTGGTAGAATTCCCTGTTCTAATGCATTCGGATTTCAATCAATCTCTACGAATGCCATTAAAATAAGTGGGCAATGGTTGATGGAAAAACGGGAAGGCGGAATTTTAAATTCTATTTTAGTCACGTTAGGCCTGCCACTTCACTTTCACGGCTGTTACCTATTAATGAAAATCGGAATTTTACGCTGAGAAATAAGCGGCTATTATTAGAAATTGCCAATTGCGAGAATAGGGGAATTTAAAATTTAAATTAGATGAAGATGAAAATTGAGTCTGAATCGTAAAAAATGCCAGATTTGGGATTGAAAAATGAACACATTTTCTTTTTTTTCTAGAAGAAAAAACTCAGTAGAGAATATTTTCCATATTTTTCCATTTCACCATATTTCCCGTACATTTTTGATAATAATAAAATTGGTTGAAAATGACTCCCATTATATATATAACCACTTCTGGCAGCTTGGTATAAATTTATATATTTTCTCTCTGAATGAATTCATTACGTGTTGGTAAAAATATTGTCACTAAAAAACCTTGATAGCCTACTTCGATCCCTAATGATGGATAATCATTAAAAAAACAGTGTTTCTAACTTTATTTGCTATCAACATAAAATATCCCTAAAAATATGATACAAAATTGGTTTCTCAATCGAATATTTCTTAATTGTATACTGGATATGGGCGGTTAGATAATTTCATTTACTATAAAAGGTGAAAACAGAATTTCGTAGATATTCATGGGATCACTTAAAAGTCACCCAGTGCCTATAACCATCGAAACCACTCCACTATCCTCCTATCCAATTATTTTTTGATATGTGTATCTCAAAAAAAATATCATTCAATTTGGTTTTTACATCAGCCGTTGAAATATAAATAAACAGTAGATTACTATATTTGGAATGTAATAATAAATTAAACCTAATAATGAGATGTAATGCTAGTTCGCGTCCTTCCTAGAATGCTACAAGTGCACCCCGGGTAACGCTAAGTAAACTAGAACAAGTGGGCGAACTAACCTTCCTGAGGATTTCCTGGTCATTACAAACAATTCAAGATGACTCTCGATAAAGGAGATGTACATGGTCCTTCTAAGAGTCAACTAACCAGAACTCGGACTCACAATTCGAGGTTGTTACCTGAACAAGGAAGGCATTAGTAGGACCGAAAGTAAATATCTGGACAAAATTTTAGGAGAGAAGGCCTTTGACATAATAAGCAATCCGGGAAACGCATGACAAAAATGAAGAACTACTAAAATTCAGAAATAAAATCGATGGATATGATCTAATCGGTTCTTCCTATCACAGGTTTTATGCCAGTAAGAGCCTTCATTCGAAAAGATAGAGAACATGCCGCTCTAAAGCCTATAGCAAGTACAGCAAGTACAAACGATATACTAGAAGTTATTTGCAGTAGGTGAAACGACAATAAGCAATGTTTACAAGCCAGCTGGCAATCTATGAACC
The DNA here is from genome assembly GCA_031761425.1 of Cosmopolites sordidus. Lineage (NCBI taxonomy): Eukaryota > Metazoa > Arthropoda > Insecta > Coleoptera > Curculionidae > Cosmopolites > Cosmopolites sordidus. Next base: position 138,027 of record JARFXV010001698.1, on the reverse strand, counting down.
TAACCTTTAGGTTCTAAAGATTTTGCCCCACCCAGCTTTATACGTCGGGGATTTTAACAGTCGCCACGAACTGTGGAGGTATAGAATACTACATCATAATGGTGAGGACTTTGTAAAGTGGCTGGAAGACTACAATATCCACCCAATGTTTGATGCTAAAAATTGGGGCACATTTATGATGTGAACAGATGGTAATAATCAACCTCTACCGGCATCACGCAAAGTCCTTGCTAATTTTAACCATACTCAATACCGCCCCGTGATAATCGAACTGGGACTAAACATCTCTCGGATATCCTCATTCCCCGCTCCAGACTGAACTTTAGAAAAGCTAACTGGACCGCGAAGGACAGGAATACATTCCCGGATGGAGGGAGGAAAGTGAACGACTATATCGCCAATTCCTGGAGAGTGGGGAGGCAGATATTGGAGATGAAAATACTGCACAGCTTGGATACAATCAGGCGGGCAAAATGGATGAATGGAACACCCAGACTTTCCAAAATTAACCAGAAAATCATGGTCTTTGGTATTAAGCTGGTTAGAGGAGACAAAAATCGGGGAGGGGCTAATATGGTTAGCAGGGGTCGCAGCTCATATTAAGAAGAGATAACTGCAACACATCGTATTCCTCACTATGAGAGATGATTCACGACTGAGGAGATCTCAATGGCCATAAAAGATCTGAAGTCCGGGAAGGTTGCCTCTGATGCTATACATTCAGACTTCGTTCTTGGTTATATGAATTATACGATTATACGAAATTGTGAATGAAAATGTAAACAAAAGAGTCATAAATTGCGAAGCACAAAGTGATGGTGCAGAGAGTTACATTTGCAAAGAGGTGACTGGCTCAGTTCTTTACGGCTATACTGAAAACCGAAAACATACACCACCGCCTGAAGAGAGGCAAACATGTTTGGTCTTTTACAAACAGGTAAACCTAACGATCTGCCTGGCTTTTACTTTTCATCATGTATCCCACCCGATATAAAAAGTTTGAATATGCTGAAGACTGTAATACTAACAGAGCACAAAAACTTGAGAGCCACTGAGGGCATATTAATGAAGAACTTAAGCAAACTGGCGATCTCAAACATCCACAGGCCAAAATATCTGAAAGTAACGCTGGATTGAACCCCGAAAACAGGAACACCGCAGCAAAAACTGGAACAAGAAGTAACATTATCCAGAAACTCGGAGGTACAACATGGGGTTCCTCCGCCTCTGCACTAGAGTTAGTGTATTCCAAGGCAGAGTATTACTCCTCGGTTTGGCTAAATAGCGCTCATACCACCAAAATCGATGTGGAACTAAACCGTACAATGCGGATGATTTCAAGAATAATTGGGTAAACCTTCACCGACTGACTGTCCGCACTGAATCATATCCGGCCACCATACCTACGCTGAAAACAAACAGTGGTAAACGAATACCAAAAAATACAGAGAAACCAACCACTCCCAGTCTATTCATATTCTGAACGATTAAATATGCCTATATATATGCAGAACCTAACTTTTACCTCTAGAGAAGAGCATGGAAAGGACAAACACCAGCTTTTCACAGCTTGCTGAGACCAATGGGAGAGCCAACCATCGGCTTTCGATCTTCCCCACAAAATTTGGGTCAGCCTCAATTGTATCAGAACGAACCATGCTCGATGTGCAGGCTCGCTGTATAAATGTGGTAAAGTACCTTCTCCGGAGAGCAACTTATGCTCAAAAACAGACAATCAACCACATTGTTGAATAGTCTCTAACAGCCTACGATGATCAAAAGTCGAACTTTCTAGAGGGGACTCATAGTTCAATTGAATAAATATTTAAAATCAATGTTTGTAGTGATTGTAACGGAACGTGTCTTATTAATTTTTACTTTTGTCTTGGTATCATGGTATTCGTGTACATATAAATTGTTTATTCCATACGCTTAATTAAAATAACATCTTGTAATAATAACAATAATTATTATTATACTACTGTTAATTATTTTGTAATGTACTGAATTATTGCAAATATTCATACACTTACTGAAGAAATTGATGTCAAAAGGCAACGATCCAATGCATGCCCAAAACAAAAGATTCCATTGAAAATATTTGAGATTTTGTACAATTAGAAACGTATAATAATCATCTGAAACAAAGCACTCCAACTTTGTTTTTGATGACTATATTTAATAGAATAATACTTCGCGACGGCCGTTTCCTAGTAACAACTACATCATCGAAACACTTAAGAATGAATGTCATTCATTCATTTTCAAGCATCTCGATGACATTTCACGTAATTGAAATGTACGGTCACAAAGTAACGGACGAATTAATCAATTATTATAATAATGAATTTGATACTTTGAAGGAAGCTCTTATCCGTAAGCGCTAAGCGTAACTACGTTAACGCTTACGGATTACGTAATTACGTTAATCCGCAACCGATTACGGATAAGAGCTTCCTTCAAAGAGAGAATGGTGTCAGGAAAAACAGTACAATTTCCGTTACGTTCTGCAAACATTCCATATAATCCAGAGTTTGCACCGTCTAAACAGCTGTTAGAAAACAACAATAAGAAATCCAGATTGGTTAGATTAGAAAAAGCCTGCATATTGAGTCGTGGTAATTCAGATCATTACATAGGACTTACTAACATTAATTAATATTTGTTTTATTTAATATTTGTAAACATTGGGTCATGATGATTCAGATCATTGCATATATAATATGTAAATATCTACATATATATGTTCACTTCAAAATGACGTTTACGAAATATATAAATAGTATACACTGCAAATGAAAAAAGGGTCTTCAGAATAAATGGGCATTGGACAAACTGTAATTTTGTCTGCCACAACGGGCCGTCAATTTAAATGAAAAATAGCCGTTTCGTTCCATGGATTTTTTACCGACGACTCTAATAGATAGATCGAGCAAATCTTTCGATATTGTCGACGCTCCATTTGTTATTTTAATGCTGGATAGATATACATATCTATAGATTTATATGTATATACCCGTAAAAAGTGAAGTATCTACCAAAAATATCCCACAAAAAATGTACGAACGTAAGAAAATAATGTAACATTTCCGGAAAAATATAGTATTTTCTTTCCACAACAAAAATATGCTCCTTTTCACTTTTTCGGAAAACGACGAATAGTCGATGGTTATAACCATGAAATGAATTAACAGATTGAAGATCTAAACCTGAGCTGTAAAGGGCAATAAGGAGTTTCACTAGTTTTAAAAATAATCAAAATTATTAGATGTACCCATATGTAATGTCATATTTTTAAAATTTTAAAACCACTGCTATCTACTGACAATAATTTAATTTAAAATAACGTAATCTATATTCTGAACATGCCAGCGTCGGTTTGAAAGATTTAAGAACGGTAATTTTAATGTTTTTCACAGCAAAAAAACCAGAAGATTCAGATGAGTTTGATCTATTGTTGCTGAAATTGAAGCTGAGCGAAGGTAATGCGCAGTATGGAAAAATGGTATTGCTTATGGGCACACCTGTGAACAGTAACACCCATGTTAGTCGAAATAATATCGATTTTCTTAAATTTTCTCCCCCTGAAAAGATGTTCGATCTATATAATCCGGGCTTTTGACCATTTAAGTTGATTGCTAGAACAATAGATAAGATTGTTGAATGATTTGTTGAATATTTAATTTTTGATGTATATGATGATAAAATGACAATCATATATGTCCAGAAGCACGGTTGTATACTGTCATCTACTAGGCTAATTGACAAGTTCGTGGATCGAAAATGATAAAATAAGTTTATTGTTGAAAAAATTACTTAATTCTTCCGTATATTCTCCCTTAAGCTCAATACGTTTTTTTTTTCAGCGGTTCTCCAATTCATTTATCCCATCTCTGAAGTGATTTTCTCTCCTTCAAAATACTGATCTGCACCTGCTATAACTTCTTCATTTGATGAAAAACGCTTGTCACGTAGGCATTTTTTGACGTAATAAATGAGAAATATGAGACACCCTTTCAATTGAAATGTTAACGGCCTTAACAATTTCACTCAAAGCCAATTGTCTATCATCCATAATCAAATCATGTACAGAATAAATTATTTGTTCAGTAGTTGCACTTATTGGATGTCCAGAACGAGGATCATCATCCAGGTTTATACGACCACGTTGAAACTCACCTGCCACTTACAAACCATTGTTTTTAAAAGAGCTCCCTTAATACATTTACCATTTAAATATGAATTGCCATTGCCTTTAAACCTGTTTTCCAAAGAATTTAATTACTACATGAATTTCAATATTTACCATTTTAAAAAATAACACTGAAACGTTTACTTTAAGCTACTGTTTTTGTACCAATGAATTGATAGATTGACTTGAAACTTCACATATGTTCATATGAAGGATGTAACTTCAAAATATAGTAGATTATATAGTTATTTTACTGAAATTAATTATTTTTACAATGAGCCTATTAAATGAAGCTTCTTCCGTTTTAAAACATTGAACAATTTGGGATCCCATATACATATTAGTTCAAGGGTGCGATGTCCGATGCGTAAGGTGGATGAAGCAAAACATCCCAATTGAAGCTTAACAAGTTGTGCCACGCCTATGAAACGAGTGGCCGTACATTGTCATGATGAAACACTGGGCCTTTCCTGTTTGGTAATTCTGCCAATCATTCTTCAACTGTTGCCTTCAGCCGATCTAATTTTAAACAGTAGAACTCGGTGTAGATGGTCTAATTACATGGAAGAAGCTTAAAATGTATGACTCCCTTCTATTCCTACCAAATGCAAAACAATTTTCTTCGGGTCAAGGCTGTCTTTCGAAGTATTTAAAATCACTGATCCTGGTAACTCTAATGATTTTTTTCATTGCATGTTGTTGTACACAATTCACTTTTCATTATCAGTGACTATCCGCTTCAGAAATAGAGCCTCAGAGTTTGTTTTCAGCAAAAGATCGCTCGAAGGGATTTGGTCCAGCAGATTTTCCGCACTAAGTTCGTTAGGGGCCTATACATCGTATCGGCCGACGTATCAATTTTTTTCAGACGGTTAAAAACGGTCGATCTACCAATATTTAAGCAAATTTGAATCTTAGATATTGTAAATACGGCAGGAATTAATAACATGTAAATAAACATTACTAATCCAACACAGATTTTTGTTTAGAAGCGTTAAAAGAGCAGCTAATCGAAAATCTCTACGAACTTTCCGGGCAAGCTAATATTTAAAATAGAGTAAATCTTCATTTTTTTGTTCTAAAAATGCATGTTTAAAATTCAATTCTCAAAATGGGCTCTTAATTCTCGTGTAATACGAAATAAATAGTCACCTGCTTCTAATATAAAGATAATAACATTATAAAGCTACAGTTCCTTTATAAGAAGCACTAAAAAATAAAAACAACTTATTTTTTGAATGATATTAAACGAATCGAATAAATTACATTATACAGTGTAAAGGAAAAAGTATCTTCTGCATAATTCAGGCTGGGACGAACTGTAATTGACTGTCAAAATAACGCGTCAATTTGAGTGAAAAATTGGTACTTCGCCCCCTGTATTCAATTTTCATTACGACCACTTTATCTGAAAATATTAAATTTATATACCGACATTCACGGCATAGATTACCGGAAAAGATTTCTTTCTCTTCTTTGTTTCGGTTTTGTTGCTCCCCAGTTTTAATCAATACAGCTAACAAAAAAGACGGATAATGATTAAACTGAAATATTACGATTTTAATCAGACACTTTTCAAAGTTATTTAATTTAAAATCTTTTAAATTATAAAAAGAATATTAAGGCTGCCTTGTTGATAATTAGAACAACGAAAAATGGTCAAATTGGGACTTTAAATTGCAACTATACAAAAAATTGCTAAAATTAAATTAATATTATAGAAAAAATATTACATGGATTTAAAGGATAAAAAAGAAATGAAGCAACAATTTAATAGAGAAAAAAATACCTAGGAGTGTGTGTATTAATTGGGCAATTAAGAACAAACTGTTCAAATACAGAACTTACTTTAGTAAGCTTCTTCCGGAGCAATTCCCATCTTCCGATGGGGATTGCTCCGGAAGAACCCTCAATAGAACCATCAATTTTTCTATTGGAACCTTCGGCGTGAAACATTAAACTTGAAGAGATTTACCAGTAAACACCAAATCACTGTATTTAACTTCTCGACCCGCATTTCGCTAACCATGTTAACATTACCAGGGAATGATTCAATCTAATTCTAAAACTAAACTATGTTCGATTTGTTTGATAACCGTACCCAATGGAGCGTGTAAACATCATAAATAGTGAAGTTAACTCAGCGTCACATTCAAAAAGTTGGCTAAATGAAATAAGTCCTTCATCCCGGTTCATGGTATTCTTACATTTTGCTATGTGAATATTTTCATATACATTCTATTCCTATTCCACACAGCCAACTTTCTGAATTATAAATATAATGCTTGGTCAACTTCACGGTTCATAATTTTTATAAGCTGCAGTTGTCATATAAATAGAACATAGTTTAGATTTAGAATATTTAAAATTAGAAATTAATAAACAGGTGGTTACCGTTCCATGTAAAAAACAATATAGACCTAGACACTCCTAGGCGGAGGCAAAGGCATTTGGTGGGCTATCAAGCCATAGAGAAGAAGTAGAGGGAGAAGATGCCTGCGGTACAAAAGTAGTGAGTCCGTGATTAAAACACAACGACTCTTCAAGCGTCAAATGATCCCCAGCCACAACACCATTCTCAAATGCGTAGCTCTATTTCGAACGAATGGTCATTAATGAAAGCAAATCCACCTGGCTCTTTTCGATCGCCGCGTACATTGTGGAATGTGGATAAGGTGGGAGAGATCCCATTCAATCTGCTAGGCGACACGCTTCTGAACTGGGAGAAGTAAAAGAGTTAGTCAAGTGAACTGCACCAGAGACCACGCACACATTTCAGAAACAACTGTGTGATGTTGCATTGGCAAGTGCGGAACTTTAGAGCAATTTTTTTCGAAGATGGAGCCAAAGTAGCCATTAATTTGGCTCCTATGTAACCATATTTGGAAACTTCTTCAAACCAGAACTTGGGTGATTTTAAGATGGGACCAGACGGGTATTCATACGGCCAGAGCTTCCATAAATGTTGTTAGAGCTGCATATCTAATCGAACAATTTTTCGCTTTGGCCTGCTGATTCACCGGATCTTTCCGGATGTGTAACTTGGAGGATCTTTGGAGGTATTTGAAATGACGCGCATATGAAAGTAAGCTTCGCGCCCTGGAAAAATAGAAAATCGCTATATGTGATCGAATTGAAAAAGTCGATGAAAAAACGTTGGGACGAGTAGAGGCGAGAATGGAATAATGTGTGTTCGTAGAAATATACATGACTTGAGTAGCATTATTTTCAAAAAAAAATTATGTTAATAACTATTTTTTACTGTACATATTTGATATTCAAGCAATTCAAATATATTCCTTGCATTATAAGTAATCATTTTTCATAGTAAAAATAATGTATCCTTTTAAAAATGATATCGATCCAGAGCTCAAAGTGATTCTTTTAAAATCAACAATTTAGCCTGTAATGGAGTAGTGCGGCTCAGATTGCTACAGTTACCTGACAATTTTTAAAAAGAAAAAAGGTACGAAATAAATAAAATGCTAACATGAGTTAAGTATATATTACCCTGTAGCGAACAAATAACGCTACTTCTATTAAAGAAAGGTTTACTAAGGTTGTTCGAAAAGTTCTCAGTCTCGCAAAAAAAACTATTTTTTTAAGTATATTTAGTTTTCAAAGTAGTCACCTTGCAATTAAGTACTAACTTCGTCTTGAAGTGTCATTTTGTTTTCCTTTTTCTCGAAACAGATGTCCCGTTCTAAGGAGACCCGTTCAATAAGACTAATTTTTTATTCAATTGAAATTAGATTTCTACATTGCCTCCTCCAAAATAGTTGCCTAGGGGCAGTGTGCCCAATCTTCAGCAGTGCTGGAACTCAGATTACTGTATTGGAGTACTGGAACTGGTTGATTGTGGCATGTTCAATATTCTCAAATGAGTTTTCAATCTTGAGAAACGGAAAAAGTTACAAGGACGCAGGTGTGGTGATAAAGAGGATGCGAATCCACAGTGATGTTTTAACTTGTCAAAAATCTTTAATTGAAATCGCTACATGGCAGGGAGCATTGTCGTGATGTGGTACCCAGGTGATGTTCGATCTCACACGAATGACCCTTTTTCGAAGCGTTTCGAGAACCTCTCAGTAAAACTGCTGGTGTTCTGTTTGACACTGAGGTACAAATCCCTTTTGGATGATCTCTTAGCAATCAAAGAAGCAGATCAACATGCTTTTGATCCTTGATTTGCTCATTATGGCCTTTTTTGCCCGTGGTGAGGTTAGAGTGTGCTATACCTGGCAGACTCCAATAAAGCATAATAACGCATCGTTGCTCGAAATTATCACTCGTGTTCAGAAAGCCCTAGGTAAATTCGGTTCATTAGAAGAATTGTTATGGACCAACAAGTGATTCTAGAGAGTTCAAACTCGTACTAAATGCGCATCAGATGTTGGCATGTCTCCCCGTTAAAAAAACCATTGCCGATCGAAAAATGCAAATAATCCAATATAATTGACCATGCTCTGCAAAAGAAAAATTAATATTGTGTCTATCCCCTTTATTAAGAAGTTCTATGCAGTTTTTTTTTTGTAAAGTAAACAAATCGAGCATGTCAAAATTAACTTACCAACTAAAAGCACAATCCACTAGTAATAGTGGAATAGTGGTTTTCTTACCTGAAACAAAAAGTTAAATGATATTAAAATAACATACATTTAATATATTTCTTATAATCCTTATGCGAAAGTATTATACCAAATTGAAATAAAATTCCACTCTAATCCTTTTAGCATGTTTGAAACATTCTGGCTGATATTTTATGACCAGAAAATACAATCAAATCAGCAAAGCAAATTGCAGCTCATTAGTTAATAGCTAATCACATAACTTCATTATTAACCATTCACATAATAAAGATTCTATATAATCATTATTTTTTGAGCGATATTGTGATTACTTATTACTACTTAATAGTAAAGAACAAATTAAACTAAAGAATCTTTACACTTTTTCTAATATACTACCTGAAGTAGGTCATGCAAATTCCTGCAAATAATGTTTACATTACTTTCCTGGGAACGAACTAGCTCTGAAACTGAAACTTTTATTTCCTAATATGTAATAAAAATGTATTCAACACTGCTTTTACGTAAACCAATATAAACCAATACAAAACAACGGGAAAAAGTTTAAAAATGAAAAGCTATTATCTATATTTGCTGATTTTAAGATATAGATTTTTGAAATATATACTTTTTTAAACTATAAACTGGATTAACAAATATAAAGTATTTTCGTTCGAACCATGTTCAGAGAAGAAGCAATGAATATTACAACAAATTAATGGAAAGGTATAAAATGGAGGTTCTCGCCCTACAAGAAGTATGATGAAGAAGCAAAAAAGCAGGTGAAATTCGCAGAAACGCGTTCTCCCTATAATACCCAGGAAACCAAACTAAACAAGGCAAAAATGTAGTACATAAGTACAATACAAGTATAACATTAGGGGGACCGGAAAGTAATGTCATTTCTGTGCATGTCAATATTTGTTTATCATTTACCAGCTGATTGAGTAATTCACTGTCGTGCTAAAGATATTTTAAGGTTAAAGTGGCTTTTTACGAATAAATAATTAAATCTGATTTTTTTGCAGTTCTGAGTGAAATGGCCAACCAAATATTAGAAGAGGTACATATCCGGCATTTTTGAGTTTCACAAGGGTAGTAACGCGACAGTTACTACCAAAAACATTTGCGATGGTTATCCAAGTGCATCAGACGTTTGTAAATGCCAAAGGTGGTTTTCTAAGTTCATATCCGGTAATTTTGACCTGTCCGACACGTATCGATCAGGAGGACCAACAACATTAGACAATGACTTATTAAGGGCGGAAGTGGAAGCAAATCTATGTCAGATAATCGAGGAACTGTCAAACACTAACCAACCATGGTAGACCATCCAAGAACATTTACAGCGGATTCGTAAAGTAAGTAGAGCAGGTATTTGAGTCCAAAGAAAAGAAAGCTATCCGATCCACCACATGCAACCTATTGCTTCAACGACACAATACATAAGCGTTTTTTGATAGCTTGATCACTGGAGACGAAAAATAGGTCCTGTATGTTAATCCAAAATGCTCAAGGCAGTGGCTCTCTCCGAATGAATAGCCACGAGGTACTGATAAGCCAGGTTTGCATCCCATCCGGTTTGGCGGAGTATTCGCGGAATCGTTCATTTTGAAGTGGTGAAACATGGAAAAACTGTGAATGCAGACCTTTACTTTGAACAATTGAATAGAGTAAATCAATCTTTAATTGAAAAGTGTGCAGCGATGGTCAACAAAAAAAGGCGTTATTCTGCAACACGATAACGAAAGACCGTACTGCGTAAGACAAACCCTGAAAAAAATTAATTAATTGGGGTGGTAGCTACTGCCTCACCCACCATCGGATTTCCATTTATTCCGATCGCTACTATACTTTCTATGTGAAAAAAAAATAAAAAATTTGGATGATTACCAAAATGCCCTCTCCAGATATTTTGTTCAAAAACTAATTGATTTTTATCGATCCGGCATTGAAAATTTGCACACTAGATGGCAAAAGGTTATTCATAACGAAGGTGATTATATTATTGATTAAAAATAAAAACATTATTTATTTGAATTTAATGTAAAAAAAATTACAGTTAAAAATACATATAATAGTTATTAATACATAAGACCATATCTAAAAGATAAAGAGAAGTCCTTAACAGCATTCATTCCAGTCTCAGCCAGAATACGAATAAGAACAAAAGGCAGATCGCACAATAGTACTTTTATCAATGTATACGCATTAACAGAAAACGTTGAAGAGGCAAAAATAGATAGCTTATATGAGGAACCACAAGAATAGTGCGAAAACGTGCGAAGACACAATGCAGTCGTAATATTTGGCAATAATATAAAACTAAGAAAGGAAGAAGTCTTTGTAGGCAGTAGGCATATCTGAAGAACACAGAGTCCAAAGAACAATGGACATAGAGTAGTGCCGGTCTTTTCGGCTGTCAATTATATTGTGGTCAGCAAAAAGTTCCAGAGAAAACAATATCTATAAGAGTAGAACTAATGTCCGAACGTCCAGATAGAAGAGCATGACACAAGACTTGGACCACTATTTAGGACCTACAATTAAACAGAAAATAGCAACAGCGGCTGCCGAAAAAGCCAAAATACCAAAGAAATGGAATATGGAAATATTTAAAGACCCGACAAAAAAAAAGAATATTAAATAGGTGTAAACACAAAAAATTAGAAGAATGATGAGACTGTTGACTAGAAACAGAGTGGATATAATAATAATAAGAATAATAAGATAATAAGAACATAATAATAGAAAATGCTATGATGAACATAGACAAGCGATGGAAAAGAAAAGAAGAACACGATTAAAACAATTACAAAGACATAGTAGAAATAATGAAAAACTTCATAGAGAAAAGCACCTACATGCTGCGAAAATATGCAAGAAAACCAAAAGAACTTATGAGTAGACAACTTAAAAAAATAATTTTGGAAAATGGTAATAGGAACGAGAACAGGAAGTTCTACAGAAGGAGTAAGAATACAGTGATATATTGAACAACACTAACGGTTTGGATATAATCAGAGCAACCACATAACAGAAAAGCAGCCAAAAATAAACAGAAGGAGGGGGTATTACAGAAAGAACAATACATATTACATATATTATGCATACAATTAGATGAAACGGAAGCCACAGAATATTATACATCGGATCAAAAAATTGGTATTGGTAAACACATATGAAAATGATGAACAGTTAAAAAGAATAGCATGTGCACTTTAGAAAAGAATACATAAATTAATAAATCTAATGTGGATACATGAAAGGATGCTAGAGAACAGGTATAACATAACCTAACGATAATAAAAGTGAAAAACTGTGTTGTGAAAACATCCATCCATTATATTGCTAAATATTGTATAAAAAATCATGTTCAACATCCTGTTTATTAGGTTACACGTATATTCCGAACAAATAATACAGGGAACTAATCTAGTAAGTAAGAACAATGCAGGAAAAAACCTACGAATATAACATACATCTCTATAACGTATATATAAATATTAAAAATTAAATTGGTCTTTCATAGGGTTCAAAAAGAGCAAATGTTATATGACATGCGTCCAACTATGCATAATAAGCGGTTGTCTCAGTTTTGACCTCATGAAGCAATGAACCTCAACATATCAATGAAGTGTTAGACTCTGCGGTAATGGTTCTGCCATTTGTCATGTGGTCAGGTATGAGTATAACACCACGCGAATCGCAGAAAACAGTATCAATGACTTTTCCTGCAGAAAAGTGGAAGTGGGTGGGAAAAAAAGAAAGTGGCTACACTTCTACCATATATTATCTTACATGGTTTCACCTTACATGGTAGTTCCATATTTATTTATCGTTATAAATCGTTGAAAAAAGTACGAGGGTTGCTATTGAATTCAACGTGCCCAAATCTTTTTCACGACTAAATGTTCACGTAAAATCTCGTGTATGTTTGTCATACCCAGGGATGCCTCAATCTCATGGTATGTCACATGCCGCTCTTACTTTATCAGTTCGCGCACAGTATCGATGTTTTCTGGCTCAACAACCGATTTTGGACGATCTTTTTTAAATTTGTCCGTGAGCGAAACGAAAACGTCGAAAGTCGTAGTAAATCATAGCACAAAAATTCTCACGAGTTAATTCCATTTTGTAACTGAGATAAAATTGTCAAGCCACTAAACAACACAAATAGCGTCCGTGTGACAAAACGTTCGGAGTACGTATACAGTCAACAATGTCAAACTTTACGATGCATATGTCAGATGGCGCCATTCCAGATACTTAAATAGCAACGATCGTATAATCCCGTCTAAATAAGTTTAAACCCCTTTGAGAAATGTTTATTCGAATGCGTCTTTGGCCGACCGCTAACAAATGCGACACCAATCGATTGGAAAACTTTTCATACCCAATACATCGTATAAAATGTAGCAAGCTCGAGTACCCCCGCCGGTTATTATTTAATATGACATTGTGGATTTTTGTGACAATTTTGGTGGTCGTAACGGTTTTTGGGTCCCTCGAGCAACCATCAGCTTCAATACAACCACGTTTAAATTCAGTAGCTCTCGTTTTTAACATCGAAAACTTTGTTTATGGGTCCGCCAAAAATAAGGATCTGAACATACGTGACTGTTGCTGTACGTCATCTAACAAATCATAAATAACAAATATCGTAGTCATTTGGTGATGCTTGTGCCATCTATGTACCGAGCCGAGAACTTTTCGAATGGCGATATATGACTTTTCTTCGATATTTCAATTTCAAAACTAGCAATCTCCAACTGCATATTTTACAACATGCTCATCCATCATTTGACTTGAATGTAAACTTCAAAAAAATTTATATGTTACTTTATTCAACTGATTTGAAATAATGCAGAGGCAAGCTGTTTTTATTAACAGGGATATTTTATATTGACATTTGTATGCTATATAACACATAAACACCTTCATTCGTCTGCTCTTAACTGTCCAAATTTCTTTAGGCATTATGAAAAGAAGTAAACGTTGTTAATAAGTTTAGAAGTCAACAGAAATAAGGCGGTTTTGTAACGCAGCAGTTTCATGCATCCTGTTTAATAGGCTATTTAAATCCTGATGACATAATATCTTCATTAGGTGAACAAAAACTTGAAAAACAGCTATCTCCATGTACGTAATCTTATTTGACGATGACAGCAAACTTGATAATTGTATCAGGTCGAACATTTAGCACTTCCAGAATCTTCATTTCACATTAAATTTACTTAGTCCTGAGAGTCGATCTATTTTAATCGAGAAGCAATATCGTCAAAATTTTAGTACCTTTTTATATACCCAGTTTAGGTTTTAATGTGGTCTATAACATTTTCAAGTACGGATTGGCGTTCAGAGAGCAGGGTTTCAACTTTGATTCATTTCAATTAAATGCGATTCTGTAATAAATTTAGAATGGCGAGTTGGTAAAAAGGGTAAAAGCATTTCTTTGTAAATAAATGAAAAGCGGAAAACTCTAGGTATATCATTGTTGATTCCATGAATAATGAGTTAATTAAAATATCTATTAATAGTTAACTGAAACTGCATTTTGATGAATAGTATTTACACCTTGAGTTTAGAATTATTTTTAATTTTTAATAGACAGATAATTTTCATAATTTCATAATAGATAGAATAATTTTCATAATTTCTAAATACATAAAAAACATAAACTAACGATTCTTCAGATTATTTTAAAAAAAAGTTCCTTACAAGAGTCAAAAACCTAAGGGTTTCCGCGAAAAAAAATATATTAACATTTTAAGCAAATATGTGTAAAATAATATTTGATAAATGTTAATGGATTATTATGTACAGAATAAACTACCAATAAACTAATGAGCATTGTTAAAACATTTTTTAATTACTCAAGAACGATGTGGCAACGTTGCAACATTCGCACGACCCAGAATGATATTTTAATATTTACATTTTTGTTCTAGGTTGTTTAGTATTCGAGATATTTCCATCGCACAACTTGCCCCTATGATCAACTAGCCCCGCTCTACCCTACGTGAACTATGCCCAAAAGTTGAAAATTATTCGCTGTCTAGTTTTTTAGAAAAATATTATTTTCAACCATTCTTATACAGCTCTATGGTAGAATGATTTCCGCCACGGATTTTTTCACTATTAATAGTTCAATTTCTTAATCTAAATCTTTATAGAATAAAAAATATCACATGATAAAGTTTAACACTTGCAGAATGTTATTATATATGAATAATATCGGGTTAACGATATAATTATTTAAATAATTGAAGTCAAACTTTTTTTAAACTTTCGATTACTAATAACGAAACACTCGACCAACGTCGCGTAACCAGCTGAAAAAAAAAGATATATAGTTATAGTTAAAAAGAGAGATTACTATGACATTTCTAAATTTGAGGTTAAAAAGTTATTTTTCTTGCAGAATTTACATTTGTCTAGAATTCCTATTTTTTTTTATTACATAGGAAAACAATAAAAATCATAATTATTTTGACCCATAAGCATTGTTGGTACTTCCTTAAGAACAACGTATTTTTGCTGGAGCCAATTTTATTAGACTGCCACGACTTTTTTAATATATCGGTTAAAACGGTACTAGGCTTGTATAGACTCAAATAGTGCACATTTTGAACATTTGATTTAATAAAACAATTAGTTATGAATTTCCTAATGTGCCGTGAATAGTTGAAAATGTATTATGGTATGAAAAGTTAGTGTTAGTCATTTCAACTTTGATATAAAACGACTTTAATGTGTAAGTTGTTCTTTTTTGTGAAAAAAAAAAAAACAACCAAATATATGCTGAAACGTATGGAATTGAAACGTATGGAATATGACAATAAATTTTTTATATTTTATAAATAATGCCTTAAGAGGACAATGAAACAAAAACCGGAATTTAAAATTATAAAAGTTCTGATATGTTTTTAGACAATTTATTGTTCAAAATAATGTAAAGAATCGTCAGTTAATTTTGCGAAAATGAATTCCCTTACGTCCTGTATACTAATTGACACAAGTACTGCTTAGTGTCAGTGTTGTTTTCTTAACAATACGAGCACGAGCCTAAAACCCTAGCACACCTAAAACACGAGGCCACAAAATGTATGGCCAACTAAACAAATTTGAAACAGATCGAACCATTGTTTCGACCTCCACGGGCTTTAGAGGCATATGGATTGTAGATAGGTTTGGATACCATACTGTAAGATGAAATACAATCATCTCGTTTAGTTGATGTTTCTCAAGACGTGTTGAGAAATGCCATAACCGGGGTAAATAAACTATTAGTTGGCCGTTACTCCCGAGATGCTAGACGTGGTAATATTTGATAATCAATATAGTAAGCCGAAAATCTGCAATAACTAGACCTAATTGTAATTCTATTATATTCAGCATAACTTGCACCTTATTCAATTCCTGTTCATTGGAACACGTTTGCGTTGCCAAAACTTTAACAATCTGAAGAACTACAAAATGTCATAACTTTGTTGGTTGTAAGAGGAAGACCTGAAGAAGACCATCAGAATAAAGTGGTATTTAATTGTTGTTTCAAAAATTTAGTTGATACACTAAAAACACACACATTAATTTATAAACAGGTCTTCCCATATGTTTCATTAACCAAAATGGACTAAATTTCTACTGGTATTGGATTAAAGTATCAATGTCTTTTTGAACGTTGCAAGTCTGAAAGATTACAAATTATTTTTGATGTTATAGAACAATCAAAAATCGAACCTTACTAGATCTTCTGAATATGACCGATGTTATTTTAATAAATTCCTTCTGATTGTTGAGAAACTATGGTAAATTAATTATCTTTGAATATTATCCTTTCAATATGATCTGTTATAGATCATCTCAAAACACACAATCTCTTGACACATCGGCACATCATAATAATGAATATAGGCTTTATCACCTTTATAAAAAAATCATCTCTTTCAATTTGAGTGTTTTTTTTTAATAAAATACAGAATTTGCGTTGATTTACAAAAAACGTTTTATTGATACTTAAAGCATACTGTGTGATATTTAAACACGTATAACAATATCGACCAAATGATCACCTCTTGCAGCTTCACAGATATCCATTCTTTTGTCAAAATTCTGGATGATATTTTGGCATAACCGTTTCATCCTTTAATTCAGAAATCCATTGTGGATTGTTCTTATAGACCTGGCTTTTCACGTAACCCCAAAGAAAATAGTCCACGGTGTCAAACCACATGATTTTGATAGCCAATTAACATCACCGTTTCTTGTAATAAGTCGTCCAAGATTTTTTTCTCTCAATAAATACATTGTTTTATTAGCTGAGTGAAGTGTAACACCATTATCTTGGAAACATATATCCGCCAGATCTATATTATTCAATCCAGTCCACAAAAATCTAGTTATCATCTCACTATATCGAATACCATTCACAGTTACAGCTTCACCAGCAGCATATTGAAAGAAATACGGCCCGGTTACACCTCCTGACCATAATACACGCCAACGAGTGACTCGTTTAGGATCTGAAGGTTTCCTATGAATTAATCGTGGATTTTCCTCACCTCACATAGCCATCAATTTCAAAATGTGCTTCATTTGAAAATATGATTTTTTGAGAAAAATCATCTTTGATCCAATTGCACGACATTTTGAATAATCCAGTGGCTTTAGTTTCTGTGTTATTTGAACCTTACATGCCTTCAGAGCTAAATCTTTTCCTAAAATACGCCATGTTGTGAATTAACTGAGTCCAAATTGTTGTGAACGTTCTAAGGAAACTTCTGGGCTAAAGGAAATTTCTGGGTCTTCAGCAACATTTTCACGTGCCAAATCAATATGCTCTACGACCACTATGACTTTTTTGAATTTGAATTTTGATCTTCTTTATCTTCCATCGAACCAGTTTTTGAAAATTTTGAACATTTCGATTGATAGCGCTTTCGCATGGATGATTGGGCAAACCGTAAATATCAAGTAATTTTCTAAAAACATTTTCATAAAATAATTCAACAATTTTAACGTGTTGCTGTATTGGGTATGACTCCATTTTTATAAATGTGGTCATTACACTTATGAAATAAGCCTAGACCTGGTTTTATTCAAGAATTAAAAAAAAACGCTCAATTTGAATGACCTGTTATAAAATGAACTAGACCACTTGTTGAAAAATACGAAGATGCCCATGGAATATTTTCGCTGCAATTAATACACAATAATCCTTTTGTTTTGACGACTCCATACATATGCAAAGAAAATATAATATAAATGTCATAATAATTTCAATTTGTGTTATCCGGAAATTATTAAATTCCCATAATAAACAATCTGATCAGTAACACTCACATCGATGCTTTTTTCGTATATGACTGGAGTCGAACTTCTTATCTCAGGCGCGTATAATCAAATACTCATAAATTAGAATGTGACACTTAGCAAATGAAAGGAAAATGTTCAGGATTTTCCGAAAAAGTCCAAATCTCTGGATTTGCAAACGGGATTCAGACAAATACTGCCCTTAACGTTCCTTTTTTTGCCGCATTTGCCTCGAAGCGTAACAATTGACCACATCAAAATGGCGTAGGTTGAGGTGAGATTAACCATTTAAGCCTTAGATTTATAAACGCGTTATAAATGTGACGGACCTCAATGGCTCGCATTACTAGATAGAGCAAAAAGTCCAATGAATGTGACAACATATTAACGTAGATTATATAATTCTGCAAATATTGGGAAAAACATTATTAAAACCATTAAAAAGAGATAGAAATAGTTTCCGAATTGAAACCAGCAGATTTCCATCGATAGTAATATTTATTAAGATCTGTAAAATGTATCAATTCTGTGAATTTTATACCAGATGGGACTTATTTCAATTAATTGCTTGTTTAATTAAATTTTTTAATTCTTCCCACTTAGTACCGATACAACTTATTAGGTTGGTTGTTGCATATTGGGTGGAACAATGATAAAGTCTAGTTAATGTACTAAAGGGTTTCCCAATAAGAGCGATAAGATTTGAAATAAAACACAGAAAATTCGGCCGAAACTGGTGCTAATTGATTTAATTAGATGGTATATTTTATGCCATTTATGATTTAAACAAAATATCGTTCAAATTACCACCTCGACTCATCTTGCACTGATTGATCCGACTGGCCCAATTTTCGATAACTCGGTGGAACATATTGAGTGGTATGGAGAGTATGGTTGCTCTAATATGGGTTTCAAGTTTATCAAGGGTCTTGGGTTTATTGCTGTAAATCTGTGATTTAACATAGCCCCAAAGAAAATAGTCTAAAGATGTTAAATCACAAGATCTTGCTGGCCAGTTGCAAGGACCATTCCGTGAAATTACCGATTCTCCGAATTGATTGCTCAATAAGTCTATCGCAATGCCTGCTGTGTGGCAAGTTATACCGCGCCGCGAAAATATAGTTCGTCCGCATCAATTTCATAATTTTTCGGAAAGACAAAATCTGATAACAAGACACAATAGCGTTCGCCATTCACAGTGACGTCCTTCGACGTTCTTGAAAAAATACGGCCCGCTAATGCCACCGTACCATAATCCACACCAAACAGTGATTCTTTCCGGATGTAATGAGGCCTGATGAATCACTTGTGGGTTTGACTCACACCAATAATGACAATTTTGCTTATTGACGTAGTCGCTTAACCAAAAATGAGCCTCATGGGGGAGGTGATTTTGCGATAAAAATCCGGATCGTTTTCTTGCTTGCTTTCATTGCTTCCAGCGCGCAATCTGCGAACTCCCGATGTAATCGATGGTCAATTAGCTTAAGTTCTTGTGCATTTTGTATGGGTGTAAACCGATACAATGCAAAATATGCCAGGTGGTCATCCTGGATAAGCTCAACTCGTGAGAACGGCGCGGAACAGACACATTATCATTCTCAATACTTTCCCGAACAGCCACGATATTTTATTTACTTAGTCACTACGAAGTCGTGACGGTGGCTTTTGGTCATGAAGACTATACTCACGTTCAAACGTATCAAATATACGGCGGACCGCTTGATAAGGAGCAAAATGACAACCGTGATTTGAACGAAATGCTCTTTGAGTAGCAACATTCGCAACATTCGCAGTTTAGCAAAGTTCATGGTAAAATGACAAAACTTACTGAAAACAATTGACAGCAAATGTCAAGAATTGAATATCAAATATGGCTGCCATTAATTTAACTGTCAAAATCCTATCGTCTCCCTATTGGGAAGCACTTTATAAACAATACTCCCTAAGGAATGTTTGCTACTTTCCACTTCGAGTACTCGAGTACACTAACAAAAGATTTGAGAACAACAGTAACAGATAACACACAGTAATAGAAAAAAAAACAGGTCGAGAAAGGAAAGCCAGCTGCCAGCTGCAGATCAATATATATTGAGTTTGGAAAGCAAATTTATGTCAGAAAGGAAGAACCTGCAAAGTAAATTCGATTTTACCTTGGTTTTGTGCTTAACCTAAAGTCTCTCCAGAAGCCTATAGGCTGGCGAGTAACCAACGTAGAATACATTTCAAAAGGTATCCGACCTTACCCAGCCTCGAACTGGCGTGGCTGAGGGGAAATTCATCGAATTTTACATTCTTGTCCATTGAAATGCAGCACGCAAGCCAGGTATCTTTACAGAGGGTCACCGATCCAAGTACTAACTGCAACAAGCGACGCTGCATTTCTACCTCCGATTCGCCGGATTACAGGAGATGTCAACCTATCAGAGTAATTCACTTTAAGTTGGTTCCTGATGCCAGGGCGATAAATTAAGAACTAAGGTCAACTTAAGAGTTCTGGCCAAAAAATATCCAACTTTGGTCAACCGTAAAAAAGTTGTTCTGCACAAAGACCACACTCTAAACACCTAAAAAATGTACGAACTGGCCTTCGAATTTCTCAGTCATACATCATACAGCACCGACCTAGATTCGTCGGACTACCACTTATTCTGGCCCATGGTTAATTTTTTGCGAGAAAAAAAAATCAGAACTGATGAAGAGCCCAAAACTGATTTCGTCCAGTTTTTCGTCTACAGACACTTATCGTGGTACCGAAGTGAAAAAGAATAACAAATCTTTCGGTTAATAATGTTGATTTTTTCGCAAAATTTGAGCATTTATTTCCATAATAAAATATATTACCTCAATAATAAAAGTACTGGCCATCGTTAGCTATTACTTTTTCCTATCTTTCTGCCAAAGCATGGATTCCGCGCCAAAAGAGCTTTTGGTTTTTTGAGGCCAACCATTCATCAAGCTAAATGTTCACTTCTTCGTAAGAATATAAGCCTTGTTCTGAAAGTCCGTACTGCACCGATCGAAATAAATGACATTCCGAAGGAGCTAAGCCTGGTAAATAAGGCGGGTATGGTAGCACATCCCATTTAACATTTTCTAAATATTTCTTTACACATTTTGCAACATGGGGCCCAGCATTGTCATGTTGAAAAATAACTTTATCGTGTCTTTGGGCATATTCCGGTCGATTTTCCTTCAATGCTCGGTTCAATTTTATCAATTGTTGTCGGTATCGATTGCCAGTGATTGTTTGACCAGGTTTCAGCAGTTCGTAATAAACAGCTCCCTAACTATTCCACCAAATACACATCAAAACCGTCTTTCCATGTATATTGCGCACTTATTGTGATCTTGAAGGCTGGCCTGAGTCTACACATGATTTGTTTCGCTTCAAGTTGTAATATAGATCCACTTGTCATAACCTATTACAACTCGATGCAAAAAACCTTTTCTTTTCTGTCTGGCAAGAAAAATTTCAAAAGGGGTTTTACGCATTTCAATGTCTCTTGCTTTCAATTCATATGGAATCAATTTTTCTCCCTTCTAGATATTTCCCAATGTGTGTCAACGTTCAGAAATGGTGGATTGGGCAACATTCAATACTTCTGCCAATTGTTTCAACGTATGAGTTGAGTCTTCGTCCAATAAATATTGCAAATCTGCATCTTTAAACTTTTTCGGCTGTCCTGGACGCTCTTTACCTTTTATATCAAAATCACCACTTTTAAAGCGTTTGAACCATTCTTCACAAGTTTTTGGGTTAGATCATGTTTACCATAAGCTTCAGCCAACAATCGATAACTTTCAGCACCCGCTTTCTTCAAATGAAAAAAGGTTACCAAACTTTCCCGCAAAACGTCTTTTTCTGGTACATAATTCGACATATTCAAAGCTATGAAAAACTATATTTCTTGCACAATGACAATGAATAACAAACTGACTTTTGATGGCGTTCGTTTACCCTCCAAAAGGCCATAGACGTCATTAGTCTATTCCAACAAATGTGTTAGTAACGCCGACTCTATTAACCAGCTCAAAGATGAGCTGAGGTCATATATTTGGCCTATATTTCGAGGAATAACCCCTAGGTATACATTTTTCAAACAGAATAACTAAGTACTTAAAAAACTGAGGATAATTGGACATTTTTCAACAAACAACTTGCACAAAAGCAATTTGCATATAGCTGGTTATAAAACTAGACGCTTTTACAACCGAATGCGAGGCAAGTACCCAAGTACAATGTACCCATTATAAAATGACCAAAATATAAACAAACTAATAGACAATATTTAACAGTATACCTCAAAAGCCACTATGTATTACATAAAATAGTGACGATCTTCTCAATCAAGACATGCTTTTCAAATGTAATAAATAATTAAGAAAATATTTCATAAAAATTAATTAAAAAAGTTTAAAAAATATTGGGACTAAATACTGTGATAAGGAAAATTTGGTGAGCAAACTAAGAAATATATTTTTAAAGAGTTTTTCACTAAAAGTGTCAGAACTTATATAATAACGGTAACACAGTTTGAAGTGTAAATGTCAGTCATAGACGGTTGCGTTCAGTACATTGTGTGAATTCACCATGGAAAGATCAATAGTGTGTATAAATTGTAAGTTGGAAGGCCACTTTGGGGAAAACATCTTTTCCGACGAAGCGCGCTTCCGGCTTACTGGGTTTGTGACAAACATAACTGCAGGATTTGGGTAGTTGAAAATCCTCAATTTATTCAGAATGATATGATTCAACACCACGTACAAATTATTCATATCTACCAACAAAATGCGTGTGCAGTTTACAAGACGTTTCGAGGATTGCGTGGACGTTTCAGTCAACATAATGAACCAATCAAAAGATCTATTTACCCCCTAGCCGAAAAATATTAACGAACTGACTCAGTTGCAGAGGTGTCAGTAGCTGTGTGTCGTGAGACCACCCGATCATTGAAGATCATCGACGCAGTAAGAGAAGATCCGAATTTATCTATTCCAAGTAGCGGGTAGCATAGACGCGGACGGTAAGAGCAACGGCCTGCCGCTGCTGTGCCGAAACCGCATTAGCGTTGTAGTTAGTTCGATTTCAGCGCTCGGATGGTTGTTTTTCTTTCTTCTTCTGTCTGTTTACTTCCTAAATGTCTGTGATTGTTTCTAGACAAGAGTGAAAAATCCGACAACGAATTACCCCTTAGTCATGCCAGTTAAAGGCCGGATGCCTTCTGAGAAATCTTTTCCGTTGGTCAATCGCCAGTCGGTAGGCTTCCTGATAAGACTCATGGGTAAGCACATAACCAAGGATTGATAGCCTGACGGAAGTGCTGGCCTGGGTTGTTGGTGGCTGATTACCGTGGTTTGGAACCCACGTTAAGCTGTAGGCCCAGTCGCTAAATAGCCTTCTTAAGAATTTTGCATCATGATCTTCGTTGTAAGGCTTATAAAGTTCGATTAACTCAACAACTAAAGCCAGCTGATCGTCATCTGCGTTGAACATTTGCTAATTGGTATCTCGAGCAGCTAGAAGGCGACTTCCACTTTGGGGAAAACATAATATTTTTCGATGAAGCATACTTCTGGCTTAATGGGTTGTGTCAACAAGCATATCTGCAGGATTAGGGTCAACATCCCTAAATGATTGTGGAGTTACTCCGTCATCCTCACAAGAACACTGTTTGGTGCGATTTTTGAACTTAAGGAATGATAGAACCTTTTTTTTTGAAGACGGTGATGAAGATAGTGTAATTGTTAATGGTGAAAGCTATAGCTGTATGCTAACAGAATATGCTTGGCCTGAATTGATAAATGTGAATTATAAACAATGTTTTCTTTCAACAAGATGGTGCAAAATCACACATCTCCCCAGACAATTGATTTATTGCAAGAAATGTTTCGTAGACTCAATATTTCACGAAATGGTAATGTCACCTGGCCACCACCAAGATAATGCGATCTCACGCCCTTTGGTTATTTGTTGTGGGGTTATGTTAAATCTCTGGTTTGCATAAATAACTTCCGAACATTTATTTATCCTAAAAGAAACATTCAGGGGCACCATTGAAAATATACCACATGAAATGTGTGAGCAATCGAAAATTGGGTCTTGAAATTCTGAAAATTGACTGTCATTATTTCTAGCACGTAATGCCATTATTGGTGGTTCTTGAAGATAATATAAAAATTATAGGATTATTCCTTGTAGTTAACACTGTACCTCATTTTGAAGTTCTGACACTGAATATATATATATATATATATATATATATATATATATATATATATATATATATATATATATATATATATATATATATATATATATATATATATATATACCTCACCTACTTACAACCCTATTATATGTTAATTAACATGAAGACGATTAAAATCAAAGCCATGGCAAGTCAACACCAATTTATATAAACATATAATTAAATAATTATTAAATATTAAATAATAAAAATATTTTATAGACTTTTTAAAAAATAAAGTAAAGTTTTAGGGCTAGGGGCGCATCAGTAATTGAGATGGTTGTTTAACGACAGGACCTACAGCCTAACGTGGGTTCCGAACCACGGTCATCCGCTACCGACAACCTCGCTCAGCACGCTCCTCGGGCTATCAACCCTCGGTTATATGTTTAGCCATAAGTATCTCGGGAAGCCCACCGATAGCGAGTGACCAACATAGAAAACTCCTCAGAAGACATCCGGCCTTACCCAACCTCGAACTGGCGTGACTAAGCGGTGATTCCTTATCCGATTTTAAACACTTACCTAAAAGCAGTCACAAGACTTTTTAGAATAAGTTACCTTACCATACCTTATACTCGAATCGAACCAGCTCCACGCCAACTGCTGTATAGGAGGCTGACGTCTTAGACACCACGGCTAACGTGCCTCCATGATATTTAAAAAATATTTTTATTATTAAATATATTAAATAATAAATATATTGAATTTAACAGAGTGTTTGCTTTTTTATTTAATTATAAAGTTACCAGTTGTTATGTGGGTCTTAATAATAATACCAGTGAAATATCAGCCTAGTGTTCTTTTACAAATAGTTAAAACGGTTAAACCTTTCAGTAGCATTTTATCAACCCTTGGCTTGAGTTTAAACTTAACTGGCGAGTAACAAACTTAGTTTCTCAAAATCCATTTGGTTTTAACTGACAACGATATTTTGGATTGTGGTACTTAAAAGTGATTATAATTACTTTTATATATATATATATATATATATATATATATATATATATATATATATATATATATATTTATAATTACTGGGGAACAATTTGAAAAATAATTTCTGTTGAGTTCGATATTTAAGATGTTTTATATGTAAATTGACATGCTAATTCAAAAACTTTAGTTTTTTTCTATCACGTCAAGTTTTTTCTCTAAGGTTGTTGCGCATCCGACTAAGCTTGGCGAATCACAGAAGTCACTACTGCTCTCCTACCGGCGAACCTTCTTCGACCTAGGAGTGGAGGCATGAGCATCGGAATTATTAGAATCAAGACTGCACGAAAAAAAATTGCTTAACAAAGGAGCTAAAGTCACTTACTATCCTTCCAGAGAGAGTGACTTTAGGCAGTACTTCAGAAATAATGACGGATTTGTATAATGCCAGAACGTAGAAGGTTTAATGAAAGAATTGGCCATTTCTAACTATAACACAACTGAATAGCGATTGTTTGTAGATAGCTCAAAGCTTGGCTTGAAGTGAGTTCTCCTACATAATGGAAATTTATACGGCTCAGTCCTAATAGGTCATTCGGTTTCTTTGCGTGAATAATATGGCCACATAAAGAAAGTCATTGACTTGTTACAATATAACATGCACCAATGGATCATCTGTGTTGACCTTAAAATGGTCTGTTTCCTTCTTGGCCAGCAACGCGGGTATACCAAGTATCCCTGTTTTTTGTGCATGTGGGACAGCAGAGCTCGTGAGAAGCATTGGGTGCAATCGAACTGGCCGCCAAGACCTGACACCACACCTGGTGATCCAAACATTTTAAATCAGCCACTTGTCGACAGAAAAAACATTGCATTTCCGCCTTTGCATATAAAACTAGGTATCATGAAGCAATTTGTTAAGTCTTTGTCAATTGAAGGTGACTGCTTTAAGTATATCATTTCGGCATTCCCTAGCCTGTCATATGAAAAGATAAAGGCTGGCCCACAGACGTTTGATGGCCCACAGATTCGGTAACTCGTTAAAGATGAAAATTTCACTGAAACAATGACCGAACTTGAAAGGAATGTTTAGTTGGCTTTTAATAATATTGTTACAGACTTTCTTGGAAATACACGAGCCTCGAATTACATCGAAATTGTTCAACAACTCTTGGAGAGCTTTAAAAAGCTTGGTTGTAACATTAGCATCAAACTGCATTTCTTACATACTCATCTTGCTAACTTCCCAGAAAATCTTGGTGCTGTTAGTAATGAACAGGACGAGCGATTCCACCAAGATCTAAAGGTTATGGAAGCACGGTATCAAGGTAGATGGGATGTCAGTATGATGGCTGACTACTGTTGGAGCATCAAGCGAGAATGTCCACAAACTGAACACTCTAGGAAAAGCTATAAGAAGAAATTTTTACCATAATATATTTTATTTATTTTTTGTATAAACACAATTTAACTTTTAATAATATGTTAACCTCTGTATGAATAAAATATTCTAATCTATTTGGTCAGATCTCACCTTATTTCCTTTCGTATGTACACTTTTAAGGTAAAATGAGGGGTATACTGTAGCTTAAGAACTTGACGTGATAGGGAAAAACTGTGAATATTTTTGAATTCAGAGATGAAAAATTAGTCAAAAACAAGTCACAGATCCAAGTCAACAAAATTGCTGTTCCCCAGTGTTATCAATGCTAAAACTGAACAAAAGCAAACACCCACGCTCTTGATGAGAGTTGAACTCACAACCACTGTCATAAAATTTACAATTTATCAAATGTTTTTCTATCCATTTTGAAAATTGTAATAATTATAAATGCTACTGAAACATAGTTTAAATACTGTCGCGCTGACAAAATATGGCAATTGGACTTCTTTGAAAAATGGTGTTATAAGGCGTTTAAATCGTTACCGAAAACAAATATACCAGTAATTAATTTTGAACGTCAATTAGTTACAGAGAAATGAAAACCGTGGCACATTAATTATTCAAGTTTATTTTAACACGTACCAGGGCGTTATGTTTGACTCCGCCCTGCTAGAAAATAAAGGATTTTAAGACCAATCAATTTCCTGACTTTAGAAAATAAAATTAATTAATGAATACTAACACCTGATTTTGAAGCTAATGATACCAGTTACCAATTTAAATCCTTCATTACCCTTTTCGAGTATCAGTCATTTAAAATATGGACCAATAAGTAATTTCCATTTTCGAATATATATTTATTAACGAAATAACCAAGAAATATATTTTGATAAATTATGCATTCCTCGCTCTTGAAAATGATTGGTGGCCGTTTATTTGATAGAGATGCAGATTTTCATCAATTTATAATCCGTTTCGAAACTCTAGGTAAATATATTTTATGGAATTTATGGGAAAATGCAAAAAATATTCCTGATAAATATGCGGAAGTTAAGTATTTAAAACTTTTTACGGTTTTCAAATTAATTCCGAAAAAAAATACGGATCATAAAAATTAATGACGTTGAAATTATATTACACAATACTTTTTAGCGATCCACTTATAATCAATTATTATATATTACCAGTTTTCTGGTAGGAAATTGACGTTAATATATCTTCCCGTTCTTTTTGATTCGAATGCAATTTAACAAAGAGTTCAGTACAAAGAACTGACAGCAACATGGGAAGCAACATGTTAAGCAACCGAAGAATCACAGTCCATCTAAATGATAAGAAAAGCCGTGGAAAGACTATTAAAGATGGACTACCTCAGGAATTAGGTGTTAGAACCCTTACTTTTCAATATATATTCTAATGACATTCCAAATACCATCTCCCGTCAATTTATATATGCAGATGATATGGTCCTGAGTATACAACATAAGTATCCTAACTCCTGTAGCGAAGACATCACAAGTGACCTGGCCGTCCTCGAGTAGTAGGAAGGAATATATATAGGAAGAATAGATATAGATATAGAATATAGAAGGAGGAATAGGAAGTGGCGACTGATACCTAATCCTAAATCAGAGGTCTGTGCTTTCCATCTTGACGAGAAAATCATATGCTGAACTCACCCCGTTCTTGGCGTCTTTTATCTTGGCGTCTTCCTGGACAGATCCCCCACTTACAGGCAGCATATCTATTCACAAGTTAGCAGGATCATCTTGGGGAGCGAACAGACAGACACTGCGAATATCTGCGCTAGCACACCTTTACTCCTCTGCAGAGTACTGTGCTCCTGTCTGGTATAAAAGTAAACATATTTATAAACTGGATGTCCAATTAAATAAAACCATGAGAACTAAATCTTCTCCGTGCAATCAATACCCACCGTCTGACTCCCCCCTTTGTGTAATATTGCTCCTCCGGAACTGCGCAGGTTGAAGGCAGCGAAGGAACAATGGGACAGAATACACGATGCAAGATGTCAGAATTGCCCATATGTAAGGACCTGAACAGCCTGCCACGGTATAAGTTGAAATCGCGCCATCCAATCTGGACATACTTAAAAAATGGCGTAGACATTAATGAAAGGTGGACATCTCTCCTTCAAAACCCTACCAACAACATCGACCTTATCAATCTGTGGGATACGGAAATGCTGGGTTTGAACCTCCCGAGGAGCACCTGGAATCGATTGAACAGGTTTAGAACTGGACATGGCAGATACAATAAGATGTGGCACAAATGGAAGATGGTGACTTCCAAGTCGGGTGCACTGAAATGGTTGCATCTCTGTGTGTATGAGCGGTATATATTTTTTTATATTTTGACCTTATACATGTACTTTGTGATTTTTGCTTGGTTTATGTTTGTTTTTATCTGTTTTTCTTCTTAAACTTTTGTTGCTTATATTCAAGTGTCCAAAATTTAATATATTGCTAGTTTTACTTTTATTTTATAAAATGTCATAATGTAATGTGTCATACGATAAATATATATATATATATAGTATGAAGAGGAATAATAGATACAATAAGGCCTACAAGACACAATAAGACACAATAAGGCCTCCAAGAAGCCAGGGAAAGAATGGCGTATAAACAGAAGAAACGTTTTACTCTTGCCAGACATTAAGTCAAACTTAACACCTGACCAATTCTTTAACGTCGTAATGAAACTCTCCTCCGTCCCCAAAATCTAAGAATGGCTGAATAACCGCTATCATCGACGAAACCAAATAACTTTTGGTGAAAATGTTCAAAGTCTAAACGACCAATCCAAAGCATACCGAGAGGTGTGAGAAAAGAGAAGTGGAGGTCAATTTGGTAAATATTACAATTGGTAATTTTCCATTATTTTCTTTCTTAGAAAACACTTTTTAACTCCAAAGTCAATTTTGTATCAGAAAATTCGGTGCCAGAAAAACCTAAGAACATGACGGCCTTACTGTAACATCGCTCTTCTGGTTCCCACCAGAAAAGTTACTTTACGACGCTCATAGAACTGGTATTCAACTTCCTTATCCCAGACACCTCTGCGCAATGGGAGTTGGCACCAGAAAACTGTAAGGGACAGTTTGCGCTTTAGCGGAATGAACAGCGACTCAACCAAAGATGATGAGCGAGCTCATCTAACATGGTCACAACGGAGGAAGGGAGCCCCACTCGTTTACTAGTGCCCTTCAATGGCGAAGGACTCGTGGAGGCAATGGCTTTCGACGAGACTGGATGGTGAACCCGGAGGTAGGTTCTAACCACAATGCATGATGTCAATCAGCAAGGATGTGACATCACTATAGATGGTTTCGAGTCAGCAGATCACTATTTCCAAAGCTCATTAAAGCACACCCTCATAGCCATGATTTCCAAGAAGTGCATCAACAGACTTCCTTTAATTTAAAGGTCCATCAGCATAATCAATCATCCCTTGAATATAATAGAAAGAGTGATATATCTTCTAACAACAAGAAAATCAGCATAGATCAGTAGTTCACGTTATGAGCGAACCCACGAAAACAACAACTTGCTGCCTTTCTCGACCTCACGAAAGTCTCCTCCGACAAAGTATAACATGATGCAGTTTTTTTAAACGATCGAATTAAAATGCCCTCAAGAGCTAATGATTCTTATTAAATCCTTTCTGAAAGGCAGATTCTTCTAATTATAAAGTCGAACTTTTCCACGAGAAGGCCCATCACCCTCGCAACATCTACATGGTCGATATTCCGAGTTTCTGTGATGTCAAATGCATTTTTTAAATACCTAAAAAAATTAAATCAAGCATGTGGCCCTTAAAGCACATTGGCAAAACCAGATCCATCAAGAAACCCTAGGCATCTCAGTTTCTAAGTTCATCGAAGTATCTTTCAGTTTCGAAGAAAAAGCTCCTTCAATCACCATATCCCGGTTTGGGCTATATTCTTTTAATCGAAATATAGACTCGAGGGCTAACATAAAAACTGGGGTAAAGAAAAAAAAAATAGAATTTACTCTTTACAATTGTCTCTTCTTGAACATATTTTGTCTACCACTACTGTATCTTCCAAGAAAATAATAGACATGAATTTCATATAAAATAAAAAAAATTGTATTTCAAAATCTTAATGGTTAAAAGAATAAAGCCAATTCATTAAGAACTTCCTTCATTAATTTCTATTATTTCTGATGATGCAGTGTCTTAATTATTAGCCGCCTTCTTTATATTCATTAAAAGCATAAACCTCGGTTAAAACTCGGGAGGTTTTAAACAAACTAAAAATACATAACAATGCACTAACATAAAATGTAGAATATTCAAATTAGTTTTCATTCTTTTTATTCATATTTATATTATTATTTATTTAATAAAGTCAGTTTGGTAACCTAAGAAGATACCAAAAAGATAGGAAACAGGCATCATTATACCTTTGCCTAAACGAGAAAACAAAATGATATGTGAGAACTACAGGGGTCTATCATTACTGTATACAGCGAGTGAAACATATCAAAAGATTTTGAAGATTTTGAAAGTAGGTAATAGTGCCAACATTAGAAGACGCTTAAGCGGAGTTTCGAAAATGCAGATAAACAAAAATGGGTGTTCACATTGAGATAGAAAACAGATGTCATAAAAAATGGGGAAAATATTACTGCATGTGTTTTAGACATTCAGATCTAAAACAGAAGCCGGTTATGCAGAATATATAGAATAGAATATATACAATAATTCATAAATACAATACTATAAATGAATATGTAACTAAAAAAGGGATCAGATAATGCAGTATATTGAGCCCATTATTGTAATAGCTGTAATGGATGAAACAAGTGAAAAAAGTGAAACAAGTCAGTGAGTAGCCAAACTGTGGATAATGGTAGGATAGAGAAATGTGAAATTGGTATATTAAGGAGCTGACGACTTTATATTTTGCACACCATCAACGAAGAACCTAGAGGCGAAAATAGCAATATGGGCAACGTAAGTTAGGAAGACTGACATCAATACGGAAATGGTGAAATGCAGCAAGGCGAAGAAATTTAATATCTGGACCCAATAATTAGGGGGAATAGCAAAATTGATGCGGAAATCAATACTAGAACAAAGACGGCAAATAGGGTATATCATGCCTTACTTAAACAATTCACTAACAAAAAAACACTATAAACACCAAAATTAAGATGGTATTTCTATCATGATTATTGTCTGATAAGACATAGAAGAATGTTGAGAGCAGGCGGATAATGGGGATGTCGAAAAAGGGCAGAATAAAGACCACTATTGACAAATCCGTATGATTTTTAGGAAGTACTAACCTTCAAATGATACGCATGTATCAATTTCATGACAATATGATGTTTAGTTCTCAAGTTACAGTGGTTTTAGAGACGCTATTCTTGTAATTTTGAAAACAATGGAAATATCTGAGTTTCGTGTGTTAATTAAGCCTTGCTTTTTAATGGGAAAAAATTCCGTTCAATCAAAACAATGGCTTGACCAGTATTATCGGAGAAGTGGTCTGCTAATTTTAAACGCGGTTTAATTATAAATTGCAGTTACGTGAGATAGCTAACACTTTAAAGATATGAGAAGGTAGTGTATTCAACATTTTGCATGAACATTTATCCAACAGAAAGCTCTGTTGGAAGTGAAAACCGCGTTTGCTCACAGTCCATTAAAAATAGCAACACGTCAACGATTCAGCAGCGCAATAAAAAGGATTTTTTCATGCCGTACTGCGGCAATCCACAGCCAAATCAGCAGTCAGTTGAGTGGGCAACAACTGGCGAAATGCGCCCAAAGCAACCAAAAACGCAAATGGTAAGATTTTGGCATATGTATTTGGGCATGTGCAAGGTATTTTATTGATTACCTTGGCAAAGGAAGAACCATCAATAGCAAATATTATATGGCGTTATTGGTGCGTTTGAAGGAAGAAATTGACAAAAAATGACCCCAAATGAAAAAGAAAAAGTGCTCTTTCATCAGGATAATGTATCGTTTCACAACTCGCTCGCAACAATGACAAAACAGCATGAATTGCACTTGGAATTGCTTCCCCATCCACCATATTCTCCGCATCGAGCTCCCAGCGACTGTTACCTGTTTGCAGACCTAAAAAGAAAGCTCCACGGAAAGAGATTTGGCTCAAATAAAAAAGTGATTGACGAAACTGTAGCCTATTTTGACGTCAAAGATAAATCGTTCTACATAAAAAACAGCAAAATGTTAGAGAAGCGTGGGAATCAATGTATCATCAATAAAGTCAAATTTTGCCTATAAGTTGCTCTTTTATTAGTCATCATACGAACTTATTGGGTGATGTGTTAAGAATAAGATAAGCAAATAAATAATAGTTAAATTCGTTCAATTTACCATTTCACCAATTTATTAAAGATATATTTATTTATTTGATAATTTTAACGCCGAAAAAATTTACGCTGTATTTATTTTGCATATAGGAGATCTACAACAATGGATATGTAATAAAAATTTTCACTAATTTAGCTAAACTTAGACAATGAATAACAATATCACATTCGAAAATAAATAAATAATCCCTACAACAAAGTATATTTCTCTTCTTCTTCTTCATGAGTTTTAAAAACATCTGTTGGTCAATGTCGTAAGATAAATCGACTATATTGACAAATTTTCCTCTCAAAGGGCCTACATCAAAAACAGCCAATGTTTCCTCTCGCCTAAAATAACCCAAACCTTTTCGAGTCTCCTTTAGATAAATGTCCCGTCGATCTCGTAAATTGCCAATTCTCTATCAAAAAGATTACATCAAATCGAGACAAAACGACAGACTGTGCAAAAAAAATAGTTTACTTCCAAAAGAAGATATAATTAATGAAATAATTTTGGAACACTTTTCTGCAAAAAATATTGCTATTGACAATCGTAGTAATAAAGGTTTAGTAAATTCTCTTGTAGAATAACGATCCAAGTGCTAAAGGTTCTATGATTAGTTATGGTACAGTTTGCTCAGAAAAAAAAGTCAAATAGAAGCGAGAAGATACATGGATCTTGCACCAATATGATTTTCTTCTCTCCCGATGTTATGACTACAGAATTTCAACAGGCAAGAGTGTAAAATCCGACTACGAATTTCCCCCCAATCATTCCAAGCTGAATAAGGCCGGATTGTGAAAAGAATTCTACGTTGGTCACTCGCCAGTCGATAGGCTTCTCGATAGACTATGGTTTGGACAAAACCAAGGGTTGATGGCCTGAGAGGGGTGCTAACCGAAGTTGTTGATAACTGATGACCATGGTTCGGAACCCACGTTAAACTGTAAGTCCAGTCGCTAAATAGCATTAGTTGCTGATACGCCTCTAACGCTAAAACAATCGAACTTTTTTTCTTTTGTTCCATTTTTTAAAATGTTTTCTTTCTTGTTATCCAATCGATAACTGTAATATATGTTAACTGGATATTTTAAAGATAATCCAAACAAATATTTTTGACAATTGACTTGGGCACAATATTGATAGAAATTATTTTTGGAATCTCTGGCTTTCTTTGATCGTTATAAGGTTGGAGTGTTCGATTCCTTATTCTGGGGTTTTGTTTCCGAGTCGTATTCAAAAATTCAAGATTCTCCATTTCAGAAAGAAATTAAGGTAATTTTCAGTCCCCCCAAAAAGTCAAAACATGTTACCCTCCTGTTGTCCCTTTAATCCTGCCAAAAGTTTTCCCGAACCGTTTTCACGCAGGTTTTGTTCTTCCCCAATTAATTGGTCAAAATGTGATAAACGATTGTATGTCAAATTAAACTCTTCCCCGATCATTCTAACCATCAACCAACCATTTGAAAGCACAAGATTCTAGATTTTATAGACATTTTCGTTACTTCTTACAGATGAAGCAGATAACGTTGTGAATTACATAGGTCTAGTCTCATTTCAAAAGTGTAATGTATAACATTTATAAAAATTGACTCCTACACAATACAACAAAGCGTTAAAATTGTTGAATTATTTTATGAAAATGGACGTTCAGTGAAAAATGTTTTTAGAAAATTACGTGATATTTACTGTTTGCACAATCGTCCATCCAAAAGCACTAGCAATCGAATTGTTCAAAAATTTAAAAAAACTGGTTCGGCGGAAGATAAAAGAAGAGCAATATATAGTCGTAGTGGTGGTTCACAATAGCATATTGATTTCGTACATGAAAGTGTTGCTGAGGACCCAGAAATTTGATTAGTCAATGTTTACAACAATTTCAACTCAGCAAATCCACATGGCGCATTTTACAAAAGAATTTAGCTCTGAAGGCATATAAGGTTCAAATAACAGGAACTAAAGTCGCATGATCGTTCAAAACATCGTGTATTTATCAAGGACAAGCAGATGATTTATCTCAAAAAAATCATCTTTTCAGATGAAGCACATTTTGAAATTAGTAGCTATGTTAACAAACAAAGTTGCCCCATTATGAGTGAAGAAAATCCACGATTGATTCATGAGAAACCTGTACATCCTAAACGAGTCACTGTTTGGTGTACATTATGATCAGGAGGTATAATTGGGCCGTATTTCTTTCAAAATACTGCTGGTGAAGCTATAACTGTGAATGGTGTTCGATATCGTGAGATAATAACTGGATTTTTGTGGGCAGGATTGAATAATATTGATCTGGATGATATGTGGTTTCAACAGGATGGCGCTACACCTCACTCTGCTAATAAAATAATTAATTCATTGAGAGCAAAATTTCCTCGGCGAGTAATTGCAAGAAAGGGTGATGTTAATTGGCCACCAAGATCATGTGATTTGACGTGGTTGGACAACTCTTTGGGGTTTCGTGAAAAGCCATGTCTGTAAGAACAAACCACAATCGATTCCTGAATTAAGGATAAAATTATTCGAGTCATTGGTGAGTTACAGCAGCGGTTATGCCAAAGTGTCGTCGAAAATTTTGACAAAAGCGTGGACGTCTGTGGAGCTGTAAGAGGTGGTCATTTGGCACACATTTTTGAAATCAATGCAAATTCTCTTTTATTCAACAATTAAAAAAGCCGCTCAGTCAGAAAGATAAACATAAGTATTAGCGTTTTTATTTAAGCGGGCAGACCCAGATAGAATTTTGAAAAAATGCATGCAATGCAAAAAATGCAATTGCATTTTTTAAAAGTAGAAATATTTCAAAAAAAGTAGAATATTTCAAAACTATTCTCTGAACATTTCAGACAAATCGGACTATTATTTATGGAGATAAAAAACTAAATGGAACCGTCTCTAATGCATAACATGCCTTATATTATATTATATAAAGTAGAATAACCTTAAATATAAATATATATATATATATATATATATATATATATATATATATATATATATATATATATATATATATATATATATATATATATATATATATATGTTTGAATAGTAACTACTTTAGAAGCAGTTGGTTGTGAAACGTCGAGCTGTGCACACGTGTATATTCGAAATAGTTGTAATTTCTTGAGTGCAAAATGGATAAAAAAGTGACTAGAGAAGTGAGACAAAAGCAAACAATCTATAAGTCACGAAACAAGAAAAGAAAACGGTCTTTCAATCCAAAAATTCCGGAGACTGATAATGGTGGAGTGAGTACGTTAGCAAAAAATGTTAGGATGAATATCATGTGCCAAAAATGGATGCAGTTGATTACAGCATAATAAATGTTGTTAGTGTTTTTTCGGCGATTGCAAGTCTTGTGAAATGTGCAATGTGCAACAGCAAAATATTTTTTGGCACAGTAAGTAAGCGAACGTGGACGTGGTTTAAAAATTTCTGTTGTGTGAGATATGTGTATTCCTGAGTACATACCATCGTGCGATTTTATTAAGCATTCCTATGAAATTAATCGAAGGTTTATATTAGCGATGCATGTCATAGGCGTTGGTTACAAAGGTGTAAACAAATTTTGCGGTTTGATGGACTTCCAGCCATTTTTATGTAAATCTATGTACTATATGATACTGGAACATATTTGAAGCGAGTAAAAATATGGCTCAATTTTTTATGAAGAAGGCTTGTAATGTAGAGATTGATTTGAATTCTACTGACAGTGAAAGTAAGAATACTGATTTGATTGCGTCTGGTGATGGAACATGGCACAAACGCGGATATTTGTCTCCGTTTGTCGTCACATGGTTAATAGGATATTTTACGGGCAAAATTATTGATGTACTTGTAAAAAGTTTTTACTGCAAGACTTGTGAACCTTGAAAAGATAAAAAAACACTGATGAATATGAAGAATAGTATGAAACGCACAAGGAAACTTGTTCGGCAAATCATGAAGGAAGTGCGGGAAAGATGGAGGGCGATGCTGTAATCGAAATGTTTCGTAGTTCGCTGGAAAATCTTGTAGTGGGATTTTTATATTACGTATTACATCGGGGAACAAGATTCAAAGACTTACACTGATATTGTTAAAGCTACTCCTTATGGAGAAACTGAGGTGACGAAAAAATAATGTTTTGGTCATGTTCAAAGGCGGATCGGTACACGTCTACGTGCATGTAAAAAAAGATGGACTAGGAGGTAAAGCAAAACTGACTGGTAAATTGATTGGCCAAGTGTCTGTGTATTTTGGCAAGGCTATTCGTGACAAATGTGATTCGGTTGAAAAAATGCAGAATGACATTTGGGCTACTTTCTACCACAAAAGTTCTACGGGCAAGAAACCGCAGCATCACAAGTGTCTACCAGGTGCTGACTCGTGGTGTAAGTATCAACAAGCAAAGGCAGAGAAGAAGTTGAAGTATTTCAAACACGATTACACTGCCTTGCCAAAGGAAGTCGTAGATGCAATAAAACATATTTATGAAAGTTTTACAAAGTATTGTTACAAAGATGCATTGGAGGATTCACACAGAACAGCAACGAAAGTTTCAACCAAAACGTTTGAAAGATCATGCCGAAAACGTTACCTGCCAACTTTACTAACGTTAGCATAGGCGCCAACATTGCTACCTGCACTTTTAATGAAGGTACACGTGGATTGTTAGGCATTTTTTATGTTATGGGGATTAAGTTGAGACCACACGCCCATACATTTGCCAAAGAAGAGGATTCTATTCGAGTTGAGGCAGCTAACCGACGTTCGCTAGAAAATACTCGAGAGGCAAGGGTGACATTATATGGTCCTGGAATAGACGATTCATTGTAAGTTCCAAAATAAATTTTTTATTTGCATGCAAATCGTACTCAAAACTTTAAACGCGTTTTTCTCGAAACCATGTTTTCGAAGTCTCGGTGATCACTGTAAATTGAGAACGGCTTTACCGATCAGTTTGAAATTTTTCTCACTAATTCTATATATAATTGTCCTCCGGATGGACAAAGGAACAACTTTGAATTTCAACATCCGTCATTTTTCGAAAAATCAAAATTTTTCAAATCCCTTCGTCCATCCGGAGCATTATGTCATTAACTAATGATCCCTTTTTTTTAAATTTTAGATGATCCAGTGACGAGCTGAAGTGATCACGGCAAAACCCTTTTTTTTGGACCACTCGCAAATTTGCTGTATCCCACGTATTTCTCAAGATTTAGTCATAAAAAAATTATAAATTTTCTTCAAATACATATCTTTCATATGGAAAAACATTTCTTATTAATTATTTTAATGTGCGGCCAAAAAAAAAATTTTAAATAAGAGCTTTTTTTGGACGTCCCAACTAGGTCTGTCTACCTTAAAATGCCTGCCTGCCTTAGTTAATTATAGTAAACAATAGTTAACTATAGTAGTTATAGTAAGTTATAGTTAATTTTAGTAAACAATAATATTTTGAAACGATTTAAATAAGCAGAGTCCAGTAAGCGTGCCACAACTTTAAACTGAGGCACAATAATAACTACAAGTGATAATCCGGTAATTTGTATTTTAGTTGAAGATCAAATTATGGCATTATGTTCTTAAAATAATGTCATTCAAACATCCCCCTCGGCTTAACAGTAACACGATTTCGATCAACTTCTTCAAAAACTGAACCAAATAGTGTTGGGTGGTATTGTGGGGGATGAAGAGATAGCTCCTGAATCACTTGAAGATTTCCCAAATCCTGCTGTTATGTTTGCTCACAAATCAATTAAGCCAGAAGTTTGCTTCGTCGGAAAAGTCCTCAAAGTGGGGGGGGGGGGGGGCACCTTCCCAACCCCTCTAGCGCCCAATTCGTGAATATTTGACCCAGTCCATAATGAATTGACACAATGTATTGTATTATATTTCAAAGTTCTGACTCTCTTATTGGATAAATAAATGTATCAGTTTTCAGTACGCTTCAATAACCTGAAACTTTTAACAGCTATCCATAGATTTTTAGAAACATTAAACAACATCGATGAAACTTACAAAAAACAAGAACTAACCATTATAAAAAGAGCCATTGATTTACAATATCTGATATCACAATAAATTTCTCACTTCTCTACCATACAGTATAAATCCTCGGATTGGCCACTAAAATAAGATAAAACTGCATCGAATATTTTCCTTTCAAACCGTCCACATAGCAAACAGTAAATGTTCCCCCTGGCCTAAAACAACCAAAACCTTTCGGCTTTCCTTCAGATAAACGTTCTGTGAACCTCGTAAATTGGCAACTCTCTATCAAGACGACGACATTAAATTGGAGGAAAAGTATTTGTAAACTTATTTTCCGACAATTTCACGAGCGAGAAGGAGCATTACACGTTTGTTGTCAGCTTAATCCTATATCAACTTAGGTTTGTATATAATTTTAATTGTCCTAGAAAATTACCGACCAACAAATATATTCTAGCCCTAGAAATACGCAACCTTTTGAAAATCTGAAATCAAACAAAATCACATTATAAATTGTTTGGTTTTGTTAATAATGGTTTAGTTTAATATTAACTATTAATACATCAATATTTTGGAAATATTAATATGAACAGACAAAAAAAAACCATTCTACAACTGTTGATTTAAATGAAACTGAAAACCGACAGAAAATTAATAATTCTACCACTACTAGTTTAGGTGTGAATCGAATTTTAAAAATATGGAAGAACATTATCTACAAAATATTCGAACTTTTGTACGCTTATTAAGTGAATAGTAATAGTATATCAAACACAAAGAGATTTATCACTAAACATAATAAGTGTACAAAAGCACGAACATTTTTTAGATCATAATCAATCTTTATCATCTCCTGATGATGCTAACATGGTGACGAAAACGCACGAAGTTTAAAATAGGTGATTTAGTGTTCAATGAAAAATTTGTTTGGGTAGTGTTTCGCACCAAAAATTTCCATAGAAGAATTAAGCAATAGTATAGTTTTCCCTTTCTAATGGGTGTAGTCGCCCTTGTTCCAACCAGATAAAATACCTTCTTCGGTTCCACACTACACAGCATACTCTTGAACCGCACTATACAAAGCACATTTGGTATTGAGCTGCACGCAAAACCGAAATTATATCAATTTCACACATGTGTGAATGTTATTTGGAAGAAAGGATGGAGGAAATTGATGTTATATGTTGATGTTAAAGACGTAGCCTTATTCTCCTTTCAATTTTGAGGTCCTAATGCCGTTTATCGAAGAGTATGGTTTGACTTGACTTTGTTCAATTGTGCCTAAAGTGTCATTATTATTTCCTCTGTTACTATATTTATCATATATATATATATATATATATATATATATATATATATATATATATATATATATATATATATATATATATATATATATATATATATATATATATATAATATATATATATATATATATATATATATATATATATATATATATATATATATATATATATATATATATATATATATATATATATATATATATATATATATATATATATATATATATATATATATATATATATATATATATATATATATATAATATATATATATATATATATATATATATATATATATATATATATATATATATATATATATATATATATATATATATATATATATATTGTCTTTGTATTGTTCAACACTAATCCTATTTTTTTCAAGTCTTCTTGTAACTTGTTCAAGCACTCAGTGAACTTTTCCCTGTTCCTTGCAAATATCTCGATTCTTTGAAGGCATTTTCGAGGACCACAGTATATAATGTTGGTAATATAACGTCACCTTGGCGAAATTTGAATAGGTCGAATTGCAAGTATTATTGGAAAAAGACGATATGCAAGTACAACAACAATTGTGATCATCTGCAGGCCATGTGAAAGATCCAAAAAGCAGGAAAATGAGTACCACATCAGCTGAACGACATACAGATAAAAAAGCGAAAAACCGTGTACGAAATTTTGCTTTCTCTGAATGGAAGAAATACTTTTTAGTTAATTTATGGTTTCATTCAGTATTATTGTCGTTGTTTGCTGTCGATGTTCTGCAAATGTTCTCTAAAAGATGCTACGACATTACCTTTCAAAACGCCATTGATGTTTAAACGATTTCAAGTTAGCGTCATATTTTTTCGAGCCAAATAAAGAGCATTTGCGGCATCTTGTCAAAAGAAAAATGCGAGTAAAATCCATTGTATAATTGTAGAAACTTACGGTGACAATGTCCCAAAGCAAGACACTTGTGGGCGTTGGTTTAGACCATTCAAAAGTAGATGATTTCGACTTGAAAGACAAAAAACGCCCAGGTCAATCAAAAAAATTTGAAGGGGCCGAATTGCAAGCATTGTTGGAAGAAGACAATATGCAAACTCAACAACAAATGCAGAGAGGTTAAATGTTGGTCGCCAAACCATTTTGGAAAGATCCAGAAGGATCCAGAAGGCAGGAAAATGGGAACCACATCAGCTGAACGACAGACAGATGGAGAAGCGAAAGTTTTGCGAGATTTGCGAAGTTTTTCTTTCTCGGAATGAAAGAAAGATTTTTGCATCGGATCGTGACTGAAAATGAAAAATGGATATATTTCGAGAATCCAAAACACAGAAAAATAGGCTGACCCAGGGCAACCATCAACATCGACCGTAAGACCGAATTGTTTTGGAAAGAAGACAATGCTGACAAGACATTTGGTGGAATACGAAGGGTATCGTGGACCATGAACTTCTGAAACCAAGTGAAACAGTTAATACCGTTCGCTGCCGTCAATAAATGATCAATTTGAACCATGCATAGAAAAACTACAAGATATTTTGATGGGCTACAAGACACGGAAAGGTGATTTATAAAACGTATAAAAGACTTGGCTTATAAAAGCACGATAACGCCCCATCACAAACAGCGAAAGCGGTCAGAGACACCATTTCCACACTTGGTCGGGAACTCTTACCCCACCCGCTGTACACACCTTCCGACTACCACTTGTTTTCATCGATGTCTCACACACTTTTCATGTATCACTTCAAGGATTACAGAGATGTTTAAAAATGGCTCGATGACTGAACAACTTCAAAAGTTGCATGGTTTTTCATCCACAAATTGCCAGGGAAATGGGAAAAATGTGCAGCTAGCCATTTTTTACGTTTCTCAGTAATTAAACGTGTTTTTTTTTTAAATAGGAATTATTAACCACCACGCCTGGTATATCTTTGGTATATTCTGGTGTTTATCATTGCTCTAATTATTATAAAATTGTCACTCGTATCGAAAGCTTTTCTAAACACTTTGAACGCCATATACGTGAGTTGGCTGTAAAGTAAGGTCTCCAAGGCGCTGGAGCCTCGATGAAGGCTTTAACGCACGACCCGACAGGTTTCCCGCCTACAAATCCCCACCATTCCAAACTGTCAGCGATGCTCAGTCTTTGTTTGGCAGCCGTTTGCGATGGAGCTTCCACTAGCCGCTACCATCAGATGTCAGTTACGTTCTGCGATTCGTTTTTTGTGTGCCAGGGGACCTACGCCTATAGAAATTCATCATCAATTATGTAAAGTGTATGGACAACAGTGTATGGACATCAAAAACCTGTAAAAATGGCGCAGATGGTTTAAAAATGGACGTACAAACGTTCATAATGAACAGCGTGCTGGATGGCCATCGGTTTCGGACAAAACGATTGCAAAAGTGGGCAAAAGGGTCACGGTATAATAATTACTAAGGTAAGATATTATGCATAGTGGGCGGAGCGTTGTTGGCGGCAATACGTCACCCATCGAGTAAAATTCGAAGAACATGATGGTTTTGGATGATAACAAGTTTACTGGAAGTTTATGTACAGTGTTTGTGTGGTATTAATCTAAAATTAACGCAATAGCAATGCGTTATGCTGTGTTTGGGTGTAAGTCCGACTATCAGTCGAAGTTTTATCATTTTCCCAAGAATGAAGTTGCGTGTAAGAAGCGGATCCATGCCACAAAAAGACAGGATAAGTTTAACCTGAAGACGGCTTGTATTTGTTCGAAACACTTTTTAGATAGTGATTTCAAAGTAAATCTTCAACATAAATTGGTAAATTACAAACCAAAAAGTTACCGAGGATTGAAGGATGATGCAGTCTGGACTCAATCTGGCATTTACTTTTAGAAAACCAGTATCGAATGAATAATCTGCAAGAACTAAGAAAAGGGACAGAAAACAAGTCGTCGCCGAGTTGTTGACCAGGTAATTATCACAAGAGAAATATAACTAAAATAGATATTAAACCTAAAAACATTGAATTATATTTATAAATTTGTTGTTATTAAAAAGTATGGTGTTTTATTCATTTATGCTTGATTAGATGGTGGTTGGTTATATGGTGGTAGAAACATTGATGATGGTGATGGTAATTTCTAATATTCTGATGGGGATTTCTAATATTCCATGTGCTAATGATACAATAAAAGCATCCGTTTTCTATCATTTCAAATTGGTAATCTTTTTGATCAACTTTTGATCACAATTCATCTTTACTCTTAATTGTAGGAATACTCATGTCAAATAATGCCCCCATGACGGATTTAAAGCGACAATTTGGTACGGAATATGTTCTCACAATACGCTTAAATCAAGATATCTTGGAGAGTTTCTTTGGAGTTATTCGAGCGAAAGATGGCCTTCACGATCATCCTAATGCTTTAGAATTTAAGTATCGTTTGCGATCTTATATTAAAAGCAAAAATGAAGGCACTTAATCCGAGTTTTTCTATTTGAAAATGGATGATATCCCAGACTTGCCAATAAGTGGTTCAATGATCAAGAAATTCGACACCAAAAATAATCCACTTATGTTGAACAGTGCTCATGAAGAGGATATTGACGAGGATCTTCATGAAGTCACAAATGGGTGGAACGAATTTCAGGACTGACGAGGAGTTGAAAGAAGAGTTCGGGAGAGTTCTATGACACGGGTAAACGAAAAATGCTATACCGCATGAAAAAATACATAGACGCAACGGGGGCTATATAGAAAAATATTAGATGTCCAGGTTTTTACAGGCTTTTACATAAATGCGATTTTTTTTGTGAAAAAAAAATTCCTTTTTTCCAAAAAAAAAACCTTTTTTTACGGACAACCCTCGTATATGTATATTAGTAATTATAGTAATTTGTATGATTTTCTTCTGCTCTATAAAATTTCCTCTGTTATATGATTACGTTTTTGTTTTTCAGCTTGGCTAATATCCATTTTGTCTATTAAGGTCTAAAATCAAACTAAGTTCGATCTCGCAACAGATTAACATGATTTCCCCTTTGAAGGAGAGGCAGACCACCATCTAATGTGTCTTTACTAGTTACTTATTAGTTTCTTTTAACTCCCTAGAGTAACTTGATGGTCCGTTGTAAATATTTTCGTAAAAATCAGTGACAA
The DNA here is from genome assembly GCA_031761425.1 of Cosmopolites sordidus. Classification (NCBI taxonomy): domain Eukaryota; kingdom Metazoa; phylum Arthropoda; class Insecta; order Coleoptera; family Curculionidae; genus Cosmopolites; species Cosmopolites sordidus. Next base: position 93,591 of record JARFXV010001698.1, on the reverse strand, counting down.
CAATTTCGAGCAACGGTACGGTATCAAGTTTTGCTTCAGACTTGAGTATAGTGCGACATTTACCAAAGATTCAACAGGTCTACAGAAACAATGTTTTGTCAATGGCCCAGGTTTTCAAGTGATTTAAGCTATTCTCAGACGGGAACCTCACAGCAAGAAATAGTAAGAACCTTCTACTGCAAGAAATGATGAAAATGTCCACAGAATCCGGAATCTTATGCATTTTGATCGTTGGTTGGCGATGAGAATGATCGGGGAAGAGTTGAATTTGACTCATACAAAATCTTCAGTTAGGAGGATCTTCAATCCAGTCTCGGAAATCTGAGAATTCCTTAGAACATGAAAGCCTTGACCCTTGACAAAAAACTCTGTCCATAGACATGTTGAAGTTTTACCAAAGTTTCCGTGGCAATGAGAACATTGCTAAAAATTTTTGTCACTCAGTTGTTTCAGAACGCAATAAAAAAATCGGGACCACGAAAAGAATTGCTACTGATCATCAAGTTACTGTAAGGAATTCAAACTCGTACAAATTCATTGATGACTCCTCAGATGTTGGCCAGCATCAGGGAAGCCAACAGTGTGCCAGATTAAACTCTATGCCACTAGTATTACTACTTTAATGATACACCTCGTATATTGTTATTAATAATTGCAGCAAACAGTTAGACGACAGTTCTTACTGGAATCCTCTTTTCTATATAGTGGTACTAAAATATCACCTGCGCAAGTATCTAGTTAAAAATGCTGTTTTTGTGCTCTATTGTATTTGCTTATTATTCGTGCATTTTGTCTTTATAGGGCCTGTTAAAAAATTCACTACATTATAAAAACATTTTCGCATAATACTGGTCATATCCCCACCGTAACAATATTATCAAAAACCTCTTCTCTAACCCAAACCAAAATAATCAATAACAGGTTGCACAAGGATATTACCCTTCATGTAAATAGTCATATTCTGTCAATCATCTATGTTTCTAATGAGGTAATCTATGGATTCCTGATCGAATTTAACTCAAAGAAGTCAAGACATCACGAAGCTGATATTTCCATACACATATTAGCACTTTACTTAAATATGTATAAACGAATACAAATATTCCTCGTATATGTATAGCTTTAATTTGTATAACGGGATGTTTCAATATATCCTTCCTGAATTTTTTGCAGGCTAAAATAAATATATTCCTACCGAAAGGAGATAAAGTTGAGGATTTGCTTTGTATCGTCGGTTAGGGATGGTTCGTTTTCTAAAAGTTTTATTCGGTTGCCGCGGACGGATAGAGAAGCACTTTAAACTTTTTAGGGGCTCAAAATAAAACTTTTCGGGAGAATTTTTGTTCTTTGTGGAAATTACATTCTATGATGAATTTGGTAATCTCAAGTTTCGTACGGATCTAGAAATGAAAATTTTAATAATTTAGTTGCACATGAAAATTATATTTTATAAGAATTTTGTATTCAATACGAGTGATCTTAACTAAAATATATTTCTACAGAATTCAGTTGCAAATATTAATTAGCAGGGTGATTGTTTAATTTACTAAAATTAACTCTGTTCTATGTACTTTAAAATCTGTACAATTAATATATCTATTTTGTTCCATTGTTAGTATTTTAGTATTTTATATATATATATATATTATTATATATATATATATATATATATATATATATATATATATATATATATATATATATATATATATATATATATATATATATATATATATATATATATATATATATATATATATATATATATATATATATATATATATATATATATATATATATATATATATATATATATATATATATATATATATATATATATATATATATATATATATATATATATATATATATATATATATATATATATATATATATATATATATATATATATATATATATATATATATATATATATATATATATATATATATATATATATATATATATATATATATACGTCCTGTTTTAGTACACTACTACCTTCTTTACTGATTAATGTTTCTAACATATACTAATGTTTGTAACATAATAGACTTTGAAAAGCTATTAAAAAAAAAGTGGAGTTTTCATTTATGGGCATTATTTAACCAATGTTTGAAATATATATAGTGAAAATAATTGTTTCGGCAAAAATTATTTTTACTCAAATAGTCTCCTTATAAAGTTTTGCACGGTCAATTAGGTTGACGAATGCATTTTTGAGCTCGAACAAAGATATGTCCTTTATGATAGCAGTCGACGCCTTTTGAATGGTTGCAATATTGGCATAACGTTCCTTGCTAGAAGTCGCAATCAAGCGAGTATGGTGAATGATTCATGGTTAAAATGCCATGCTATGACTTATTTAGAATAAAAGTACAGGGTGGCCCAAATTTTCTATTTTCACTTAAAATATCTTATTTCTGACTTAACATTTTATTTTTCGTTTCATGTTTCAGAATAAAAATAATAAACTGAATAAAAATGGAAGAAGCAATATTTTAAACGATCGTTAATTTATTTAATTCTATTTAAATATATTTAATCGGGAAACTCCTTTTGGCCCACCCTATATGCTTCATTATATATTTTTCTTGATTTCTTATTTCAGACTGAAAATAAATAAATTCTTACGGAGGAGAGATAAATTTGGGAGTCCACCGAGGATGGTTCATTTGGAAAAAGTTTTATTCAGTTGCGGCAGACGGATAGAAGAGCACTTTTAACTTTTTAAGGGTTCAAAATAGAATTTTCGGGGGCATTTTTGTTCTTTATGGAAATTACTTTGCGAACGGAGAAGTAAAAGTTTTAATCGTTTAGCTGTGGCTGAAAATTATATTTTTTACATTGTTGTATGGTTATATGCAACATAACCGATCTTAATAATAATGGATGATGAGTAATAAACATTATACAAGGTGCGTCTCACGGAAAACAGGACTTTTAAAAAAACAAATATTATTTTTTTCGGCAAAAATTTCGGCATTATTTTTATTCAAAATAGTCGCCTTGCCAGCAATACGCACGTTTTGCACGGTCAATTAGGTTGACTAATTAATTTATGAGCTCGGTCCAAGATATGTCCTTCAGAATGGCGGTCAACGCCTTTTGAATGGTTCGAAAGTCGGCATAACGTTCCGTTTCATCGGCAAATTAATTTTTTCGAAGAGGTAAAAGTCGCAGGAAGCCAAATCAGGCGAGCATGGTGAATGACTGATGGTTAAAATGCCATTTTTGGTTAAAAAATCAGTGATGAGCGTCGAGTCGAGTGACGAGCAATGGGACAGCGCATTATCATGCAATAAGCGTCAGCTACCTTGTTGGCGATATTGTGCCGCACACAACGAATTCGCGACAATAGACGCTTCATAACACCAAGATAAAAGACAGCATTAAACGTTTGACCAGGTGAAACGAACTCCTTGTGTACAATTCCCTAAGAATCGTAGGGACAAATCAACATTGTTTTGATTTGTTACTTCTCGAGTCGGCTTACTCCCGCCAAAAGATGGCGCCACTAGAAATAGTTATTTTAAAAAATCCTGTTTTCCGTGAGACGCACCTTGTATGTAGTTTTCAAAAAAAAAGGTAACTTCGTTCTTGGCGAACATAAATCGAATCAAAAAATGGAATTTTAATCCAGATACCAAAAAAAGTTTCAAAAAAGTTGAAAATATGTAAAGCAAAAAAAGTTTCAAAAAAGTTGAAAATATGTAAAGCAAAATTAAGATGTAATTCAAAGCAGATGATTGTCATTGATTAAATAACACTATTACAATATATACAATACACTATAACAATATATTCTAATACTCAAAACACTTTAGTCATGACTGAGAATTCCATTAGCTATATCAAGGTCACACAAATATTCTTTTATATTAGGTGTCACACTATTAAACCAAGGCCGAGCAGTTTTGCTTGGTTTTTAACGGAACGACTTGGTCCGGTCTGGACTCGTTTCACGTTCAGTGTAATTAGCCACATACTGATTCATGCGTTTGTTTCTCAAAGCAAAATCGGACTTGCTTGCTGCTTTAGGCCCTCAGTATAATTCAAGGCCTTGTTTGATTACCTTTGACATACATTTATAAAATAAGTAATACAAAATTAATCTTCGAAAAAATTTCCCTCATTTTCTACATCTTAGCCACCTTTCAGATGACTGCAGAATCCCAGATTGAAAAAAATTGGTGGTTTTGATTGATTCATCGGGAACCCAGCGACGTTCCGTTCGAATTTTCCCTAGTATGTCTAAACGTTTAGAGATGGTTTGCGGTGTTACATTGAGTCCCTGTCCGAATTCTACCGGTTTAGCGCCTGCAGTAACTGACGTTGACTGTCGCTCTGTAGCTAGAACCAGAGCCTGCGGAGAAAGATCTTGGGTTTTGGCGTCAACTGATAAGAGATATCGATCCCAAGAAGACAGAGCATCAAATATAATTCATTGTCGAATTACACGCTAGAGGAAAATAATGATAAGTGTTGAATCGTTTATTGTTTCGTTTGGCACAATAGTGTCGTTGAGATGTGGGAAATTCGCATAGCAGTGGCAAATCCGGCCAGATAACCTTGCACAACCCCTCATAACACATAAATTTGTTTTTCAGGTTATATTCACAGTAAGTTCGCATATTATACCTTATTTTCAAGATGAAAGATTTAAAATAACTATACAATTCGGATTCGAGTAAATCCTGCAGTCGAATATCTTGGACCTATATTACGTTGAAACCCAAAAATTAAGTTGAGAAACTAATATTCTGCTACTTTCCAAAGATTGATTCTTGTAACTGTATATTAACAGCAAAAACAAATATAATGATCAAAGTACCATGTAAGTACTTAGTAATGTAAGTACCAAACACCCAGAATTTCTCTAGCAATTTTTACGTTGTAATAAAATAATAAGTCAACAATATGAATTGTAGTTTTTTGTGTCATGAAATGGAATCACATTTCAAAATGTCCAGTTATATTGGGTTGAAAAATATTTGGACCTCAAAATATAATCGGATTCCTTAATTTTATGTTTTAAGAAACAGTCTCGAAAAAATCACTTGGTGTAAATCTGATGAAATCGATGTAAAAATGGATTACACCCCCTCAAGCCGTTATATACCGTTATATACCATACCATATAATGTATAAAGTAAAAAATATTTTCGAATAATTTGATAATAATAACAATGATGCTAATTCTCCTCCAATCAATGTCACTGACCTTATTATTTTGGTTTTAGTAGCTAAGAGTGAACCACAGTCAACATATATCGAAAAGCAGATACAATATACGAAGTGTGTAAATAAAGTAATGAGACTGGTGGCAAAGCGCTCGATGTGGCAACACTGTTGGCTACCACTTTGGAGGAAAACCAGGCCAACATCTGATGCGTCTCAAAAATATAAGTTTGAATTTCTTAAGAGATACCTAGTGATCAATTGCATTTCCTTCGTGAACTGGGTTTTTCTAGCGCGTTCTCAAAATGAGTGACAGTATATTTCGAGCAACAATGCGCAATCAAGTTTTATTTTAGACTTGAGTACAACGGAAAAAAAAAACAAAACAAACAAAATTTCAACACTAGATTAAATCATCTCCTGATGATGCTAACATGGTTAGCGAAATGTGCGTCTAGCAGTTCAAAAAAGCGTTTTGGTGTTTAGTGGTAAAACTCTTCAAGTTTAAAATTTCAACAGGTGTACAGAAAAAGTTTTTTGTGTAGGTTGACGGTCAGAATAATCGGGGTTGATTGATCTTCAGTTGAAGAGTTGAATTTGAGTCATACAACCGTTCATCACTTTTTGATAATAAACTGGGGATGAAAAAAACCTCCACGAAAATCATTCGCAACAGGGGGAAAACATATCTTGACTTTGTGCGGCGGATTGGAAATGGCCCTCATTTTTTGGAATTCATTATTCAACATTCAACAATACAAAAGGTCTGCACTAATCGTGAAGTTAGATATGGTTTTGATGCTACTAGGAGAAACAACCTCCTTGCAAATAAAGAATTTTAATCGTTTATGCTATTCATTAGTTCGCATAGGTGACACAACACTATTTCTAATCGAAATATGAAAGAAAGAAATAAGTCTCCCATAATAACAATCTAGAGCAAGAAAAAGTCAGTTGTTTAAGTTAATAAGATAATAAAAAACAATTTACTTTAAACTAACTACCCCTGTACTAAAAATGTATTTATCTGAAAGCCAAAATATTTAATTGGTGAAAAACACAAAACAGTATAATGGAAATTCATACTCACATAAAGGAAGCGCGTCAAGCCAAAAACCAATTAAATCGGACCATGGACTCACCTGTAAAGATAAAACGGAACTAAGTTAATTAAAACGTAAGCCTATAGATTTAACTTCATTTAAATTCAGTTGCCATTGAGTGCCAACCGTCGATACGGTTTCGTCAGACTAGCTGAACTAATGCAAGACTGAACCGTATTAGATGGGTTAAATTACTCGCGGATCCAATGTCAATATTATTCTATCTAGAAAATCTTCAATATTATTTTACGAGTCTCATAGTATCGTATTATGGAAAACTATTAAGTAAAAGGTAACTGAATAAAATCATGAATATCTTCAGAAAATAGAATATCTAGATTCACTAAATTGAAATCTTAATATTCTTTAATCATTACAGGGTAATTATTATGGTAATTCGTTATCCGTAAAATAATGACATTAATATAAATGCGAATATATTTAGCCTTAGCAATATTGTATGACTGAGATTAAAATGTCTGAGGGACAATAATAACTACAAGTGATAATTCGGTAATTTTTATTTTATCTTGAAGAACAAAATGACATTATATTTTGAAAATAATGTCGTTTAAATGCCGCCAGTTTATATCAAATTTTGAGAAATGACTTATCCATCCTTTCCTATAAGATTCAAATTGTTCAAGACCTGTTGCCTATAGATAATAATAAGAGATTAGAATGTTGTAATGCCATCATAAACTACTTCCATCAAATTGACAATTTTCATTAAAAATTATTAATGAGTAATCAAACTTTTTAAGGGTCATATTTAAGGGGATGTTTGAAGAAATATTCATATAAATAAGCCCTAAACCATAAAATTAACTCAAGAACAACATTCGAGCTGAAATCACTGTGTGTCACAACAACAAATGTGTTAAGAAAAGTAATCAAAAATATGTAAAAAAAGCGCACAAAGTTGCATTGCTACTAATGGCTCATATTTGATTAACATAATTATGAAAAACGAATTATAACAAAATTTAAAAGCGAAATAAACATATTACAGAAAATATTCTGTCTTGTTCTTTTAAAAGTTATACAAAATTTAAATGATAAAGTAGCACTTGCCGCACCCGTTATTATCTTAATGAGATAATATATGAACATATGGACATCTTACATCTTGTTCTTGAACTGTAATAACTAATTTTGGATCACTTTTTTAGATCATTTGCCCTTTGCACTTAATCTTAATTAAATCTCAATTAGTCAATTTTTCAGTAAAAATGTCTGGATTAATATACCTGTTGCAAATATATCCTAAAATTAAAAAATCATTATTCCTGACATATAGTGCTAGTACTAAATTCGAAAAAATTTACCACTAAACACCACTTTTTCAAACTTCTCATCAATTCAAGTTCAACTGAGATTGAAAAACCTCCTAATGAAGCTAACATGGTTAGCGAGACGTGCGTCAAAAAGTTTCAAAAGGTGATTTGGTGTTTAGTGGTAAATCTGTTCGAGTTTAATGTTTCACATTGAAGATTCCAACAATACAAGTATCATGTAAATATGTATCATGTATATGTATATGTCATGTATATGTAAATATGTCATGTATGTGTATATGTAAATATGTATATTGCTTGACAAAATGGTACTAACTGAAAAGAGCCAAAAACATTTGTTTTCTATCACAAATCAAACCGTATCCTAAAATTTCTAACAAATATCAGTAACAGCTCTTCAAGTTGTAAACTGTAAAAATTTGTCAATCAACGAGGGCTGTTGTACTATCGGTACTAAAAATGTAAACATCCAGTATATTTCAGAATATTACAATCATTTGTTTTGGAAGTAAAAGAACTAAGACTTATGTCTAATTTCCACAAGTAGGCTAATTGAAAAGTTCGTCGAGCGTAAATGACGAAACAAGTTTATAGTTGAAAAAATGACTTTTTATCCGTATATTTTCCTTTAAACTCCATACATTTTTTCCAGCGGTTCTCCAATTAATTTATTCCATCTCTAAAGTGATTTTCTGCAAGTCCTTCAAAATACGGTTGCTATAACTTCTTCATTTGACGAAAAACGCTTGCCAAGTAGGAGTTTTTGAGGTTTGGGAACAGATGAAAATCAGAGGGGGGCAGATCTGGTAAATATGGTGGATGCTTCAACAATTCGTAGTGTAACTCCTTAAATTTCGTCATTGCAAGAACACCTCCCTCTGTGAGCCGGTGCATTGTCTTGATGAAAAATTAAAAACCAGGTCTTTTCTCACGAATGTTTGCATCCAACTGATTCAAAAGGTTTGAGTAATACTATTATGTTATTGTTATTGTTAATCATCGTTAGACTTTAAAATAGCTAAAATGTTATTTAACAGTTCGATTTGATTCTCAAGAACATCAGTTCTGTTAGAGTTATTTTTTAGATCAGTTAACTCTCGCAGAAGGGTCTGGATTGTATTATTCTGTTGCTGAATCATACTGTACAATTCAGAGACTAGCTTGATAACATCTTTAATATTAGGTTCAGCTTTAGACAGGATAGAAGAAAATGTGCTTTCACCAAAATCAGGACCAGAGGGACTGCGCTGGACTTCTCTCTGCACGCAACGCAATACCAAATCTTATTTTGTAAGCAGTCTTCGAAATCTATTAGTTGGGTACAACTTAAATGGAACCAACTACCGCAGCAACCCGAACCACCAATTCTATACGTTGTCTTGCCAATAGTTTTATTGCAGCCGCGGCACAACCTGCGAGCCATGACGACAACAATACAATGGTTAAGGGAATCAATTAACGTTGAAAGGTCGAAAACTCCCCGACTAATACGAAGTCACAAAACAAAATAATTCAAATTCCGATCGGTCACTGTATGTCGAGAAACAGAAATAGAATATATTGAAAATACTTGATTACGCAAGTGTCACTACAGCATTTGTATCCACATATTGGCAACAGTTCAATAAAACATATATATGTTCAAATTCACAATAGCCTAAAAGGAGATTTTTTCGTTGCACCAGAAACCGGGAAAAACAATCTTGTCGAAAGCACCGAAACCGAGCGTGGTGACTGAAAATAGCCAGTCAATTGTCTATCAACCATATCATTTATAGAATTCATTATTTGTTCGGTAGTTGGACTTATTGGACGTCCAGAACGAGAATCATCATCCAGGCTTGTACGATCATGTAAACTCACCTGTCCACTAATAAACCATTGTTTTTGAAGGAGCAGACTCCCCTAATATATTTACCATTTCATTATGAATTCCCTTGCCTTTAAACCTTTTTTTTAGAAAAAAATTAATCACTGCACGATTTTCAATATTTTCCATTTTAAAAAATAACACTGATACGTTTACTTTAAGCTTCTGTTTTTGTACGAATGAATTGACAGATCGACTTGAAACGTCACAAAATGCAGTAAATTATATTGGTCTTTTACTGCTATATACGTATCGCTCCGCGAACTTTTCAATTAGCTTAGTATATTAAAAAAAATATATATGACAATTGATTCGACACACAGTCCCTCTGCAGGTACGAAACTATAATTGTCAGTTCGTATCTGAAGATGGCACTGAATGTCGAAACAACTTAATATTTTTTTTTAAATATAATGGAAACTATAATTGTAGTTACAAATCTGAATAATGTACATTTGTCGAAAAAATGTGTCATACAATTTTTTAAAATGTAATGTAAATTTAGACATCTTACTTAGTCTTACTTCTTTAATTTAATATGAATGTCCACCAAGTATCGACTACCTCAATCAAGTATATCTTGGAACATTTATCACTGTCAAGGTTATAATTTTTGGCCACGTGATTTTTGTAGACATCTTGTAGGCATTCAACTTGAAAATTTATTCTTCGCAAATTACGAGGAAATGGGAATTCGAATTCGGCTACTGTATATACACCTCGGATTAGAGGATACGTGAATCAAAATTGCCGATTAGCAAAATTGCTTCTGGGCGCAATAGTAGCCAAAATGTAGTATTAAGATGTTACATATAATAGGGCGAAAAAGATACACTTGAGACTCAATATATCGATGAAGAGCTGTAGTTATTAGGACGTTCTGTAGAACTGCAGAACGTCCTAATTGCCGGTTTAGGCTCTTTGCTTTAAGATGCCGCTTTGCCAGCACCAGAGAAATTGCGAACAAAAGGTTTAGAAAGCATAGTAGGCCAATTAAAATGTGATCAAATTAAATATCGCCAGCTAAAGTATGATACAAAATTGAATAGTTGGGTTTAGTGACAAAAAGTTGGTTTAGTGCATCGTACTTGTACAGACTATAGTATAGGGAGCCATCGCCAATGGTGTAAACCACCGTTGGCGGCCACTTGAGGTAAACTAAGAATATAGGGCTTTATCAGGAAATCCTGAAACTTCATTAATCCGAGATTCTGTTCCTCAAACTATAACGTATTCTAGAATATCCCAAAATTATTTTCAGCAATACATTGTATTCACCCACACATTTATTCAAGACCTTCAGAATGATCCTTTTACCATAGCCTTCATGGTCCATAGATCTTCAAATTACTAAAGGGCTTTTGAATTTGCACACTCCCCTCAAATATAGAAATATTTAAGATATAAGGTACAAACAGCCTGGGATGTGACACTCAAGAACAAATCAACCATCTAATTCGATCAATGCTTGAGAGACTCAATCAGTATGTAACAAATCGAAAAGAATAATTAATAACAACAAATTATAATAATAAAATTACTAACTCACATCATTCCCATTGTTATATTAATTAGCACATATATGAAACAATTACAAAATCGAAATTATGGATGTATCGGAAGAACAATCGAAAGCAAAAGTACTGAAAATCATAAATTCGTAAATATATTTGTTTTACAGAACGGTCAAAAGGAAAATTATTAACGATAATGCTAGAAAATAATGTATAATTAAGAAAGAAAGAGCAAATTTCACCTATAATCTAGAATTAAATTAATAATAACGAATAATATGAAAAAATGTAAACTAACTTTTAGTAGTAATTTTAACTTTTCGGCAAAAATATTTTAGATATAAATTAAAATACTGAAATATTAATTAAACCCTCTAAATATTATTTTATTAATGCTAAAATTATTAATGCTAATATTTTAAACTTTAAAGATGTATAGGAAGTAGGTTCAAATGCTAAAAAACGTTTAAAAAATTAGACAGAATATTGTTTACTTAATCCTTAAGCCACTGTGAAAATTTCAAATCGATTGACTAAGCCGTTCAAAAGTTATTGCAATTTAAAATTATCGTAATTTTATACGTGTCTTTGTGAAGATTCACTAACATAATAAGTTAAACATGTTACAAATATTTTATGAAATACTGTTTTGTCTATATTTCTACTTTATTATTAATAGTTGACGTGTTTCGCTAACACTATAGCTTCTTCAAAAAGGCTATTTTTGAAATTAAAATAGGTATAATGCATTAAACATTTATAACGAATTTCCATCAAGTAGAAGCCAACTCAAACCAAAAACGTTACAAAGTTACAAACTTTCAGATTATGTAAATTAAACTGTTTGAAACCAATTGTGCATAGTTTTATTAATACTAATTTTCAGTACTTTTGCCTCCGATTGTACTTCTGATTCATCGTTAAGATTATTAAGAAAAAAATCTCTATAACAAAGCAACTCAACTATAAATACTTCATCTTAAAACGAATACTAAATTATCGTGGATCGATGTCCAAAACACGAGAGCATTAAAGGAAATTCATACTCACGCAAAAGAAATGCGTCAAGCTAAAAGCCAATTAAATCGGGAATCGGACTCACCTGTAAGGATAAAGCGGGACCGAGTTAATCAAAACGTAAGCCTATAAGTGCAGCCTCATTTACATTCAATTGCTACTGAATACTGTCCGTCCATAAGGCATAAACAAACAGGATGGATTAATATAAGATTGAATGATATTAGATGGGTTAAATTACTCACAGAACAAAGTTCGATGGATTACTATATTATTTTTCGAGACTCATGCCTATTATTTCAGTGACTTGAAAGATTTTTTATATAATGTTTTTAAACTTTGATAACTAATGTTGCATCGAATCTTTTGAGTAATTTTGTTGTCTGGAATGAAAAAGAAGAATTTGAGATTATAGCCGCATCGCCCACTAAGGTCATTTAGCTACTGAAATGAAGTGTAAGATACAGACAAAATGAAAGTAAATCACACAATTTAGGATAAATTTGTTGACTTAAAAGCAAGGTATAAATAACAATTAAATAGATCACATTAATATAGACTACATAGGAATATATTAGGTATAGATTAGAATATTATATAATTGGATTAAAATAAAGATGCTTAAAATGGTTGGTGATAGAGCCTCGGAAACGGTCTAGGAGGCTGATATTTAGACTTTAATAAAATTCTGAGTAAATTTCACAATTTAATAAAGACGTAGCACGTCCTCGTCGTGTACCATGGGCCCTGGAGTGCGTACATTAGGATATGTGTAACACAGCTAATGGAGGTGGTAAGGGCGAATCAAGGACCCGTTGGCTAAGGTATGGTAAACCCTACAGAATAGTCTCGACTCCTCCAGGATAGATGGGTTGGGCGTAGGCTAAGCAGTCTCACCTGTGAAAAAATTGGAAATAGATAACATCTTAGAAAAGGAAGAAGGCATTCTGAGTCTAGAGTCAGAGAACTGAACACAATCGGCAATAATGTATCTAACCGAAAGAGGCAGAGGCAGTATATGCCGAATTCCTGATAGTTTCCTGGAAAAGGGGGACAGGAGTAAACCCTGACAGAAGAGAGGTTTAATAGGCCTGAGCTTATTAGAACCCTTATACAGGTTCAAGTCAATCTGAATCAAATTCTTTAAAAGGGAGTCAGTATTGTGAAATAGAATTGGAGGGGAGAGTATGAGTTTGAAGAGAGAAAACTGATACTTGTAGAAACCAACTTTGCTCCTTGATCCGCGAGCTAAGAAGAAACAGATAAAAGAGTTAAGATCATCTATGGAAGAAAGGAAATTATAAATGGGGGAGTGCATAGGATGACAGTAGGGATATTTGACCAAGCTAAAGAAGACACTAGCAGAATCAAAAGATGAGCACAATGAGAGAGTCTGGAACGATTGTTTGTAATATTTTATACAATTAGAAAACGTTTACAATTGACCTAATGCCAACAAAAACATGTAACCCATTGTCAGTGTACAAAAACTCTTTTACAGATCACTCACCAAAATTTTATGAATTGAAAATGGTTGGAAAATGATATCGACATTTGTAACAAATACTAGAAGTACACTAATAAAATATTATTTCTATTCATAAAAAAACTAGAAACAAATTGTATCTAACAAAAGATACTATAACTATAATTGAGTAATCTTAAAGCGAAAATTAAAAATGTCAATGAAACCGACGTTGAAAAATACGACAGCATATAATGGAAATGCAAGCTCACGCAAAGGAAACGCGTCAAGCTAAAAACCAATTAAATCGAGCAACTGACTCACCTATAAAGATAAAGCAGTATCAAGTTAATGAAAACGGAAGCCTGTAAATGTAGCTTCATTTATATTCAGTTGCCACAAAGCGCTGACCTTTAAACCACATATCAATTCGAAGCTAATGCAACGTTGAGCTCTATTCTATCGATTAAATTGTCCATAGATACATTGTCAATATCCTATCTACAAATTCTAGGATATTATTCTACGAGATTTACCTTAATATGCACAATTTTGAGTAAAAGCAAACTAAACAAAAGCTTTTTAAAAACCATCTTAATAGTTGGTACTTTAATGAAAGTAATATTGCATGAAAAGTTGCAAGTGGTCTCTGGAAAAAAATTAAAAATATTCAAAAACGAGGACATTTTTTTTCGTGCTCCACGTAATAATTGCTCATTTCTTCAGCCACCCTTCAAACATCAGCAAACGTCTCCCGAAACCGGTTTCTCACTTTACTACGTCATCAGTCGGGCTTGAGCGGAACGTTCAGAAACAAGCTGAAAAAATTACTATAGGTACGACCGAAGATATCACCTGAAATACTATGGCGCTCGCGCTATCGTGTGATGCAATACTATGGCGTGAGTTCAGAAGACGCTTGCTGACGTTTGAAGGGTGACTGAAGAAATGAGCAAAATAATTGCTGCCCACCCAATGCCAACAAACGTCTTCTGAACTTACGCCATAGTATAGTTTCTCGCCTTACGGATCAAGCTGAACGCTCGGAAAAAAAACTGAAGAAATTACCATAGATACGACCGAATATATCGCCTGAAATGCGATTGGACTCACGCCATGGGGTGATGCAATACTATGACGTGAGCTCCGGAGACGCTTGCTGACGTTTGAGGGGTGGCTGAAGAAATGAGCAATTATTACGTGGAGAACCTTGTCGGAAAGCATGGAATTGTCCTTCTTTTTGAATATTTAATGAATCTTCTTTTATCAAGGGGTTGAACGTTTCACCAATCTGCAGGCTGGTCTCTACAATCTTGGCCTGGAAAATGCAAAAAGCGGCACTTCTGGGGACGCTTCGTATAGTGGGGGTCCACGAAGCAGCGTTTTGACGAAAGAATGTTTGCATATCACCATTGTTTGAGACGAAACCGAAGGAGAAACCTGCTAGCTTTGAACACCAAAAAAGCAAACAAAAATAAAATAAAAAAAGTTAATTAGTTATAAATCAGTAAAGCTTAATGATTGTTCTTATAATGTTAGTTCACATATAGAAAATAAATAATATGTATAAATGGATTTTAAACTTTAAGTACTTAACATAATAGATATTTAAGTTCCCTGTAATATGTGAAATTGTATATATGTGATACAATATGTGATTGAAAATTCTGATTTCGTAATATATGGAATGAATTATTCAAAATATTGGACTGTATATTATAGTCAGCAAAGAAATAAAAACATAATTCATCATATTAGAAGTTATATTATTACTATTAATGCTACTGAGTATCAATGAGTAATTTTTTGCGTCAATAAAAAGAAAACTGTATTTCAAGGTTATGACGGGCAAGTAAGAATTTATGATGAACGCACTCCGACAGCTATAATCTACAAAAATGATCAAGCCTTGTGAACTTATCGCCCTCAAACCCTAACTCAGGGATTTTTTTTACGAAACATTAAATCTCTTGTTAGGTATATTTCAATGCACATTTCACTAATTATTTCGGAAAGGAAAACATAAAATACAAAATACTTAGTGATCTTCATGTGATAAAGCCACTGAGTCTTTTTTCTACTTTATCAAGATATTTAAAGTTGCTATCAACCAGGCAATGCTGCCCCTCCAGCATATATCAGAGTAAACGATTTTTCAGAGCAAAACACCATTTTTTATTTCCGTTCAGTTTCTTCCCTTTAACTCATTTTTCGGGCTCACCTCCTGCATAGGGCTATATAGCACGAAAAGTAACAAGGAGAAAGGGGAAAGTAAAAAAAAACCTTCAGCAGCACTATTTTCTTCTACGCCCTCCCACTTTAAAAATCATCAAATCAATCATTAAAAATCATTAACATTAATTAAAAATGAACATGACATTTAACCAGTCCGACATTATTTTGAAGCAAAAGTAATAAACATGTGACGTCATGGAAGTAAAAAAAAGAAGAGAAGTGCCAATCGTAGATTTTTTATGGAAAATGTTGATTAAATGCAAACAACGAACATTATTTATGTTAAACATTTAAATGTCTTTAAGAGATGCTTTTAAAATATTTTGTGTTGTTCATGTCACATAGAAACTAATAACAATCAAGAGGAAAGCCAATAACTTGAAAATACACGGCGAACAAATATCGATGACAGATATAGAGAAAATATTTGTAATAATTTTGGTGACAAATGAAACCACCTTAAAATAATTCAACAAAAAAAAGTTTGATGAACTTTAAATAAATCACTAGTCACGTGGGTTATATTTATATCGATTTATTATATATACATGGGTAATATCTGCGTAATCTGAACAGTATGTAATATCAAATATAAATGAACAAACATGTAAATATGTCAAAAAATATAAAAGATTTCCAAATATGAGTTCAAAATGAAAATAAAATATGAATATTACACCTAACTATGCTTAGAATTATCATATAGTACTTCGCGCAGTTGCGCTCGAGCTAAATTTTTTACTCTGCCTAATCTTTATTTATGCCATAACCTGTTTAACTTCGGTATCAAGGTCACTGTTTCAGTTGATGAGGACTGCCAACTTTGTATCCTCCTTTTCGGTGGTTTTCTTAAAACTCTTCATCGATTTAATTTTTCTTCTCCTGTTATTTTTAGCAATATGCCCTTCATCTTTCATTTTTACACGTTCCTTGTTTTCTTCTGCTTCTCATAACTTTTCTATTGTCTTAGGAATTGCATTGTCAAAAAATATAAAAGATTTCCAAATATGAGTTCAAAATGAAAATAAAATATGAATATTACACCTAACTATGCTTAGAATTATTATATATTACTTCGCGCAGTTGCGCTCGAACTAAATTTTTTATTCTGCCTAATCTTTATTTATGCCATAACCTGGTGTTTTTTGATTTCTTCATTATGTATTTTATATGTAAGTATATCGTCTGTCATTGCTCTCAACATATGGTTCTCACAAGTTGTTTAATTGTTGTTTTCACATACATATCTTATAACTTCTTAGACTGCACTTCATATATATTTACTGTTTTCTACTTTCATATTTTTATTTTACTATAATATACATATCGTTCATCCTAAGATTTATTTCGCTTTAAATATTTGTCGTTCTTTTTTAACAAGATTGACTGCCTGCATTAGCTCCCAGAGACCTAAATGCTAACACTTGTTCTACTATATTACTATCTAATTCTAATTTATCAGTGCACAATTCAATTCGAAATAATTTTGTGGTTCTGTCAGTCAACATGCGTTTTTCTTTCGCAGAAGGTGAAAGAAACGAAAACGGAATATTTCCGAAGAGATAAAATTTTATACGATGCGGTCATGTAAATCCAAGAGGGTCAGGGGGTAATAAAGGAGTTTTCAAGCAAAGTTCGACAAGTTACAGCATAAACTGAATTTTTTCTATGGTTTTCTGGTAGATCTCTTTCTATAGACCGTAATTAAAGGGTCGTGTTTTAGGTCCGTTAGCCAAATATATGTATCCGCAGGCAATTAGCGAAATATTTTGTTGTTAAACAATTTGTTGAAAGTATGAGTCAATTATATTTTATTAATTGTAATTTTATAATTGTAATTTTATTAATTGTTTTTATTAATTGTTTTTATTACATTGATGCAAAAGTTCGTGAAGAAAAAAATTAATTTACTAAAAATTACATTTAAGCAGTAATGTATATGCCGTTCCTTCGACGATCTTTCTTAATTTCTTAGGTAGAATCCCGCGCTCACAGAACTTCTAAGGTTTCTGACTAAAGAACTAATCCAATGTCAAGTCTATCAAGGAAGTACAATTTTTACCCTCTAAGCTTTTTTGAAACGATATAAATACATGCTAGCCGGAGGGCGCTAGGTCGGAAAAGTACGATAGATAGAACAAAATATCTCAGTCAAATTGAAAAAGTTCGTCCCGTTTTTGGTGCTAGATGGCGTTGCATCGCGAAACCCGAAGTGTTACCTTCTTCACACGTGTAGAGTTTTGATGTTGTTTGACATAATATCACAGAGTACTTGAGAAAAGAAAGGTGTTATTTGGTTGCATTTTTAAATTTTATTAAACATTAAAAACGGTAGAAATAAGAAGCATTTACGACATATTATACTTTTTTATTTTCGAAAAGGCAAGAATGATTCACAAACGCAAAAGAAGATATATGCTGAGTTCGATGAGGGGGCAGTAATTAAAGCGAACAATGGACGGGAAACAGCCTGAATTAGCCAACAAAAAGGGAATTGCGTTCCATCGAGAGATTCAGAATAGCTTACATGATAAACTTTAATTGCTTAGAAAACTTGAAAAATTACCTCCATTAGTTTTTTAGCCTCAAGAAACCTCAAAACTTCGATAAGTGCGGGATTATGCAGTAACCGAAAAGATGAAGAAAGATCATCGAACAGAACGGCACATATTATATTGATTAAATTGATTTTCTTATAAATAAATTTTTTTTCAAAAAAAGGACGAACTTTTGCATTAATCCAATGCCTTGTCAAATATTCGAGCACACTCTAAATTAAATTAATAATCTTTGAAAATGATCTGATTTTTTTTGTTAAAGTTGAAGGTTTGATTGAGTAATTATGGCCAATAAGATATGTCTGAAATAGCACCACCTATCCATCTTTCTACACATTTTGTTCATCCTGGTATATTATATGAAATATGTAATGAGACGAGGCTCGCTCCAGAAGAATCTTTCCTGCCAGTAGATGTATTTATCACAAATGTTAAATGTTCAACGAATATTAATCCACAAGCTCGGAGCTTCATGGCATTTGAAGTTGTTTTTCTGTTGGCTCAGCTGAAATTATCATTTTATGGATATAATTTTGTATCATTAAATCTATTAGAATAAAATTAGCTGTACTATTATATTAAATATACAGGAAAGTTCTGTCCGTTCCGGTTACAACAAGTTTCAACAAGTATGCGCATATTCATTTGACGCATATTTGGCGCTCTGTTTTCATCACTGAATGTATACAGACTGATCTAGCAAATGAAGTAAAACGAAAATGATTCATGTTAGTATCAAGCGAGACGCGATTGTGTACCCATGGCTACTGATAAAGTTCATTTACGCCACTGTATTTTGTACGAATTCACACCAAGGAATAAATACTACACAAGCGTATAGAAATTTATTGAAAGTGTTTGGTGAAGGTACAGTTTCTGATAGAACAAAAAGATGGTTCGAAAAATTTCAAATAAATGATTTCGACCTTTCCAGTGTCCCGTAGCCAGTATCGACGACGATACCGTCAAAATCATTTTAGAGCAAAATCCTTTTTTAACATCGGAGATTGCGGAAAGGCTTGATTCGGCTCAACAAACCATTTCGGACCATATGCGGAAAGTAGGATCGGTGTGGAAATATTCGAGACTCATCATATGCATATCTCTTCTTGCACGGAATAAAATCGAACCTTTCTTAAACTGGATGATAACTGGGGATGAAAAGCAGGTTACCTGTGAAAACATCGTAAGAAAAAGGGCATATTGTGAATTCGGTAAACCTTTCCCCTCCACCTCTAAACCGAAGTTAGGCCTGAGTAAAAGAATGTTGTGTATATGGTGGGGCATTCCAGGATCAATATATTTTGAGCTGTTGAAACCAAACGTTAAGTTAAAATTGGAGAGGTACTGTCAGCAATGTGGATAATTTAAAAACGACACTTCAAGAAAAGAGGCCGGCAATGTTCAATTGAAAGGACATAATACTGCTTCATGATAATGTCAGGCCATATACCGCTTTGGGGAGTCATCACGCAAGGGACGTATTGTCATCATACTGGCAAGAAGTCATAAATAGTGATGGAAAGTATATTATTCAATAAAGTTTATTCAAGGTATGAAAAATGCATTATTTCGTTTTATTCTAAAAACGGACAGAACTTTCCGGTAGACCTAATATTACGCATATTTTATATTTCCGAGAGAAAAAACAAATAGTTGGTCTATTTTTATAATAATATTTGTAAGAATACATATTTCGATATTCAATACAATCTCAATACAGCAGGTACAATAGAGGTTTTGAATATGTGCAGTCCCTCTGCACATATAACTAATGCTAATAATGCTGAGAACGGTTCCAGAAATCGATCCGAATCAAAATCAATCGAGTGTTTGTAAATGCTTAACAATTCATCCAATAATAATTTTATTCTATATTCGGCGCAAAAGTGAAAATCCTCCTTGTTATACTAGAACACTTATAAGAGGTTTTTCGCGGTTCACTTTAATCTCCCATGCAAAAGAGCAACGAATAATCGCAAATCCATTAAACATTTAGTAATCCAAACGTGACTGAAACTTTGATAAAACATGCGCATATTATATAAGTCTTTTCAAGTTTCTTCGCTTCCAAAGCCTATAATGTATCTTCAATTCAAACGTGAAAACATTTTTTAAGCTATCTACCCAAAATAGGCAGGAAAAAATCAGTTTGGAATAATTTTAAATGCAATTTACATATAATTTCAATATCAGTCAACAATCTACATTAATAAAAAGAATATATTACTGATTAAATATATAGATATTACAGTTTGCGCTAATGTAATTATATCAGGAAAATCTCGTCAGAAGTGGGATGTCAAATATATGAAGATTATATTACCCAGTTAAAGTTGTCCAAATCCAAGTTATCTTCGCATTATATTATAGTTTCGCGATACTATTGGAACAAACTCTAAACTAAATAATATTTTGCCATTGTATTTAAACCAATTATTTTAACATTTACTTTTTATTACTTTTTTTATTAAAAAGCAATTATTTCACACCAACATGATACATTCAGTTTTATATCAGAAACGCATAACAAAAGGAATGACAATCAGGAAAATCATTTTTCATCAGACTTTTTCTGAATATTTAGGAACATCTTTTATGATTATTTTTTAGAAACTGAGTTTCCAAGCTTAAAATTCAGTACTATCTTCGCATGCATATAACCAGTAAGAGTGTCAAAACTTAGAAACCAAACAGCGGCAACACTGTGTAAAATGTAAATGTCACTCATTCACTGCTATGTTCAGTACATTCTGTTCACCATGGAAAGATACTCGATTCAACAGCGCGTAGAAATGGGAAGTTGGAGGAGACTCCCACTTTGAAGAGTTTGGGGGTTTGACGACTTATAAAGCAAAATAACTGAACTCTTCATAACTATTACCTCTCCATCCTCAGAAAATTACTGTTTGGTGCGGTTTTCGGCCGGAAGGAGTGATAGGACCTCATTTTTTTTAAAGACGATGAGGGGAATCGCGTTACTGTTAATGAGGATGAATATATTTGGCCTGAACTGATAAATGTGAATATAAATAATATTTTCTTTCAACAAGGGGGTTCGCACATCACACATCTTACCATCGATTTATTGCAAGAAAAGTCTCCTGGACGTATTATTTTGCGAAATGGTAACGCTCTTGGATTATTTCTTGTAGAGTTATGTTAAATTTCTGATGTACAAAAATCAACCCCAGACAATTCTAGACATTAAACGAAACATTCAGGCTAACATTAAAAATATATTATACCACGCGATATGTTTGAAAGACTAATCGAAAATAGGATCTTCAGAATGCATTCCACGAGAGGAAGTCGAGGAGTCCGGAAGCTGACCGGATTATCACTTGTAGTTATCATTATGCCTCATTTCTGACACTCTTATTGTGAATAGCTACCAACACCAGTTTGATATCCATGCACCGCTCATAGATTGTACATACGCCGTACGATTGTACATACATTAAATAAAAACTAGATGTGAATATGAATGAAACTTGAAATCCCTTGCAAACTAATATGATTAACAAGAATGACGCTGGCCAACACTGTCCATAAAGTAAGCGTAAACGATCAAAAATCAGACTTTAAAAACTCAAAAAGAAATGAGGCAAGGAGCCCCTTTATCGACTGCTTTATTTAATCTAATCCTCGAAACTATCCTAGCAGAAAGCAGTATACACAGACAAGGGACAATCTGCAACCACAAACATCAATGTCTAGCCTACGCTGATGATATAGATATCATCAAGAGAACATAAATAACATTATTAGAGGTGTTGAAATGACTGGAAAAATATATGAAAGAATAGGCTGTATAGAACAACACTCAAACCAGTGAAATTATAAGAGTGCGGGCTACGGTTAGTTAGAATGAGAGAGACGGTAGTAGAACAATCCCCTATAACGTCAGTAGTAAAAATACAAAGAATAAGGTGGCTTAGTCATGTTGAAAGGCTATTTAAAAATCGAGTACTAAAAACATTTTTTTATAAAAAAATGTGTTTTCAATTTTCAATCCAAAAAAATAGGACGAACTTTTGCATCAACCTTATCTATTCGAAAATGATATCTGGAAAAAATATATACATATATGACAAAAATTTTCTCTCTAATTACACTTTCTCTATAATTAACAATTAAGGAGAGAAATAGGTGTAGGGCGGCGTATTTTGTGATATTCATGTACATCCTGGAGGTCACAATTTTCATCTAAAACCAATTTTTTTTTTAAATTTACTTTATTTGTAAGTGTCTCTTTTATTTGAACCTCACTTTCCACGAAAAAATCGAAAATTATTTTTTTTTTTTGAGGAATGTGAAAATTTAGTATGATTTTTTACCATTTTTTTGTACTAATTTTTGCAATAAAAAAATAGTTAAAATAAAGATATTGTTTAGGATTGCGGTTTAAATAAAGCGTATTTATATAGAGAAACTATGTGTTGAGTTTGATAACGATTGATCAAAAACTATAGGAGCTAGAATGTACACAATTTCGAAAAAAGTAGTTCAGTAAAGGTAAATTTAAGGCAGTAATGAATCAATTTAACGTTCTTCTTTCTTTCCAATACCTTTCAGATCATTCATCAATGACTACCTGCTCGACCGCTCCGTACTACATGCCACGCACTCCAACCGTTCGACCGAGGGACACTCACCCAAACGATAATAACTTTTAAACGGCCTGGAATTTTCTTTTGAAATTTTCAGAATAAATTTTTGAATAGTTCTACAATCGATTTATGAAAAAAAAAGAATTTTTTGAAGCCTTTACAGCTATTTCTCCCCTTAAACTCCCTTCTGTAAGAAAGAGTTGCTTCTGTAAGAAAGATGCTGAAACTAATTCAGCATCTTTCTTACAGAAGCAACATAATTACTAAATTACGATATACCACAAAAAGGACATAATGAACAGCAGATCAAGAAATAGATACCCGAAGAAAGGAAAAAATAGATACAAATTATTCTTCTTCAGGTGCTACATCGATTCCGAGGACCGGCAATTAACTAGTCTGATAAGTTGAGTTTTTAACCTTGAAATAACTAACTTAATACGACCCATCTAACAATATCCCAAACAAAATTTTAATGACCTAATTAATACGTCTAATAACTTTAGAGTTACCACAAGTAAATTGAAACAAAACTCGATTTTTGCTTTTACTCATCAACAACTTAATTTTTGGTTGCCTAAATGCCGCATAACTTAAATTACACTCCGGCGTAAAAGGAAAACTGAATTTTCTCTGCACAGTTTAACTAAATAACAACTCCAGAAAACTCCCAACGAACTGATGCCCGATCTGACCCTATTCAAAGGCGAAAAGTTAAGAGCTTTAGCGGCTATTAACGTTTTTATTAGATTATTAACAAATAAAAACTAACAAGGGTCCTCAACTCTATTTAATTATGCGCCCTAATCTGATGAAAACTCAAAATTATCATCAAAAAAACAGTCTGAATAACTTTCCCTATGTTTCCTTTTTTGATTCTAAAGCCAGTAAAAATTTGTTATAAGATTTAAAGATTTATAGATTATAGATTTAAAGATTTTTGGTCAGAGAATTTGATTATCTCTATACGGAAAAAATCTACTGGTTTCATATAGCGTGTTATAACTTGAAAATTTAATGATAAATTTAATTATTACTGGAGATCATTTCGTTCTAGGTGCACAGGATAGCATTCATTAAAATTTCATAGGCACGAACCACAGTTCCGGGGCTAACTGATTAAAGTAAATTATTACCTCTCCAATATTACTGAAACAATCTTAATATTGTCGATCGGCGAGGATGTTTAATCACCAGATGTCACCTAATATCGAATAATTCTCCTTCAGCTTTAAAATCACATCAACTTTAAATCAACTTTAAAATTATTTTAAAAAATCACAACGCGACAGCATTTTTGCTTGAATTCTATAACTTATATTGTATATGATGATTTCAAATGCAACTACTAAAAATTTCACCATTCCTTTACTATTATTTCTAATGAATACGTAATGTATTTAGTCTATTAGCTACTTCTTGACATCTTTTGGCTACTTTTCTGACATCAGAGAAATATTAAGTATGGACCACACCTTTTTAATGAATACCAAATTAATATACATCGTAGAAGTTTATGAAGATTATACGAGGTGTAAAAATAAAGTAATGAAAGTGGTAGTGTAGTGTTCGATCTGGCAACACCGTTGGCTTCATTTTTTTTTTGCAAAACTTCAACAGGCCTATGGAACCAATGTTTCGCCAACGGCTCAGGTTTTCATGTGATTTAAGATTCTCTGAAGGCCGAGACTCGACTAAAATGAACCTCGCAGCGTAGGGCCTCCAACTGCAAGAAGCGATAAAAAAGATCCACAGAATCCAGGATATTGTGAGGTCTGATCTCAATCAGACAACTGACTTCACCGGACCTCAAGCGATTAAGGATCAGAGTGATCGGGGAAGAGTTGAATTTGTCACACAATCCTTCATCAGATGCTGACCAATGAGTTGGGGATAAAGAAAGTCTGCTCGAAAATAGTACCAATAATTCTTTCACATGATCAAAAGGACAACAAGGAAATCTGTCTTGACTTTTTGCGGCGGATTGAAATGATCGTTACTCTACTAGCAATAGTCTATTTATAGCGCGGCAGTCCATATACATAGCAACATATCATATGCTCGGTATATTGGCTAATTTTGTATAACAACCCAAACACAAAGCATATATTTTATGGGAATTCACAATTCGAGTGCAGTTTCTGAAATTATACTGCATAGTATACTCTCACAAAAAAAAATGGCTCCATTCAGAAAATTAATATGGAAAAAATCGAATGTTTTCTGTTATCTTCTGGCACGCTCTTGATTGATATAAAGAACCTATAATGAACAGAAAATGGTATTTAATTATTTTTGAATAAAGGTAAATAATCAGAAGACGATCATCAAATAATAAAATCAGCAACTGCCTCAGGAGCACTAAAAGATGGATGAACGAGCAAACAACTTAAAACTAAAGCCAAAACAAGACCGGCATACGTTCAATATTAACTGACGTCATCCAAATTAGAGCGGGCAGGAACAGGTAAAGTCCGGATCAAGATATTTCGTTGCCTTTCGGCAAAATGTTAATTTCCCCAATAAATTTCAATACAAATATTCCTAGTTTTCTGAATAATTTCCTAATTTCTGAATAATTTTGGAATGAATAAAATATTGTTAAATTATTATTCGGCTCATCCTTAATGCAGACTGGCATTGGTGGATATTCCAATGATAAGATGAAAAAGCAATTCAGCTCCTCTCACCCTAACATATTTTACGAACAATGTGGTACGTCGCAAGAGCACGGCACGTTGTCCCACTATGGCAATCGATTTCGAGATACTCAGGCTCTCGAGGTTCTTTGAAAATCTCTTACTGATCAGGCCTTCGGCAGATATAGCGAAGGACACTACTTCTACCTTACTCAGTTTCCACTGGTTCTTCAAGTCGTAAGCCAGATTTTCATAATTTGTGGCTTTTTCCATCTCAGTTTTTTTTAATGTTGTGAGAGAACGGCACTGCGAACGGCACGAGAATAATATCTAACCTGTTATAATCAACCGTTCGATCGGAAGTAATTGGTCTGTCCCAGTAAAGAATGGTATCGGATGATTCACGTACAGGAGAAGGCAAGTACTTATAATACGGAGGAAGTACGCTTTCTAATAGCAAATATTTTTTTGCAATTTGATGATGTATAATTTTTGCCAGCTGATTATGCCATCCTAAATAAGCATTAGGAGCAAGGACCAAGCAACCGCCAATAAGATGCTCAATTGTTTCCTCCAGAGTACCGCATTTCGTGCACTTATCGACTATATCCAAATGAAGTATGTGCTTTTCATAGAAACCTTCTGTTTCTGGGTACAAGAGTCCATCGATCAGCCACTTTAGAGACAATTGTTCGTCAATGGTGTCATCTTCGAGTGACTTAGGAAACTTTCCATGTAATGTTTGCCCTTTCTATTCTCGAACGCAATCCGTGAGTGTTGTTCTGCTATCAATACGGTTTTGTTTATTTAAGTTTAGTGAGGTGAAACCCCGCTCCTCATTTGCAACCAATTTCATTAACGTACTGTTTGAATCAATTAAGTGTTTTCTCATCCTAATTTCTTGATTGAGACATATATTTCTTACGTTTACAAGGCGTCTACCACCCAACTTTGTTGGGATCTTGTTCAGTCTCTTCGTAGATGAGTTTGGTTGCATGGCATCGGAACTTTGTTAATGTTCAGCGTGTCAACCTATCAAGTTCATCAAGGTCAGTTTCTGACCATTTAACAATGCCAAAAGAATATGTCAAAGATGGCACTGGCCAACCGTTGATCGCTCTAATGAGGTTTCCGTTGTTCAGTTTGGTGTTTAAAAGTTTTGTAAGTTTCTTTTGGTATAGAGTGGAAAAGTCTTTCTTTAACCGGTTATAATCAAGTTTATGCTTTGGGGATTCCTAAATATTTGTAGGATTCTTCTGGTCCCAGTTGTACGTTACAGAATGTTGAATGTTGACTCTGAACCTTGCCGTTCTGTATATTAATGGTAGAATATTTGTCCAGTCCGAATGACATTCTGATATCCCTACTAAATGTTTCGACTGTTTTTCTCAAAGAGTTTAATTTTTCTCTCGTTTTTCCATATAAGGTAACGTCATCCCTATATAGTAGATGAAAGAGCTTTCTTAGATTCCTCATATTAAGTTTATATTCAATGTTGCTGTTGTTTAGTAGTGTGGACAAAGGATTCAAGGCTAGACAGAACCAAATTGGAGAAAGGGAATCTCCCTGAAAAATTCCTTTCTCGATATTTGTATTAACAGTGCATTGTTGATAGACAAAAATATTAGTTTTCCACTTCCCCATCAGGCACTTTAAATAATTAATAATTTGAGGGCTAATTTTATAGAAATTCAGAACCTCAACCAACCAATCGTGAGGAACACTATCGAATGCTTTCTTGTAGTCTATGTAGCAGATATTTAAGTTGCGTTTTTTTTACCTCGCTTGCTCAAGAACTACAGCATCGATCACATCGTCATACAGCATCGTCAACTGTTCCTAGCATCCCATAATTGCTCTTATACATCCTTTCTGTTCTTCTTCAAAAATGTTGTTTTTATCACAATGTTGGTAGATTTTTTCATCGAGTAGGGCTGTGAACAGTTTGTATAATACTAACAGACATGTGATTGATTTGTAGTTATTGGGTTGCCTAACGTACTCTTTTTTGAACAGTAGGTATGTATTGCCCTCCATTAGCAAGTTGGGAAAAGTGTCTTGATTTATTAAAACCTTTTTAAATATTAATTTATATAATAAAATAATAATAATTATATAATTATTATTATCATCGACTTGGTGTCACTTTCTCAGCTCAAAGAGCTGGAAACCATAAACCGATTCCTCCCTCTCGACGTTGGAGTTCGGCTCGAAGCCTGGGGATAAATTTCATTATAACCCAGTATTCCGTTGGCATTTAGACAAACATTTTCGAACTATGTAGCAGGTTTGCAATAATATAGCCCGTTGTCCCCCTTTTATGACATTTCTATTTAGTCCGCAGTTTGTTAAACTTTTGGAGAATCTGTGGCTCACTAATCCCTCTGGGCAAATTGCAAAAGGTCAATGTTGAATTTTTCAAGTTGCCAGATGTTCTTAAATTCATAAGAAAGATTCTCATACTTAGAAACTTTTTCCACCTCCGTTTTATGTATATTGTAAGACAGTGGTATGGCAATATCAATAATGGTTCCCCGCTTTTCTTTTTTATTGATTAAGACTATGTCTGGTCTATTCTAGTCGACAGCCGTATCAGTTATTATCGATCTATCTCAGTAGAGCAGCACATCGTCAGACTACAGAACAGCTTGAGAACTGTATTTATAATACGACGGAGTAGATGTTGGCAAAAGACCAGTTTTTGGTGGATGATTAAGTACCAGTTTTTGGTGGACTATTTTAGCAAGCTGATTATGCTTTCCTAAATATGCGTTCTCTGCTAAAGTAGGATATACACCAATTATGTGCTCAACAGTCTCTCATATTTTGCCACACTTTCGACATACATCTTCAGTGTTTTCTTTAAGGATATATTTCTTGTAATTATTGGTTTTGATGACTTTATCCTGGAGAGCAATAACAAAACTCTCAGTTTCCGGATATAGTTGATTCTCGTCTAACCAGAGCAGAGAAAATTTCTTAACAATACTATTGCCCTTTAATAATTCTACATATCTACCATGGATTGATGTATGTTCCCAGAGATTTATGTCTTGTATTGTCCCTGTTTCGATAGTGTAATTTGCATTGCTCAGTTTTAGTGGTGTATAATTGTGATCAAACTGAGTTGCGGGTCTCATAAGTTGATCTTTTGAACTTAGAAAATGTTGGCGAAGCTTCTTTTCCTGACTAAGACACAATTCTTTGATATTAATAAGCCCTCTACCTCCATATTTTCGAGCCCTCTACCTCCATAAGTCATCTAGTCATGCAGTCTAGTTCTTCCAATTCTGTGTTTGACCACTTGACCACTGCAAATGAATATGTTAACACCGGCACTGCCCATGTGTTGATTGCCTTACATATATTCCCCCCCTGTTAGTTTTGTGTTAAGAAGCTTCGTTATTATTTTCTTGTATTTATCTTGGAACTCATGTTTGAGTGTCAAATGGTTTAGCATTTGATTTTGTGCTATTCCCAGATACCGATAAGCATCATCCGGTTTCCATGAGTGAATCTGACAGAATGATTCCTGATTTTGTTTAACTTATCCTTTTTGTATATTGACGATAGAACATTTATCTATACCAAAGGACATCTTAATATCATCGCTGAATATTCTTACTGTTTTAATAAGCGATTGGAGTTTGCTCTGGGACTCTGCGTACAGTTTTAGGTCATCCGTATATGATGTGATAACCTTCTGCTGTTTGTTAACTCGAACCTAAACCTAAACCCGCTTGCAGACTGATTGAGAATCGTGGACAAAAGATTTAAAACCATATTGACGACAAAGAATCTGCCTGGAAAATTCCCTTCTCAACGTTGACTCTTCCAGCATTTTCTCCCGATATCCATATATTCGTCTTCCAAGACTTCATTAAGTGAGTAAGCATTGCTCTGATTTTAGGACAGATTTTGGATAAATTTCCAAAACTTTAACTAGCCAATCATGAGGGACACAGTCGAAGGCCTTACTGTAGTCAATGTAACATAAGTTAAGGTTACGCTTTTTTCTCTGGACGTGCTTCAGGGCAACTGCATTTATGGTAAGTTGGTGCGTACATCCCGCAGATTGCCTTACACATCATTTTTGTTCTTCTTCTAGGATATTATTATCTAAACAGTGATGATATATTTTTCGTTTACTAATGATGTAAGTAACTTATAGAGTGTTGAAAGGCCAGTTATATGTCGATTGTTATTTGACTGCATCTTGTCATTTTTCTTATATAGTAAATATGTATTACCCTCAGATAAAAAATGCGAGATAGATTCGGGGTTAGTTAGTGCTTTACCGAAATTAATTAATAACTTAACTTAAATTTAATTATACATTTATTTCGGTTTCACTCTCACTGTCACTTTGATCTACATTAATAATAAGTGGTGCTATATTATTAATAAATGATACATAGGAGTCTTCTATTTTAATAACATGGTTAATCGAATATACCCAACTTTCTTTGGGAATACTATCTACAACCTTCCTAATTGATGTTGCAGCACTTAGAATCAGATAAAAGTTTTCTGCTATAACATTGGATTTTACCTGATACTACATATGCTCAATTAGATTAAAAGTGCAATAAAACGGGGGAAGGCGTAAAAGCGTATGTCCTATATCGGCAGCAATGATATCACATATTCCTATTTATTTAATATTTGCCTTTAATATTTCTAGATCACATTTTTTATATGTATCTTCGAAGTATATATCGTTTTTTAAATATGGTTCTGAAATTCCAATTTAGTATTATTTGCATTAGAAACTTTTTTTTGGCGGTTATGGTCACTAGCATTGTCCATTAGAATTACTCCTTCCTTAGGCTCATTGGGCAAAAGGCTATTTATAAACCAATCTTCACAAAGTTCTCCTGTGGTGTCGTCATGGTAGTCCAAACATGAATGTTCAATATTTTTGGAGGACAACCGTAATCAATTTGGAATCTATCCATCCTCGAAACCAGCATGCAAAATTTCAATTATTTTTCCCTTGTTTGCTGGGGCATTGGTTTGGCATTTTCTTGATGTATCTACCCATTCTTTTGTTGGCGTCTCATGTGTATCGAACCATGTTTCATTAAGGTAGATAATGGGACGATTTTCTAATCTGTATTTTTTATAGATTTTAAGTAGTCAAACCGCCATCGTCACAATCGTTGTGATTCCATTAATATTTATATTTTATTAATGGTACGATATGCAAAACCCATTAGAGATAATATTTTCGGGAGGCTAGTTCTGCTGCAAAGAATGTTGGTTTCATCTTTCCTTAGTCTCTATTGCAATGAATGCAATGCACTCACAGTTTGCTCTTTATACATAGCATAAATTTTGCTTCGAATTAAGTCTTTGTCGCTTTCGTCAACACTTTTGCTTGTACCAGAATCACTACGAACTTTTTTCGCTTTAATTGGCTTCGTCACA
Source organism: Cosmopolites sordidus (assembly GCA_031761425.1). Lineage (NCBI taxonomy): Eukaryota > Metazoa > Arthropoda > Insecta > Coleoptera > Curculionidae > Cosmopolites > Cosmopolites sordidus. The sequence goes on along the minus strand of JARFXV010001698.1, from coordinate 62,668 downwards.
ATATCATTAACTATAGACAACGGCGTTTTCATTAATAAAGACGTTTCTGCTGCGTCTGCATTTACATTAAGCCCCCTATTCAATAAAAAAACATACATTTTTAACAATTTGCTTAGTATCGGACGATAAAAGTTTTCTTTTAAAATTAGCATTACCGAAGGCACAATGACCATTATCTTCCCAAGAACACCACATTTTTAGCACATTTGGAATGATAAAAATAGGATCGAAATTATAGAACTGCACTGTTTAAGAAAATAATGCGAACTAAACTAAAATATTTAGAAACTACTAAACCAGACAAAATTAATTTTATCTTTAACCTGTTATTTTATTAGGCCCTTCCCTGTCTACTTTTATTGCAATTTTGCCGGGTTTCGTTACGATAAAGGTTGTTAACAGTTTATTGCAGCCATTCGGTCAACGATATATCTTGAACCGCACTATACTAAGAATATCTGAAATGATGTCCTGATCTGAGAATCCTGACAAGACGAGATCATGTAAAAAATGACAGCATCAGACAAGAATGCAACATTCGGAACTTCATAAAATGAAGACGACTTTGTAGAAGAAATTGGAATGAGCACAACTCCAGAATGAACAGATTAGTGAAAGCGGCCAGAAATACTAAACCACAAGGGTTGGGATCTATAGAGAGGCCACCAAGGATTTATCGAAGAGATTTACCACTAAATACCAAATCACTCTCTTTAAATTCTCGAAGCGCATTTCGCTAAATATGTTAGCATCACCTGGAGATGATTCAATCTGATGATTCACCATTCCTGGCGATGCTCACATGTTGAAGTAAAACGTGTGTTGGAAGTTAAAAACATGATTTGGTGTTTAGTGGTAAATCTATTAGAGTTTTCTTTACTGATTCGTGGTTTAAATAAAAAACAATGAAATGAAGCAAACTTAATCTTCATTAGTTTACAATATAGAGCCATGCTTAATAACAAAAATATGAATAAGGAAGAAATAAAGTAGTATTATAAGCATATAACAGCAAACCTTACCTCATCAAGAATCATGTAAAACCTGCAAAATTGGACATTTGGACATCTAGAAATATACCGAGAGACAAAACACCCAGTATATATATATATATATATATATATATATATATATATATATATATATATATATATATATATATATATATATATATATATATATATATATATATATATATATATATATATATTGAATCAAATTGGAAATATACATACGAGGGTTGCTATTTATGTATCCAGAATAATAAATAAAAACAAACATATATCATTGAAAATGGTTTTATTGTTTTTGAAAATATTCTCCGCGATGATCGATACACTTTTTCCTTTTCAGATTGAAGTATCTCCAAAACATGCATTTTGAACGCATCAACCGCTTTTTCTGGCGTCGAAAATCGTTGATCAGGAAGTTTATACTTCACGGACGAGAACAAAAAAAAACATTGAATGCCAAATCAGGACTGTACGCCGGATGCCCATCAATTCTATGTTTTGACCGGTCAAATGTTGAGTTGTTGGTCCGATGTGTGAGAGCTCGCATTATCATGGTGAAGAATGATCCTGTGTCGCTGGTTGTTTTTTCTTATTTCCTCAAAGACTTCAGGCAAATAAATGGCTGTGTACCATTCAGTTCCTTTATACAATTCTCTAGTGGCATTGTAGCCACATGCCAGTTTATCCTAGAAGAAAAACAGGCGACCTTTTGATTCGAAGTACTTCTGGCGCGAACAATTTTTGTTGGGTTTGGCTTATTTTGAAAGACTCATACAATTGACTGTTGTTTACTTTCGGACTCATACGCATATATCCATGATTCGTTACCTGTGTAGATGTTATACACAACTTTTGACGCACCATGATTGTATTTTTTGAGCATTTCTTTGCACCAATCGACACGAGCATTTTTTTGAGCGATTGTTAATTAGTTAATTATGCGGAATCCAACGCGCCTAATTTTTTTTTCACGGCTAAACATTCATATAAAATCTTGTGTATGCTTGTCATACTAATGCCCAGGGATGCCTCAATCTCACGGTTGGTCATATGACGATCTTGCTTTATCAGTTCGCACACAGTATCGATGTTTTATTCTTCTAACGCACTCCAATGGACAACCAGGCTCTGCTCAGTAACACTTTAACGAAAGAAAAAGAACGGTTCACGAAAACGGAAAAGGAGGACGCCGTGATCTGAGGCTATACGAGGGTGATACTAGACTTTTAAAGTAATAAAATGTTATCTAGCTACTTTTCAAACTTAGGGTTTACTTGTACCCGTTACAATGTGTCTATTGCATTATCAACGGCCTCTAGTATAGGCTGAACGCATGAGAAGCAGGTGACCCGTAGTAACCACAAGAGGTAGTTAAAATCATTGTTACATGCATCCAATTATGTAAACCAAATAGGGTGATCTGTCATCGCCCGGTGTTTACAAGCTCGTAGGAATTCAATATGCCAGCAAAATATGGCCAGATCGCTTACAGCTGGTTAAACAGTACAATTTTTACAAGAATCTTCAGTAGAGAAATTTAACTGCCGGCTTAATCATTAAATTTACTGTTGATAGAAAACGTATGGGATGCCATTGATAGAACTTTTGAGCAATTACCCCGGCCGTCAACAACTTTAAATGAACTTGAAGCATGTGGAGAACGCGCATGGGCTATCTTGTTACAAGAGGATGTAGATCATCTAATTCGGTCCATTCCTCACAATTACACCGTTTTATAAAAGCCCTAATTATAAACATATTCACATTTAAAAAATTTATTCCTCGAGGTTATCCCTCAAAATACAGTCCATTGTTTTCAATGACCTCACCCATCTTTGAGCCAGTAACTCTATTCCTCTTCGGCACCATGATGAGCCTGCTCTTAAAAAGTTCACATCAAGAGAGTGTGGATGACCTGATCTTCCCCTATCTTCAAGGCTCATGATAATGATTAAAACACTTGGTATTTGTTTCACAATAGGTTTCAGATATTCCCTGACATGTTTACGCCTGGCGACCAGCCTCAGAGTCCTTTATAAACCCTAACATCTGGAGCCACAGCCGCCCTTAATTCGTCGGCATCAAGAGTCCGTAAACGAACTGAATGTTACCTTATCTTCAACACTCATGTTTCCCTCTCGAAACTTGTTTAAAATAATGCCTTAAAAGTGCCCTAATTTCACAGTGGAATAACTTTAATACTGAAGAAGAAATTTTTATTTTTCGGAGCAAAACGTTAAAATCGGATTAAACCTGTGAGGAGTGAAATATAATTATTTATTTATAATCAAAGCAAAACGCAACGAAACTAGTTTTGTTACATTCTAGCATAACAAAGGTTTTTGAGCATAACAATAGATAATTATTATCCTATATTTGATGAATTTTCAAATATTCAAAACAAATCCTGTTTATTTAAATACACAATAACTAGATGGGGTTTTAATTCAATTCTTAAACAAAAAAATAGCAAATAATGTTACCAAAGCAATTCGTATTAACAAAAACAATATTGAATATTCCCAAAAAAATGTAACCTAATAAAACTGTAAAAAACGTTGGACAAAATAATAGCAAAGCTGACTCCGCTCTATTAAAAGCTCGAGACTGTTAGCGCTGTTATCGAATTATTAACAAATCAAAACTAAATCGGATTCTCTTAGTATTCCATTACACACCTGATTAAATTTTAATTCTGCATTCGACGCAAAGTGAAAATCCACGTTGTGAAGCCATGAAGCTTATGGGATTTTTCGCGGTTCGGCTTAATCTAATATGCAGCAGAGAATTTCCCCAAATCCATTAAAAATTTAGTTCTCTAAATATAACTGAAACTGATATGCTCGTACTTTACCTACCCAGCTTATGCATATTGTATAAATCAAAGTTTTATTAATAATTGAAAAATATAAATCATAAAAATGTTTTATATTATTCCACTACAACTTCTTTACAATTGTTTGGATATCTCCTCCTTTATTCAGAAAGCATTCAGCTACTACGAAATGTTGATAATTGATTAATGATGATTCCTGATTTATGACCTGTTTACAAACAACACATGTTATGGGTATTATAAATAATTTAGAGGTGTTCGTTGAAGATAAACTAAACACTTTATAAAGGCTTAATATTTGAGAAACAGTCAGGTATATTTGTTCACTAAGGAGAGTTATTATTAAGCCTTTATTAAGTGCTTAGTTTAGATTCAAAGAAAAATGTCGATTTGTTAAAACCCATAACATATGTGGTGTGAAAGCACGGTTAAGAAATACCATTCATGTATTAAGTATAGAAAGAATTCAGAATTAATTTAAGATCCTCTGACGAAGTTACAAGATGCCGACACAATTATACTTTTTTTTGTAAATATCAAGTTTCTAACACATCGGCCAACAAGTCCCCAGTGTGACAAATAAAACAAACTTTTTTTTACAAATTTCGATTTTATTCGTCGATATATTCTTAAAGAGCAATACAATCATTCCAACGATTTTCTAACATTTCTACACCTTTTTTATAGAACGATTTCTCTTTGCCTTCAAAATATCCTTTAGTTTCGGCAATTACCTCTTCATCGGAGCGAGATTTCTTTCCAGCGATCATTTTTTGAGGTCTGGGAACAGGAAATAGTACCTGAGGGCTAGATTTGGAGAATACGGTGGATGAAGAAGCAATTCGAAGTGCAATTAATTTAATTTTGGCACCGCTGCCAACGATTTATCACACGGTGCATTGTCTTGGTAAAAAGCATTTTTTTTGTTCATTTGGAGCCTTTTTGCGCACTATTAACGTTATGTAATATTCAGTATTGATAGTTTTACTTTTCTTGTGATAATCGATGAGAAATATCCCATGCGCATCTCAAAATATAAAATACAAAGTAAATTTAATAGCAGATTTTGAAGGAACCGTCACTGATAGTGTATGTTTGCGTGCGAGGTCTAGGCTTGCCCATCTGTCCGCTAGGATTCAGAGAATTATAGTACCGGAGGATGACAAGGAAACGTAGCCGTGTTTAAGAACGAATCTTACGCGGGTTGTATTAAGTTAGAGTCAGATCTAGACGACAAGTTGTTAGAGGATCCTGACGCTACAAGTACCGTAGGCAACGTAAACCAGATCCTGCCTCCTGTAATTCATGTCAGTCCAGTCGTTAACTGTTCTGCTGGCAAACCGTCGGTCTCGACTTGGGGTGTTACGTTTAATGGAGATTCGAAAAAGGTTTTTAGTTTCTTGGAGCGAGTTTCCGACTTATCCCAGTCTCGTAATTTTTCAGAGATAGAACTTTTTAATTCAGCTGTCGAATTTTTCGTTGGCGATGCCTTTGTGTGGTTCCGAAGTGTTAGGGGTGTTGTGTCAGATTGGTCAGGTCTTGTTTCAAGGTTGAAGAGAGATTTTTTGTCTCCTCATGCAGACGATGATGCCTGGGAACAAATCCGGCAGAGGAAACAGAGACGCGCAGAAACAGTTATTATTTATGTGGCTCAGATGGAGAATTTGTTCTCTCGGTTGTCCGTGACCCCTGCTGAAGTTACCAGAGTCAAGTACATCCGGAGGAACTTGTTGCCTGAATATGTGGCGCAGTTGGCGTTACACGATACTGTTACTGTCTCTGAACTATCTGCTTTGTATAGGAAGTTGCAGGATACCCTCTCTAGAAAACCCTCTCAGTTGCTTGCTTTCGATGACCCTCATAAGAGTGGATGGTCACGTCAAGATAAGAGAAAGAGTGCTGGTGGTTCTAAGGAAAATCCACTTCACCGTGAGTCAAGTTGTTCTAGTGGTAAAGATGTTCGTAGTTTTGGTAAAGATTCTGGGAGACCTCCTCCGGTTGTGTGCAAGGGAGATAGGAAAAATAGCTCTAAACCTAAGGTTGTGTGTTTCAACTGTAAGGGAGTCAATCACACCTTTCGTTCGTGTACCGAGAAGAGAACAGTTTTCTGCTTCCGTTGTAGTGAACCTAAAGTTAAGCTTGGTTCTTGTCCTAAGTGCTCAAAAAACTAGTTAGGCCATCAAGTGTCGCATGCGGTCGGTATCCTGATAGAAGGCAAACCGCAAGGTCGCACGTTTACAGGTCAGGTTGGAACAAATGGTTCGAACACGTATCTAATTTGTATAAGACTTATACCCGTGATTCGGAAGTTTTACCATTGTTTCTAAAAAGGGTTCATGACAATCGTCCATATATTTCTGTCAAACTTTATGGTCAAAACAGCATTGTTTTATTAGATTCTGGAGCTAACACCTCTATAGTTGGTGCTAGCGGAGTTAAGATCTTAAAGAGACTCAAGATTAAAATTCGTCAAAGCAATAACTCTAGTGTGTTTACTGCCGATGGAACTCGACAGAAGGTTACTGGTCTTGCAGACCTACCGATTTTTATTAACGATTGTTGTCGAATCATTAAACTCCATATAGTACCTTCCGTAACACATGCTTTTATTTTTGGTATCGATTTTGCTAGGAGTTTTAATCTAGTAATGAATTTTAAGAATAATCATTGGTCGATTCACAATGATGACTTCGTGCTAGGTGCAGTACGAAAAGATTCTGATAAAGTGTTCATGGTACCGTAGGTTCATTAAGGACTTTTCTTCTCTTGTTAGTCCCTTGAACGACCTTCTTAAAGGCAAGAAGAAAAAACAAGCCATAGAGTGGAATAAGAGGGCGGAGTCTGCATTTTTAGCCATCAAACAGAAACTTATAAGTGCACCAATCTTAGCTCAGCCTGATTTTAGTCAGAAATTTTTCATTCAGTCCGATGCGTCTGATGTCGGCATTGAAGGTATGTTGACCCAGTTTATAGACGGAAAGGAACGAGTAATCGCTTACGCGAGTCGCTCCTTATCTAGAGCGGGGAAGAATTATTCACTGACGGAACGTGAATGTCTAGCCGTTATATTCTGTATTGAATAATTTAGGCCTTGGATAGAAGGTTCTCGTTTTACGGTCATCACTGATCCTTTTAGTCTCCTGTGGCTTTTTAATTTAAACACTCCGTCAGGTAAACTTAGTCGTTGGTTACTGAAGTTAAGACAGCATACTTTTATCCTACAACATAGAAAAGGTTCGATGCACTTGGTTCCTGATGCTTTGAGTAGAATACCGCATCCTGAGGCAGAGAGTAGCCTTTCAGCAGATTCCGAGAACACGTGTTTGCAAGTTTCATCCATCTCGATCGAAGTAAATTCTCTTGAGCCCTGGTATATTGCGCTCCGTGAAAAGATTGTAAACAACCCGGACAAATTTCCTCAATGGCCAGTTGAGAACCACTACATTCAGAAATTCATTCCTTGTAAGCAGAATCGTACTTTTAATATTCGAGAGTGGAAAACTTTGGTTCCTAAACCTCAGAGAGCGAAAATTATCGAGTCGTGTCATATTCCTCCCACTAGTGGCTATTTTGGTTTTCGGAAAACCTTGTTCCGAGTACAGGAGATGTATTATTGGCTTATGATGAGGTCAGATATTTTGAGATTTGTAAGAAGGTGTTTGGTGTGTGGCGCTCAGAAACACTCAAACTTAAGTAAGATTGGTATTATGGGTAAGGAGAATCGAGGTAGTTGATCGACCTGGTCAAATCATTTCGTTAGATTTTATAGATCCTTTTCCTCGTTCCAGAATGGGTAACAAATGGTTATTGGTAGCCGCGGATTGGTTTTCTAAGTACACATTCATTTTTCCGTTGAGAAATGGCAAATGCCCTGCGGTCATGAACCATATAGAGAATCACATATTCCTTTCGGTTGGAGTTCCCCAAATACTGATTTGTGATAACGCTCCGAATTTCAAGAGCAAGGGTATGAAGGAATTATGTGACAGGTATAAAGTTAAACAATGGTTCACCCCGTTTTATTCTCCTCAGTGTAACTTCGTGGAACGTAATAATAAAACCATTACGACAGCTATCAGGGGTTACATAGATAGACACGAGCACTGTGATTTGCATATTCCGCAAATCAGACAGGCCATCAATACAGCGATCCTTGAAGTAACCGGTTTCCCCCCGTCATTCTTGATGTTCGGAAGGCATGTTCCCTTATCTGGAGAATATTATAACTCCCCTTTCCCAGACCAATCTGGTGAAATCGTACCAGGTGACAGGAGCACTTATGCCGAGAACTTGAAAGAGTTTCGTGAGTTGTTTGTTGAGGTGCGTCGAAAACTTCACTCCGCATATGAGAGGAATTCAAAATCCTATAACCTCCGAAAACGGGATGTAAGTTTTAAAGTGGGTGATAGAGTTTGGCGTCCTAACAAGAAGTTGTCGAGTGCTCCCGATATGTTCGCATCGAAACTTAGCCCCAAACACATTCTTTCCTTTGTTTTTAAGAAGTTGTCTCCTTTGTTTACGAACTAAAACATATGGATGGGTCACGTGCTGGGAAATAGCACGTTAAAGATTTATTACCCTGTGTAGAGACTTCCGATGTTCCCGGAGTTGACCATAGTTAGACTCAGTGACGTTTTTGATTTATTTTTTGTTCTGAGCTGGCAGTTTTTAGGTACAGCCTCGCTCAGCCTTTTTAGTTCTTTTTTGGAAACGTCACTTTTCTTTCTTTTTTTTTTCCTTTTTGTACTTTTCCAGACTTGTTCAGTAAGAACAAGCCTGTGTTACGTTATCGAGTTTGTGCTAGACGCATCTTATTTGAGAGGAGAAATCTTTGTTCCTCCGTTTTGAGTTTGTCCAGAATTACTTGGAGAGTAATTCTAGGTTTTGTTTAAGTGAAGTAAGGGCCTTACTTCGTTTTGTCGACATATGGCAATGTTGTCCACCTTTGGTTCCGCTGTGCCCGTGCGGCGATTTACCTCGTAACCTTAGGATCAGATGGCATTTCCATTGCATGTCGCTGGCTTTAGCCAAGTTACGTTCGGTATAAGTTTCGCGTTGGCATAAACTGCCACGGCAAGTTTTTGTTTTGTCGACACAGGACGTTGATGTCTGCCTTTGGTTCCGTTGTGCCAGAGTGGCGATTGAGCTCGTACCCTTAGGAACAGCTAGCGTTTCAGTTCGGTGTCGCAAGTTTTACTTAGCCAGGTTGGATTTACTTGGGAAGTAAGTCATGAATTGGCTGAGCGAATTTTTCGTGGTCGTTCTGCATTAGGTTTCGCGTTGGCGTGAATTGCCACGGAGACATTTTCTTTGGTTGACACATGGCCGTGCTGTCTCTCTTTGGTTCCGTTGTGCCCGAGTGGCGATTGAACTCGTAACCTTAGGACCTGATAGCATTTCCATACAGTGTCGCTGGCCGTAGCCAGATTGTGTAGATTTACTTGAGAAGTAAATCGTGAGACTATATCTGCGATTTTTCCCGGTGATTTGCGTGAAGTTCCGTGTTGGTGTGATTTGCCACGGTATCGTTTTCTTTGGTTGACACTTGACAAAGCTGTCCGCCTTTGGGTCTGCCGAGCTCAAGTAGCATTTGAGACCCGTAACCTTAGGATTAGATAGTGGTTCCGTTTGGTGTCGCAGACTTTAGTTAACTCAGTTGTATTCGCTTGGGAAGTGAATCTAGAGTTGTTCCTGCGAGCTCCTAGCAGCGAGGCTGCGTTACGTTTTGCGTTGGCGTGATCCGATACAGCAAAGTTTTTTCGACCTTTGGTAGTGTTTTCCGCCTTTGGTTCCGCTAAGCCCGAGTGGCAATTGGACTCGTAACCTTAGGATTAATAGCACTTCCATTCGGTGCCGTTGGCCTTTGGCCCGGGTTTGATGGTGAATATGTTGGTACTACCTTTCGTTAGCTAGTTTGGCGCAAGCCGTGGGAAGGATTTAGGCAAATACAAATATATTTATGCTTGGATTTTAGGCCTTTCTCATAACCAACAACTGTAGCCTTCAGCCAATAGATTTTTCCTTGTCTAGATTTTTAAATAGATACGATTGAATGTTACGAGGGAATTGCGTTATTTTGTCTCAGTGACAAGCTTGTTTGGTTTTCTGGTTTAGAAGTCCGCATCAATTATGACCTACCGAATTTGACCTACTTATTGTGATTCCCATAGGGACGTGTGATACGCGAAAGTTATCAAGACTAAACCTAGTGACAACCACGCTTCTGTGTTTCGCAAGCGCTCGTTATTGCTTATTCCGCTGGTCGTATTCTCTCAGTCCTATTTCTAGACTCGACTATGTCTTTATTTTACCTCGCATCTTAGTTCACTATCATGCAGGCTTTAAAGTTATTTTTCTTCAGTGTAGATCACTGAGTATTTTTCCACTTTTAAGGGCCGTTTTAGAACGGGTGCCCTAGGATTTCGGGATACAGTCCTTGAACAATTCTCAGGGAAAGACACACTACGGGGGGTGATCATCTGGTTGCGACTTCGCCTCGGAATTGGGTGATACTACTGCGTGGCGTCTCAGCTCCCTCAGAGTGCGTTCCGGAAGGCCTATGGCGGTGTCTGTTTTACGGTTCACCTTGTAGATTATCACTTAATTTGGTTTGAGTTTATTTTGTAAGTTTTAGTTTGGTGAAAACTATATTTCACTTCCTTATTGTGGTGGATATAGGGGTTATTGTTACGTGTTTTCCACCTTTTGGAAGTTCATTTGCTCTCAGATCGTTTTAAGGGCACTCTGGAGACGTGGCTGCGAGTGTTGTGTTGTTCAGCTGAGGTTGGTAAACGAGGTGCCTTTCCTTTCAGTTTTCGGTAAGGGCACGCAATGCCAACTGAGTTACCGTCGCACCCACCTAGCCGTTGTGATCTAACCAGCTTGATCAGCATGACGTCTATTAAGTCATAGCCTTGGGTTCCTGGACGACTTTCTGGTTAGATGAGTTATCTTCCGAAATTTATTTGGTGTTGTGTTTTGAATATCGTTTGATATGTACTTTAGAATGCACACGTTGTATCTATATTCCCTTTTCGTATTTGGTATACAAGAAGATATTTCGTTTTTTTTTGTATTTTCTTTTGGGATAGATTGGGTATTTTCTTACCACTGTTCCAGTGTTCCAGTATTCCATTCAATAGGTATACGCTTCAAGGTAATCATTCTTAACTGAAAGAGCTCCGGTATCGTTCGGATAAGGCAAGACAGTCTAACTCCAAATCTCCAGGTGAGCGGACGTTTTCACGCCTTACCCTTCCGACCGAGGTACGTAGGTTTGCTGGCCAAGTCACGCTTGGGTTGATTTTTCTGATATTCTTATAGAGGGTTTTATGATCCGGCAGCAGAGAATCCGATCAACAGACATCAGGCCGTTGAACGACCACCTATTACAGAGCACGACCATCGCGGAAACTTTACAACCATTTGGGGCCACATGGCAGAGTAACCGGTTGGTCAGATCGAGATTATTTCGGGACCCCCGCAAAGGGATACCGGACTGCCCGCAGTCGTACTCAGTATTTTTGGACACCCAGTACCTTGACAGGCAAGGATAGACAATATCAGCAAATAAGGCCAGATAAACACTTTTTTTATTATATTTTCATGTACCGTTAAGGATTGCAATTACCAGTTATTTTTCACAAATACATTATTAAGTAACCGGGTGACGCTCAACTTTTGTCGTGGCTTCATTCTGTCCTGGACCTTCTTTCCGGTGCTCCCGGCGAACAGCTGCCGTCGCTGTGATCTATATATATTTTTTTTTTGTTTCAAAAGAGAAAATAGTAGGTCACACAATTTAAAAAACAAACAAACCACTTCCGGTCTGTTCCAGCACTATCTACAAACAGGACATAAAATCAATTTTAAAGGAGCCAAAGAAATAGTGAATATTGAAAACTGCAAGGTTCGAACAATTAGAGAAGCCCTTGAAATAGAAGAAAATGGTGAACTAAATACGCGAAACGACGCTCGCAACATTCCAAAAGTTTGGAAATCGCTCGATAGCTCGGTCGAAACCGACAGAGTATGTATATATATATATATATATATATATATATATATATATATATATATATATATATATATATATATATATATATATATATATATATATATATATATATATATATATATGAACACTTTTGTTGGTGGCTTGACCGGGAAGGAGCCCACCTATCCCTTCAACTGGATGACATATGTTTCGTCTCTCGAGGTTCAGACTCTTCAGGGCGCCGCATATATAATTATAATTATATATATATATATATATATATATATATATATATATATATATATATATATATATATATATATATATATATATATATATATATATATTTTTACAATTATGAAATAAATGGTATGAAATTGTTATGTACTTGTCAAAATATTATCGTACTAGTTAAATATTTAGAAGTACCAGATTAGACGTTAAATTTGTATACATAATACGTATTAGAAATACAATAGTTCATTGACAGATCTTCCTGGAATCATATCCGCCTATTTATTCAAGCCATATTCTAGGCTTAACCGTGACCTTAATTTCCCAGAATTTAAACAGCTTGTTAATAACTTATTGTCTAATTGTACAACAGGGACAACCAAATATCTGGCCATTAAACCCTTTTCTCTATTAGCATTGAATGCTGTTCAGCCCAATCCTTGTCGGATATTTTCAGTTAATGATGTTTTATTTCAGTTTATGTTATAACGGACCCCTGTTCATTCGTACGTATGAGAGTGCGATTGTATTTCATAGTAAGTTGGAGGGATTATTAGCGGTTCATATTTGCCAAGTATTTAATAGAGAATGTTCATTTGTGACCGACCAGGTAATATTTGAGAACTTTCAGGGAAATCGCGATTTTTGTTTATTATCCTAATCGAGTAGGTTTGTATAGGATGACACACATATTTTTCTGGCCTTTTTAATATGGAACAGATAAATTCCTTTGTATTTTTTGCTGTCTAACATTGGATTAAATACAGTTTTTATATAAATAGTTTTATTGGAATAATATACATTTTCATAACATGTTTTATTGAATAATTTTATTAATAATAAGGACTGTTGCTCAGATGAGATGAGAAATTAATATTTATAGGATATTTATATATATATATATATATATATATATATATATATATATATATATATATATATATATATATATATAAATATCCTATAAATATTAATTTCTCATCTCATCTGAGCAACAGTCCTTATTATTAATAAAATTATTCAATAAAACATGTTATGAAAATGTATATTATTCCAATAAAACTATTTATATAAAAACTGTATTTAATCCAATGTTAGACAGCAAAAAATACAAAGGAATTTATCTGTTCCATATTAAAAAGGCCAGAAAAATATGTGTGTCATCCTATACAAACCTACTCGATTAGGATAATAAACAAAAATCGCGATTTCCCTGAAAGTTCTCAAATATTACCTGGTCGGTCACAAATGAACATTCTCTATTAAATACTTGGCAAATATGAACCGCTATTAATCCCTCCAACTTACTATGAAATACAATCGCACTCTCATACGTACGAATGAACAGGGGTCCGTTATAACATAAACTGAAATAAAACATCATTAACTGAAAATATCCGACAAGGATTGGGCTGAACAGCATTCAATGCTAATAGAGAAAAGGGTTTAATGGCCAGATTTTTGGTTGTTTAAATTCTGGGAAATTAAGGTCACGGTTAAGCCTAGAATATGGCTTGAATAAATAAGGCGGATATGATTCCAGGAAGATCTGTCAATGAACTATTGTATTTCTAATACGTATTATGTATACAAATTTAACGTCTAATCTGGTACTTCTAAATATTTAACTAGTACGATAATATTTTGACAAGTACATAACAATTTCATACCATTTATTTAATACCATTTATTTCATAATTGTAAAAATAAAAGTGCAGTGCAAAAGTAGTTTCATCTATAGATAGGCGTGAAAGTTGATTTTTTTTTTAATATTCAGTACGTAGTTATTATTCGCTAAACATGTGATAATAGAAGTCGTTTAAAAATACTTCATATGCTCGAAAATAATGACTAATTAAATATAATTAATAGTAAGTTGATGTTTTCCATCAATAAAAGTTTCTAATGGATTCAGTAACACAGAATACACTAGTTTCCATGTATCAGAAACATTATGAGCGTACAACAGTTCTAACATCAGAGTATTCATTATCACATATCGTCAACTTTATCAAATGGGAAGCATGAGAAGTAGAAAACCTGGAACCTAGTAGAGGGCATAGGCTAGAAGAGAGGTAATTTTTGTAAATATTTGAATAATCATACAACCAACGTTAGAAAAGTAGATCAAAGCTTTAATTAATACATATGGACAATTAAGGTCTTCACATATAATGAGAAACAATACTCAAACAAACTCACAAAACTCAACAAAACGCAATTTTCTAGTATCTTACAGTTCTGTTGAATGATTTGGTTGAGTAATATCACGTATTACAAATTCCACATAATATAGTCTATGTTTGGAAACTGTTAATGACCTATAAAACTACAAAAACTGAAGAAATTCAAATCCACAATATTTTGATCAATAAAAAAAATGTAAAGCAAAAGAAAAGATGAAAGTAAAAGAAAAATAATATAAATAGGAGGGATAAATCAGAGTACATATATATTGTTTGAAAACATTTAGGTCATTACTGGCTGATCCTTCTTCAATACCTACTCAACAATAAGCACGCTTCAAAATTACGTACTAGGAATGTTTTCAGATTTCAGCAAGACAACAATCCATCTAGAATCAAGGACTATTTACAAAACACTCTATATATAACATTAACTATATGTACATGTTTCTTGATCATTTTTGTTCGATTTCCCATATTATCCTTCTCAATTTTTCTTTATATAACGATTATTCATTCCAATTCCCGATTGATAAACGGGATAAATTTTTACTGCAATCCAGTGCATATTAAAAACAAAGCTCTTCGCGCCATGTAGAACCAAGGACTATTTACACTTGGACTTGCTCTTTCCAATACTTGACATCTTTTAAATCTTCCATTACATTCCATGCCCCTCTTTCTCAGTATCCCCGTTCTTCTTCTACCAATCGAATGAACCTCTGTAGAGGACTAATTTTGGCCCCCGCTCTATTTTTCCAACTATTCGACAAATCCCAGCCTTTTTATTCTTTGTACCTTCATGCGAGTGGTGTTTGGTTATTTATAAACCTCTTCAATTTCTTAACTTGTTTTTCCCTTTTCGTTTCCGTATTTTTCCTTCTATAAATTACTCTTACTATCTTTCTTTTGGCCTTTACACAAGAATGGCTGCTCACTTTACAATGTCAGAAGAAGATTGATTACATATCCCCAATCACTGAATATAATTCCCATTGAGACCTTATGAAAGCGGATAAAAAATGAGAAAAAGCGAGTATACAAATTTTTAAAAACTATATTACTCTCAGAGTGCAGAAATATATCAGGTGATATAACTAAAACATTAGTAGAATCAACGTCGATACTGTTACAGGCTGTTATAGATAATAATGGGACAGTACACATACTGAGAGTTTTTTTAGGCCATTTTTAGAAATTCTTATAGATGTTCAAACACATTTTCCTATTCAAAATTATTATATCGTGAACTATGTTTTAACAGTTTGTATTAATATAACAAACTCTGAAAAGTAAAATTGGTGTGTACAAATACTTTTTCCCCTACTCTACGTCCCCAAAGAAAATTATCTTTCAATTCTTATTCCAATATGTCTACTCACACTGTTACACTACAATCTATTCACAACTATTGCATCACCATAAATAAATCAATGATTGTTTCTTATGTCATCTTTTTTATGAAAAACGTTTAATTTATGTATAACAGTATGTAACACAAATAGTTATATGATAGCCAATCTAATACATATCTGCACTATATTATTTGTCGGCCTAATATCTGAAAACCTAAACAGTTGCTATTTATAACTTATTCAATTGTTCAACAATCAAATCAGATGGATTTCCAAATGGAAATAAAAATCTCGTTAGTATTTAGATGCATTTTAATTTAAGCGAATACGCATACAAACATATTATCTTGCGTGACTTATAATCTGCACTTTTTGAAAAATTACGTTGGCAATAAATTGTATGTAGTGAAAATTCAATATATTGCGAAATAATAACGAATATTTAGCAATGTAATTGGAGGATATGCAACTATACAGCAAATGACTACAACTATACGCCGTTAATCTACTTTATTAGGGGATACATTAAAGGATTATCCCCAAATCACTCAGATATTACATTTGAATTGCAACCGATAAAATAGAGCTACAATGTTATAAAAAATAATTTACAAATTAAACGAAAAAATCAAACATTTTAGTGAAGATAATTTTAGTAACACAGATACCTTGAAAGGATTAAAGAAAACGGATTACCATCTCCAAAGTAGGCAAAGGCACACATTTAAGTCATCTTCATTACAGAAATAGCAGCTAAAAATATCCAAACAATATTTTTTAATGAAATAATGTGTATAAATCAAAATATAGAAAGAAATCCTATGATAAGCGAGGTACATAATGTTGGAGAATTTTACCATATATGCAGGATTTTTACCGTTAACGAAAAATACAAAACCTTATCTTTAATAATATTTCTTGTAGTCAAAATTACTATCATGTTAAACAAATTAGAATAAGCTCTAGTAAAGTTTCACTACGGCTTTGGATCAAAAGATACACGTGTCAAAAGCGAACAAAGTTTGAAAACAAATGCTCAATTAAAATAAAATACTGCTGAAGATATAAAGGCAACTAAATATTTCTTCATAATGTATTCGTATCACAATAAAAAATTATTTATGAATTGAATGGTACTAGATAAAAAAAAACATTAAAAGAATAGAATTCAATTAATTCAAACTTTTTAACTAAAACCAATTACCAATAAACAATAAAAACGAATATAAAATCAAGCATAACAAGGAGATGGACACAAACAACAGATTTATTATATAAACATTGGCTTATGGAAACGAAAAACAAGTCTGTTTACTCATTTAATTGACGGTTATGCAGAATTGACAGCAGCATAAACGAATTGACAAAAAAACCGACATGACAAACAATTAATTCTCGGTAAACAGAAAACGAAAATAAATTTGTCGATGTCTGATTGGCCAAACATACAAATAAACCTGTGTGAAATGTCCATATGACGTCTTATATTCCAATATTTCATAGTGCACATTGAATGGAAAAGTTTTGCATAAAAGTTTTAGCATCTTCAAAAAGTTCTATAAAGTGAATTCTTACAATGTATCCTTCCGTTCAAATAAAACCCGATTCACTCAAATAATGCAATTAAGTTACAAATGTATTATAAATTTCAAAATAATTTAACTTAAACTAAGTTTTCGTAAACGATAAGAAATACTTTGTATTCGGTTAAAGTAAATTAATGCACTCAAAAAATTTACATAGGGTTCAACGGCCTGATCAGATATATTAAAAATTGACGACAAAAAGAAAGATAATTTTATATTGGGAATAGACTAGAATGGGAAAAGAGAAAAACATAATTTCAATATTGATATGTGCCTGATTGATTCTTATCCTCGGGGATCGAAGTGTCGCATCGCTTGTTGGGGTTAGTAATTGGCTGGTTGATCATTTGAGGAAAAATTATGCTAATTTCAACAGGTAAGAGTGTAAAATCCGATTAGGAATTTCCCCTCAGTCACGCCAGTTCGAGGCCGGGTAAGACGGGATATTCTCTGAGAGGCATTCTACGTTGGTCATTTGATACTTCATGTCAGTTTCGATGGACTATGGTTAACAAAACCAATTGTTGATAGCCTGAGGGGGTACTGACCAGGGTTTTCGGTAGCTGAGAATCGTGGTTCGGAACCCACAGCTGTAGGTCCGTCGCTAAATAGCCTTAGGTGTCGCGGTTAATAATTCTTTATTTTAATACATTTAATTTGGAAGAAAGATAAAAAATGGTTTATTTAAAGTATGTGCCATCGCCAGCTGCACATTTTCCGATCTTTCTGGCACTATGTGGATGCTCTCCCAGAAAAGTCGTACATCTTTTGAGGTGGTCCCGTCATCAAGCCATTTTTCAACATCTCCGTAAGTGTTGAAGTGTTTCATAGAAAGTTCCTGAGACATCGATGAAAACAAGGGGTAGTCGGAAGGGGCCAAGTCTAGTGAGTATGGAAGGTGGGGTAAGAGTTCCCAGCCAAGTGCAAAAATTATGTCTCTGATCGCTTGTTCTGAGTGCGATGGGACGTTATCGTACTGCAAAATCACATTTCCGGGCCTTGTAGCCCATTCTGGTCGCAGTTCGATCACCGCATCCTTCGTGCATGGTATTGATCGTTGACGGTATATATCGTTGACGGTATTAACTGGTTCACCAACTAGGCGAAATAGAAGCTCATGGTGCAAGACACCCTTCTCATACCACCAAACGCACAGCAAGAACAAAAGTATTTCTTTATACAAAAAAGTATTTCTTTCATGCCGAGAAAACAAAACTTCGCACAACGTTTTTCGCTTTTCCATTTGTCTGTCGTTCAGCTGATATGGTACCCATTGTCCTGCCTTCTGGATTTTTCTCATGGCATGCAGACGAGCACAAATGACGAGTAATCGAGACGAGTAATCAACATTTACCACTCTGCCATTTGTTGTTGAGTTGCAGATTATCTTCTTCCAACAACACTTGCAATTCGACATCTTCAAATCTTTCGGTTAACATGGGCGTTCTTTGCGTTTCAAGTTAAAATCACCACTTTTGAATCATCCAAACCGACGCCCACAAGGGTCTTGCGTTGGAACATTGTCAGCATAAGTTTCCACACGTATACGACGGCTTTCACTCTCGTTTTTCTTTTGATTGAACAAGAAAAGCAGTACCTGCCGCAAATGCTCTTTATTGGGCTCTAAATTCGACATGTTTACCACAGGAAAAAATATGACGACGCTAACTGGAAATCGATTAAATACCAATGGTGTTTTGAAAGGTACTGTCGTACAAAATGACGTAAGAGATTAGACTGGGAACCGGCCCTTGTTTCCAGCGCCTACACCTGGAATATATAAAGACTGACACATACTGTGTAATGGACAGCCCTTTGTAAATTTAACCATCGATTCTTTAAATTTTTTTGAACAAAAACTTTTCTTACAATACGTATCCAAAATGCAACCATTTCCACAGAAAACAGGCCAAAAGGTTCATTTTAATTTTCTTAATAAAGGCAACGTCGAGTTTATTTCGATCGAACAGTATTGTCATTTTTGTTGCATTGGCGTCTTAGGGGGTATTCTAGTCTAGAATTTTGAAAAAAAAACGATTTTTTTCACATATTCTTAATGTTTAAACCTTTAAAAATATGTTTTCCTAAGGAAATATGGAAATTCAAAATATTTAGTTATAGCTATTTTCGTGACGCAACAACTATAACGCATCAGAACGGGTCTGCCAATAGGCGGCGGATAATGTCTGGTTTCTTTGAAAGTCTATACCTGCCCCAGGTATGAATGTATAAATATAGTCGACTCGAAAGATTTGAAGATTAGATAATAAATAATAATGAATATTTCAATTACTTGCTCCGGACTTTTACACCGAAGTATATACGCGCAGGAATGTAAACAATTGAAATTGGAAATTATATTGCTGTTTGCATTTTTAATGAAGGCTTTTTACCAATATTAAAAATATTAATTACCAATGGAATTATAATCGGTTACAATGCTTGTAGGTTCGCTAATCAACAGGACAGTAGTCAGATCAACCGCTCTGAGCAACGAATTTCCGCTGCTTCCTAGAAGCCGAACTGCTCGTAGATAAAATCGAGCCTCAGAAAATAATCGATCTGAAGTTGAAGGGGAAGAAGGGAAAATGTAAGTATAACGTAGCATTATTTGACTTTTACAGCAGCAGCTGTCGTTGTTCAAAATTTTAAAGGAATTTTTCTCAAAACTAATTTCTTCTACCTGGTTGACATAATCCCTCAAGTTCTAGCCAACCGATTGACTTCAAATTTGGCACGGACCACATGACTCTCTATCATCCTTACCATTTTTGTATATAAATATTTTTTTACTATTTTTAAAAAATTCAAAACAAAAAATATTTTGCGAAAAAAATCTTCTTCGGTACCAATGATAACGACATTCTTATTAAATAAGAATCTGCTTTTAAACTTTGTTTCAGATGAACGGAAGAGTGGCAACCACGTCAACCAGCTTACCCCCTTTTTTTATACCCACCTTTGCCAGCTTATAACTGCTTCAATTTATTTTATCGATTTTTTCTATATTCCTAAAATATCGATAAATATGTTGTAAAAAAATTGATAGAAAAAATATTTCTTGTTTTTTTTAACATGCCCGAAAAAACAACCAAAATTTAGACTATAATTAAATCATACATCGAAATAATTACTGACAAGGTTAAAACAAGTTATCAATCAAAGACCACCCTAAATATTACGATATCATAAGAGATAACTATTATCATATTCTCCACAACATAAATTCAGAATTACAATTTACTCATGAAACGTAAAATCTCCATTATTACGGTTATTCTATACTACAATGCATATGCTTATCTTTATGCTATAATAACAGCTACTTCTATATTTTCACCCATTTTTTTTCTTAATAAAAATAAGCGAGTTCGTAATGTTTGTTAAAAATCACAATTCGAGCCGTAATGGATACCTGATCTATTTTTTTCAAACCTAAGGGCATATTCCAGATCGATTTGAAAAAAAGCCTGCAGGTTCGCATCAATTCCTGGAAAATAGGAAATGTTCCAGAAGACATCAATAGAAGTATTTTGCATGGAATATCGAACAGCCAGCCAATGAATAGTAATGTACTGGATTCAAAAACCGGTATTTCAAATTTCCATTTCAAATTATTTTCTCGTTTTTCATACATATATAGGTGAGATATACTCCAGAAATACTTCGAACAAGATTTAACATTAACAATGAAATCAAATTTATTTGAATTATGACTATTGCATACGTACATTCTTTTGAACATAAATTGATAAAAGGAAAAATGACAACAAAACATTTAATCATAATGCCAATGTGATGCTATTTATAAAAATCTTGCTCAATGCAAGTCTTGATTATTTATATAGTTCAAGAACCTGATCTGATAATGATTTTAAATTTATCCCAAAGAACAGAATCAAAGCTAGAAAAATAAGTTAATGCATTAACATCCTATATTCAATGTCATTAGAACATTTAGAGTTCCTCTGTTACTGATGTTAAGTAACAGAAGGTAAAAACTGCGACATAGCATATCCGTATCATATACAGATATGAGTCAAAAATTAAAGAGTGTAAGCAAAGTTATATTAATTTTAAAAATGTCCACATGGTCATATAGTTAAGACATACTTTGATATATAACGAAATAAGCATTTGCATATACTATTTTGAATATATAAAAATAGCTATTGCTAAGTAATACAATATAAGAGTGTTAAGTTACTACAATATAAGAGTGACAGAGAAATATTTTATAAAGCAAACTGGCAGAAAACGAATTCACTAATTCAACGTAAGTACGATTTGTAGGAAAATTAATAACTTTTGAAACAATTAAGATAGGTAAAACAATGGTTGAAGATATGGTTCCAAATTAATTACAGTGTGAGTAAAAAATATACAAACAAATATACATCTTCATCACTTTATAAAAATTTTTGGATGTACATCTCTCCTTGATGCTGCCATGTTATGCAAGCCCCAACAGATCCCTCCACCAAGTTCCTGCTGTTCTTCTATATCGTCTCTCCGCCGAGCTCAAGATCTTTTACTATTTTGTGTTCCTATCCTAGGTCACTATTCTTCCTGTTCCACCTTTCGTCGTGTCATCTCGCCAGACATCTGGTCCATTGCCATTTTAGTTGCATTATAGTATTTCAAAAGGTTTGTAAATACCTTTGGTGATATGAGATGTCCTTTGCCTTATACCCGATTTTACCGCTACAGCATTGGTTCCTGCGATTTCCTTCATAGATTTTCAGATATATCTTCTATCATCAATATATTGATGGTCTATTCTACAACGTTTTAATATATTTAAGAGTGCACATGTCCTTACTGTGTCAAAAACTTTTGCAAAACCCATACGTACTAAATTATAAAAAAATGTTAATAGAAATAGAAAATTTCTTTTTTCATAATAGAAAAGAAAAACAAAACTGGAATGAAAACATTTATTTTGTTTAGTGTGGCCTTACAGTTTGCTTTGCACAATTATGATTAAATTATCGCTCTACCTAATTACCAATTAACCATTTTTTTCTGAATTAAAATGAGTCTGGACTAGAATTAATCGTTTAGAGACGAAGTGCAAACACTACTGCCGTCAATTATTATTTTTTTGTTGGCCGACATGGCCAAGCCAATGATTGATCCAACTGTTATTTCATATATCACAAAGAGGCATCCACATATTGGCACACAAGATACAGGGCCAGGGTCAACATGTCTGTGCCTGTCGATAATCATTCTGAAAAAACAGAGCACAAGCAAAGCAATTCTCGATACGTTGATAAAATAGTAGAGGGGTGCAGTTCCGCCGTATCAGCATGCGTCAGAATCTAAAATCTCACAAGGAATCGCTCCTCGGTAATATTAACGCTAGATAAAGGGAATTAGACTCCCTTATCTAGTTGGATAAGGCAGCATATTCGACACTGGATAAGGCAGGATCGGTAGATGATGTTCGTTACTAACTGAAATATCTACCATTAATAGCTAGCATCTTTAGGGAAAAGACCGCACTGAACTGAACTTAAGCGACGTCGAGTGCGGTTATATATATTACGCTATTTTTTAAGAGCTTGAGTCCTGTTACCTACATCCAATGTTGTGGAAAGAATGTACCACGTAGTTCCAATTGCTGCGAATATCACAGGCGCGAGTTGCATTGAGATTGCGACCCTCCATCAACATGGCTAGTTGACTTGGCCTGGCCCTAATCGTTTCTATTCAGCTATCTCCTTGCGTTAGACACGAGCCCAGCTGACGACGGCTGTGAGGCCAGAAACCGGTCCTCGGAGAGAGGTACGTGGAGTATGGATGAAAGATTCCAGTTATTTTAATATCTCTCTCCACGGCCCCACTACGCTATCTTTTGAGCATATATATATATATATATATATATATATATATATATATATATATATATATATATATATATATATATATATATATATATAACACGCCGATGTGTTTAAATAGTTTTTAGAATAATCCAGTTTAAAGAATAATTATCATATCCGATTCATTAGCCGCTTAAATTAATCTATAAAATTCCAGATGCAGCACCATTAATAACACTACCTCGTTTATAATAGCGCTGAAAACATCGTTAAGCCAACGAAACAAAGCTGTATAATGATAATATATAACCATAACATAAAATCTGACATGTTAAAGTACATTTGCCAAAGATTCCTACTAAATTGTAATATTGTTCCAATAAAGAGTCTAAATTTGAGCTCATTCAACAAAGAGAGCCAATCTGTTAATTCCTTCCAGTATTTATTATCGTTTAGTATTTAATTGTTCTATAGTTTATGTTGTTTACTTGATCATTTGCAGGGAATAGTGACGCCTTGAAACCGTGGTTATATTAATAGGTAATCAATGAAAATGACGATCATATTTCTAAGGAGAAAAGATCTTCTTGATACTTCTTATGGAAAATCGCAATAACAGGTAAAAAGACGCCAGGAACAAAAAATAACAATTTTACGAAAAGAAATTCTCGTTTTACATATTGGAGCTATTATTACATATGATGTTAAAGGTGATAGCATTGACCTCCATCATTCGGCTTTTAGTGATACAGCACCATTTATAGATAGAAAGCGTTTATTATATTTTAGCACGGTGCTTATTATTATTTTATAAGAAAAATAAAAACGATGAAAAAATATAATCGGTCGGTATGAGAGATACAGTGAAATTAAGGCATAGCGAGATATGGACATGAAATAAATATATACGGTATTGCATGAGCATTTGGCAGCATAAAAAAAGCTTTGTTTTTTTTATGTTTCACCAATTTCACCCAATAAAAAATCTAACTTCAATTGGTACAAGCAAATGTTGAAACAAATATCGGCGTCACAAGCGCCTAAACTTGGATCATAAGTTCCCGCATTTTTTTGTAATAAGTTTTATTAAAAAAAACAACAAATATATCAACACATTAATCAATGATGTATTCTCTGTCATTGTGTACGACCTACTCCTACCTCTCGACCAATTTATTGATGCCGTTTCGCCAGAAATTGGCGGGGCCTGGACTCGAAGAATTTGTTATCCAGTTTTGAGAGCCACACAGTTAGCGAAGGTTGCGCCCCTTATTTGGTTGAACAGCGAGCGGGAGGTGATAATCGTTTAGTGTAAGATCTGGAGAGTGCGGCGGGTGCGAAAGAACCTCCCATTCGAGATCATTCAGAATATCCTTGACGATGTTTGATGTGTGAGGTGGTGCATTGTCGTGAAGCAAGATGACTTGGCCTTGCCGATCGGGTCGTTTCAACTCAATAACCTCATTTGCACGGTGTAGTTGGGCGAGGTAGTGTTCCTAGTCGACCATGTTCTTCTCCAGCATTTCCAGGTATACGGAGTCTCCCAGTCCCACCAAATATACATGTAGATATAAACAATGTTTTCTTTCAGCAAGATAGTATGACTTATTACTCATCTCGTCAGACAAACGACTTATTGCAAGACAAGTTTCCTGGACTCGTTATTTCACAAAATAGTAATATTAACGGGCCACCAAGATCATGCAATCTCACGCCCTTGGATTCTTTTTGTGAGGTTATGTCAAATCTCGAGTTTACAGAAGTAAACCCCCGAACACTCTTGATCTTAAACGAAACATTCAGGCCACCATTAAAAATATACCACGAAATAAGCGGGAAAGAGTAATCGAAAATTGGGTCTTACGAATTTTAAACGACATTATGTTCAAAACTCAATGCTGTTGTTCTAAATATAATAAAAATTACCGGATTATCAGTTGCCGTTATCATTATACCTCATTTTAAAGCTCTGACCCTCCTATTGAACAACCCTTTATTTTCCTATTTTCTTCTATAGCTGTCCCTAAATATTTGAACTATTTAACTGCTTTATTATTTGATGTTCTAACGTTATCTGCATTTTTCATCGATCTTTAACTATTACCATTACCTTGCTATTGTTGATCTGCTTTAACTTGTTATGAATTCTTCTACCCAAATAACTGCGTAGCTATTAATTTTTAACACATAATCAGACCATTAAAAAATATGTAAATGACGTTTTCGAAATCATTTCTTCCGAAGGGCACTAACGTTTCGAAAATTGCAATTAATTTAAATCTTCAAAATCACATTCTATACCTCTTCTACAGAATCTACCCAACATAGAGTAAATTATATTTATTTATATATATATATATATATATATATATATATATATATATATATATATATATATATATATATATATATATATATATATATATATCGATGAACACACTTCATTAAAATCAATACAAATTAAATAGATACGATCTAGTTACTAACAGCATGACTTCCTCTATTATTAAAAATTAGCCATAATCAAGAGGTTCCTTAAGTTTACAAATGTAATAAACGCAAGACCAAATTCCTCTTAGAAGGTATCTATTTATTCTACCCGCTTCGGCAGTTAATTAATTCTTTGTGAAAAAACTTTTTATTTTTTTCCACAGCATCACTGCTGCTTTATTTAATTTTCCACAATCGAAAAAATTTTCATGTGGGATCTCATAAAAGTAAAGGTTGTGTATTTTGCTCATTATAAATTGAAAACTACGAATGGTAAAATTGAAATCCAATTTAAAACTTTCAACATGTACATCTAAACTCCCAAATATACTTATACATCTGAAGTATTTATTGGTCAGAAACTAATCGCGTTTTCTGTACAGATCGATACACATATTTTAAAATTGAATTGTAATAACATACACAGAATGTCGCAAAAATAACGAAACATTTTACATTTAAAAACAACTACTAGCGCCATCTATTGAAACAATATATAATCCGACAGCTGTATATCACCTCTATAAAACGAGACCGCCATCATTAGAATCGATCAAGCGATCAATCGTTATAGCGCCTTAAGTGACGGTACCTTTTGTCACCTCGTCACAAAAATGCGATGGAACAAAGAGTTAATATTAAATTTTATTTCAGGATCGGTAAAATTTTTACAGAAATATTTGAATTGATGAAAAAAGTGTATGGAGATGATTGTTTATCCCGTACAGTTGTGTTCGAGTGGTATAAGCGATTCCAGGACGGTCGTGATGCTTTGGAGACGACCCAAAGCCAGGCCGGCCAGAAAAAAAATATATCCCGATGAGTTCGTGGAAAAAAGTGCGTGAAATGGTCGCCTACGCTACGAATTTGACTGTGAGATGGATAACGTCAGAATTAAATACGACCAAAGACATAATTCACGGTATTTTGACAAAGGATCTAAACAAACGGAAAGGCTGTACTTATAAATGTTCCTCACACCTTAAATGAGGAACAAGAAATTGCTCACATTGAACACTGCAAGGACATTGATGGAATTCCAGACGCTACAGGAATTCGTGGAATCCATTGTAACTGGTGATGAAAGTTGATGCTTCAAGTACGATGCTCAAACAACGTGCCACGTAGAAGTTCCCAGACCCTCCGAAATCTAAACAATTGCGTTTCCAGAAGTCACGAGAGAAAACAATGTTGATTTGCTTTTACAACTCCAAAGAAATTATACTTCGGGAATTCATTCCACAGGATCAAAATGTTACTGGTAAATATTATCTGGGTGTTATGCGTTTGTGGAAAAGAATCATTCGAGTGAGGACTGCATACCGAGCGTCCGGAAGTTGATTTTTGTTGCACGATAATGCACCATCTAACAGGACTGTCGCCGTTCGTAAATTTTTGGTAAAAAAAACAGGTCTGTTTGCTTCAACAACCTCCATATTCGCCTGATTTATCTCCGTGTGACTGTTTCCTGTTTCCGAAATTCAAACTGGCCAT
The DNA here is from genome assembly GCA_031761425.1 of Cosmopolites sordidus. Lineage (NCBI taxonomy): Eukaryota > Metazoa > Arthropoda > Insecta > Coleoptera > Curculionidae > Cosmopolites > Cosmopolites sordidus. Next base: position 35,650 of record JARFXV010001698.1, on the reverse strand, counting down.
GACAGGAATGTTTTAGGACAGTTTTACACAAGTCCAAGAAGCCGTGACGACGATCATTAAGGCCATTCGGATAAACGATATAAAAAACATAGCTAGCATTGGTTGAACATGTCCAGCAGTGTATTGATGCGGAAGCGCTGTATTTTCAATAAAAAGCAATAATTTTGGCAAACTAATTGTTTTTTTTTATTTAACAAGTTCCGTTATTTTTCGGACATACTCTGTATATCTTTCTTGACAAGAGTTAATGTGATTAAGAATTTAGAAATCGAACGTTGCGAAGAACCTGCTAATTATATTTTCAACAATTATGTTTGAAAGAGTGTTCAAACGGTGATAGCAATTCATGTTACTCTTTTATTTCGCGCATCTAAAACTTGTTAGAAAACATAGAAAATCTAATTGTATTTCTTTATTAAGAAGCATACTGTCGCCAACTATATATTTCTTTCCATACTTCGATCTTAAATATTACATACTATCTACGCAATAAATGCACATTTCTAGAAAATGTTACGTCGTTCATACCCTTTTGCTTATATGTGCTGTTACATTTACTTCATTCTGTAATATTTATCATTTTTAAAATGGCAGCTGACTGGAATAAAAGTCAGGAAATATGGCCCTAAGTTAAACAAGTTATACAAAATTGAAGAGGCAGGTCGTAAAATATGTATAAGAAGGTTAGAAAAATGAACTATGAAAATCGTTAAACTCAAGGAGATGTGAACGGAAGGTTGCATAGTGAGCACGTGGGGAATATTAAAAATATTCAAAAGCAAGGAAAAATCATCGGTGCTCCAAGCAACAATTGCGCACTCTTTCAGCCGCCACCAAAACATCAGCAAGTGCTTGTAAATTATCCTTGGTATAGAATATTTTCAAAGAGATTTACTACAAAACACCAAATCACTTGTTTGTACTTTCACGTCGCGCATTTTGCTAACCATGTCTAAAACAATTATTGTAAGAATCTTCGACTTTTCAGAGCAGAACAAAAATAAATTCATCATAATACCGTTTGATGCCCAATTAACATGACAGCTAGATAAGATTTTGAAAACAGTGGACAAAATGGTGTACAAACCACTTAAGGGGGGAAATTCCTTTAGAAATTAAAAAAACGATTTTTTTTTCATATTTCGAAAATATAATATAATGAGAGTATACTGGCAAGAGGAAAAATAAAAATATTAAATATTTACGGAGTTATCGCACATACAGTCGAGCGCGCCGGAGTCCGCATAACGCGACCCAGACAGCTTAATCAGCATCTTGGCCTTTGAGATGCGCAAACGAAAGAGTGAGTGGGTCACTGTCTAACAGAGACAGAGAACGAAAAGTTCTGCGAATGTACAGTACTTAATCGATGTTAACACGAGGAATGCACTGCTTCGAATGAGCTCTGAGGCGTTAGGCTACTGCGCATTCAAATCTTAGATGCTGAGCTGTAAATATAGGCAGGTAAAAACCGGGCTATTCAATTACAATATGATCTTACCTATTACCGGGGTGTTTTGGACATTTAGCTGGTCATTCGTGGTTATTATATGACCATTTGTTAATGGTATTTTTTATTTCCAATATTTCTAGCAGGTCTAATTTTTTACTTTTCTTTTCTGAATATAATAATTTAACATTGTTATATATATATATATATATATATATATATATATATATATATATATATATATATATATATATATATATATATATATATATATATAATGATTGTTTTGAATATCATACAGCCCGAAAATAGCAGCAGGTTGAAAAAAACTGGCTTTTCGAAGAGGGTGAAGGCCTATTATACGTACCTGGGATCGCTGATACATCGGTAAGTCACTAAAATTAATCGTTTTATCGTATCGAAACTTTAAATGCGACTATCCCGAAACTGTGTTTTCAAAAACTGCTCGCTCTGTAACTCAAAAAGTTATTGTTCGATTTGGCTGAAATTTTGGGAGGCTTTTCTCTATATCAATATCGGAAGGATGTACCTAGAGTTTTAAAGATTTCGCATAAACAAACTATTTTTGGGATAAAATGTCGAAAAAACAGCACAAACTTTAAACATTTTTCGTTTTAAAGCTTACTTAATTTTTAATTTAATATATATCTATAGTTTTATAGGTTTTTCCCGCCCGTGCTATATCAGAAACAGAAATAAATGTTTTTTGGTGTTTCAGATGCATAAAAAGAGAGTGATGAGTGTAGCACTTTTGACCTCCCGCCAGAGACGTCCGAAAAATAAAGTTTATAAAAATAATAATTTTATACTCTTCAAAGGTCAAATAAAATAATGTTAAAACTTTAAAATGATACAATTATTTTATTACCTTTAAAAACACTTCTGAAAAATGACTCATTTTGATGCGTCTAAAGGGATTTCCTGGGTAACACAACGGATAAAGTAGACTGACATGAAAATCGGGGATTTATGAAACGAGTTGTCAAGATTGTGATCGAAATTATTCTGGGCAAACTAAAAAATCCATATCAACCAGATATTAAGAACTATACTGAGTAAACTAAAAGATCCACATAACCAAATATAAAAATACATTGTCCACATAAGATATCGGAAAAATGAAAAATCTTGTGTTGCCCAACATGCACTCAAGCTGACCATAATATAGATAATAGTAATTTAAGACTTGTTAAAAGTATTAATAATAATAAAGCTTAGGATGCGTATGAAAGCATTCAAAAAAGTGAAACAACCATGAACCGGGAAAAAGTACCTATTCCGTTCAGTCAACTTTTTCAGTTATCAATGTAATGCTTAATTCATTTCACAGTTCATGATTTTCACCCGCTTCATTAGGTACGGTTGTCATATATATCATATCTCCTGATGATAATAACTATAAAAAGGGCTTTGGTTTTAGCGTTAAATTTATTCGAGTTTAGAGTTTCATACTGAAGGATCCAATAGCAGAATTAATCTCAGAAAATCCTGTGTAAAATCTAACGGATATAAAAAAGTGACACCAAATTCTCTTAGATTCTAAGCTTCTTTTCTTTTATGCCAGATAAACATAATATAATTTTGTTTATTCTAGGCTAAAATAAATTAAAATAAATTGCGTCAATACACAGAATATTTCTAAAGAAGGATGTGTGATCAAAACATATTTTGCGTGGACATAATTCTGTCCGATATTTTTCAAGCAATATCAATATATTTTCGATTGTATCCTTCAAACTAGCATGTGTAAATTAAATATAAAATATTTTATTACTATATTAGAGACCGGACTTGCTATATAAGATAAGTGAATAAATTCTATCCAATGGCGTGCGTCCATCACTTCAATATATGAAAATCTATATCACCAAAATGTTTATAAATTAATTTCAATAATTTTTTATAACACTTGTGTACCAGGTGTGGCGGTTAATAATCCTTAATTTTTTTTCTTTAAAAAAACACCTTTAATTTGAGAGAAAGGTAAAAAATGGTTTATTTAAAAAATGCGCCATTGTTAGCTGCACCAATTTGTCGATGCCCTCCGAAAAACCGCACATCTTTTGAGGTCGTCAGTCATCAAGGGCCAAGTCTGGTGTGTACCGGAGGTGGGGCAAGAGTTTCCAGCCAACTGCAGACATGGTGACCACTTTCATTGTGTGCGATTGGGTGGTGCCGTGCTGCAAAATCACGTGTGTCTTGTCGCGCTGCAAAATCACTTGTGTCTTGTAGCCCATTCTGGTCGCTTTTCAATCAATGCATGGTTCAAATTGATGATTTGTTAACGGTAGCGAACAGTATTAACTGTTTCATCGGATCTTTCTGATCCCACCAAATGCACAGCATTGTCTTCTTTCCAAAGCGGTCTATTCGGTCTTGCGGTCGATGTTGATGGTTATCCTGGATCAACCCATGGTTTTCTGCGTTTTAGGTTTCTCGAAATATGTTAATTTTTCGTTTCGATCCGCAGCAAAAAAGTCTTTTTCATGCCGAGAAAATTTACTTCGTGCACGGTTTTTCGCTTTTCCACATGTTTGTCGTTTAGCTGAGGTGGTACCCATTTTCCTGCCTTCTGGTTCTTTCTCATGCCATGCAGACGATAACAAATGGTTTGACGGACAATATTTAACCTATTTACCATTTTTCGTTAAGTTTGCATCTCGCCTTCTAACAATGCTTGCAATTCGGCATCTTCAAATTTTTTCGGTTGATCTGAGCGTTATTTGTCTTTCAAATCAAAATTACCACTTTTGAATAGTCTAAATCAACGTTTACAAGCATCTTGCATTGGAACATTGTCACCGTAAGTCTCCATAAGTATACGACGGCTTTTACTCGAGTTCTTCTTTTGATTTATCAAGAAAAGCAGTACGTGCCGCAAATGCTTTTTATTTAGATTGAAACTCATGTTTACCCCACGAAAAACATATGACTCTAACTCGAAATCGCTTAAACAAAAATGGAGTTTTGAAAGGTACTGTCGTAGCAACAAAATTATATAAGAGATTAGACTGTGAACTGACTCTTGTTTAAAAGCCATCTCTTAAAAAATTAAGAATTATTAACTGCCACAGCTTTCTGTGTATTATTTCAGCCCTGATGTCGTCCTTGAGTTGCTATATAGTTTGTAGCTTAATTATGTAAACTTTTCCTTAAAAATTTCCACAAAAAATATTCCAGAGCCGTCAAATTAGGAAATCTCATGGCATTTACAGTATTCTAATGCCTTATTATTAGCTGGAGGCCACATGTCTTGAACAAGTTGAATATTCTAGGGAAACATGTATAAGCCATTTCTCAAAATTCGGTGTAAACTGCGCGGAGTAATTCCCAATTATGCATATCGTCATCGATTCATGCATATCGACGTTTCTGGAAACTTTCAGGGATAGGTTATCCCTAACTGTGTCGAATTCTTGAAAACGATAAATTGTCGTTTTATGAGGCGTCAGACGATTAGCCGATATTTTCGGCTAAGTTCATGTTGAGTTGAAATAACACAATTTTTTACATCTTAATTACAATTAAGTTTTCATAGCGTTCTTTTGTTCATAGTAAAACATGCACGTCTGCACTACACAACAGTCAAATTCAAACTATCATAAATATCACGAAATAGTGCAAAACAAAATGGCAGCGTGACACTTGCCCTACCCCTTGTAATTAGCGGTGATGGTTTACTTTAGTTTTATATAAGTAAATTATTTTCCTCGTCAATATCCTCGTCAAGCCAAAAACCTATTATATGAGTTTCGAAAGCGAAGCAATGCAATACAGCTATAAAAAACATGTATGATATTTATCTATAATCGCTTGATATTCGAAAACACCAAAGGTAGTTTGCAAAGTTCAGATGGGAAGGTTTTAAACTGTCTGGCCCATCTCGCTTACAAAGTTAACAGTGTACGAGTTTCGTACAGTCTATTAAATGAGGACAATGATAAATGCTCAATTTGTTTTTTTGAAGTGATAGAAGACTTCCAAACCATAATTTCAGACATTTTTTATGAACAATTATAACACGTAAACAAAGTTTTGGTTAATCAGACATTCGGCGTTTTATCAGTGATTTTACAGGATGATAATGGAAGATCGTAATCCGCAAAAAAAAGGCTAATTAAAATCAAATAATTGAAAAATTTATTTTTGCATCATTAGACAAATTAACAGTTCAAAGCAACGTACAATTTTCACCTTTGCCGTTCAGTGACTACTTCTTGAATGGACAGAGCTGCAATAATCTTGAGAAGGTTGACTTGGGTGCAATGATTTGTAAAAGTGGTGTCGGTATCATACAAGTTGAGATACATCTCTTCAAACCATTAATCCGATAGCATCAGTTTTAAAAATTGTTCCATTTTTGTTGAAACATTTCCGTTAGAAATTTTAATTTAAAAAAAAACGCAAAACTTATGGATCGTCCTAATATATACATGATGTAACAGGGTGTAAGGGAAAGTAAAGTTGTAAATTTAATCAACAATTCCTTATATTATTTTTTAACAAAAAGTTTCCTTGTATTCAAAATTCCACCATTTCCGCGGAAAACAGGTCAGAATTTTCTTTTATTTTCCATACTAATTAATTCATATTTCATTACATTTCATTTCATATTAAAGTTGCACTTATTAATAACACTAATATTTCGCACCATAACATGTTTTAAACGATTCACGTCACATTAAGAAACACATGATTAATTTTATTAAATTAACTGTTCGTATTCACCATCCCACATTCCTGGTGAAAAAGCTTCGTCGGTTAAATTGTACGCACTGACATGCATTGAAAGAATTTTTGTCGCTATTTTAAAATAAAATTGTCGTGACCATATTGCGAGGTTGCTACATTGATTGATTTATATTGGTTGATTTATAATTTATAAAAAAAGTTTGAACAATATCCATGTATATATCAGTGTATTTCTAGCTCGTATTCGTTAAGTTCAGAGCAACACCAAGTTCATTCCTAAAGCTCAGCTAAGATGGTTAGGTCATCCAGAGGATGCAGGGACCTAGGATGCCGAAGCAAAATACTCTATAGCGAATTAAAGAACAAAAAACGATATTTGAGATATCCAAAAAGAAGATATAAAGACGTAATAAAATTGTCTCGAAAGAAGTCTATGTCAAGCGTGTCCGAATGGGAAAATGCAGCAAACGATAGACCCAATTGCCATGAGAAGAAATACTGAGCTGTGCAGCTCCATGAAAGGATAATCGGCAAAAAGCTGCAGCCAAAAGGCAGGTGCGAAAAGCCAAAAAGAGTTGACCACGTGTACCAATTCTGTATCCTCCTGACCTTAAATGCCCAGCATGCGGAAGAACATATAGATCTAAGCTAGGTTATCTGAGCCAATATAAAACCCATAATTCTTCAACAATGGGTCAACAAAACTAATAGCCATGGTCATTCTCGTATCGGGTTGATAGCCATCATCGTCATTCTTTAAGTAATATCCAAGTAATATTTGTCGAATATGCTTTTACTAAACTCGAAGAGATTTACAACTAAACACCAAATCACATTTTAAAATTTTTCGATGCACGTTCCGCTAACCATGTTAGCATCATCAGGAGATGATTTAATCTCAATCAAATATGCTTTTACACATATTTGCTTAAAATGTTATTTTTTATCATAGCTTTTCAATTGGTTACTTATTAATTTTTGCATTTTTTCTCGGGCATTTTTTCTCGGGGAAACTTTGTTCTTTAAAATGTGATGAATCGTTAGTTACATTTATGAAAGTACTTTCCCTTACACCCTGTTTTTGTAAATTATAAACTTTTCGAGAGCAATTGGATATTTTGGAGGTATAAAAACGTGAAATAAAAAGTCAAACGTTCAACCAAAAGGTGTATTATCTACGACTTATTTTGAGTCGCTGTCGTCCCCAATAAAACCTCTTCGGCAGGTTTCAGGCTTCTTTTCTTGCCCTGCCAAATCCTCTCGTAATTTCATTGGAACTCATACCGAGACAACAGAACATGATTTAAGACGACCCTTTGCCAAAATAAATAAGATTCGAAATGATCTATCGGCACTCGAGTTCTGATTCTGAATATACGGATTATTGAAAAAAACTTCCGATCCGTCCGATATTTCATTTATTTTTTTTCTCCAGTTTATCATATATGGCTTCATTAACAGAAGCGTTCCTTCCACAGAAATGATAAATATGTTTATATGAATATATTTTTTTTCAAAGATATGACTTATTATGCTAAAATAAATTAAATCTCGCATTCAGTAGTGATTGATACAGTAATTACGTTATTCAAAACGTATCATATTCAAGAAAAAATTAATATAAAATAGATGTTCATGTTATCTGGATATTGTAGCATATGTGGGGGTTTAGCAACTCAAATGGACAGGACACCTGGCAAGAATGCTAGAAAATCGAATACCAAGGAAAATTATGTAGGGGCGAATAAGTGGTAACAGAAAAAGAGGTAAACCAAAGACACGAGGGTAGGACATGATAGGGGATGAGGACACGATGCTGAAGAACTGTTGCACATCAAAAACTGGCAAGGGGCTGCTACGGATCGATTCGGTTGGAAGCGAAGATTGAAGGTCAAGACTCACTAACGGGTTGTGGCACCACAGGAAGAAGATGTTCAGGTGGTTCAGAAATATAATCAAAATATATTGTGCAGTATCACAATATTAGTTCAGGTAGAATCAGAACACAATTAGGCAAACTAACTGCCAATTCAGTTTTATGATGATCTTCAAGACTGTTATAATGTTTCTATATGATTGTTATGATTGCTCTATGTATTGTAAAAGGTTTTGCAATTTTAATTCTGTTTGAACGAGCAACATCAGATTGCTCGCATAAATCAGTGATTCTACACCCGCTAAATATAATACGTATCATCATATCTAATGCCCTTAGTTGTTACAAATTCGCTTGAATGGTTGTTTGTTCTAACGTAATTTCTACAGTTTGAATATAGAACTTAAATTGCCTCTGTTAAGCGAGTTAATTCAAGCGAGTTAAGTAATTAATATTCTGTTTAAGTGTTAATATTATGTAGAGTTTACCATATTTTTGTTCTGGGAATACAGCCGAAGGCCTTATAAAGATACTATACTATAATAAACAAATATAACTTTTTTCTTCTTTCAAAGATCTTTATCACAAGCATGTTCTAAATCCGTGTTAAGTCTCACCAATCTTATTTTCTACCTCTTCTTACAATCTTCGTTCTAGTATACGTGTATAAATTTTACTTGTTACGCTCAATAATAAAATCCTTCTATAATTATGACACATTCAATGGTATCGCTTTTTACAAATTGGCATAATGATTGCTACTTCCCAGTTTCTCTCTGTTTTCTGTATCTCTGTTTTTCATGCAGCATTTTATGCACTTTATAGAGGAGATCAAGTTCCGTTGAACTCATATTATTGAGCAGTTTCACTCCAACACCATCACTGAAGTGTCCCAGCCAATGAAGTCACCAAGTCATTCCAAAACGTATCATTATTTTTCTTGGTATTATTTTCCATTTGGCCATATACCGTATATTCTTCTTTCCCAAAACTTAGTACAGCATACATGACTATATCAGAAATGCATTTAGCGGGTGAGTAGAACCGCAATGTCTAAGCGACGGACCGGTGATATCGACGGCTGGCGGGAAAGCGGATTCGAATCCTGCTATTTCGGTTTGAATATCTGTGTTTGTTATCACCCGGACTTTAAAGGAGACACATGTAAGGAAATGAGTAGGAGACAGTCAGTAATTGAGGCAAGATCGTCAATGTGACATTTTATTTCAATGATAGATACTACGCGCAAATATGTCTAAATTCATTCATTAAATATCTCTGTTCCCTTCACACTCCAAGAACCCAATTTCAAATATACTCTACTTTGTCTCTTTCCTTGATTTTTAAATTTCAAGTTCGCATTTTTATTGCAACATCCATAGTCATTTCCAGGTACATTACCAATTACGTCATATATTTGTCTTGTGCTGTTTTTTTGGTTCTGTGCAATGCTGATGCTTCTTTATTTACTAACAATTTCCTCGTCGTTTCAGTTTCAATTCACCTTCTCTGATTAGTTTCATGTAAACCTTTGACATCTTATCCTTCTCTCGTATTTCTTTCGCCTCACTTCTTAATTAGCCCTTGGATTTGCCTATCCTTTTTTTTCATGTCACTTTCAATATTTTTGTTTAATACTTGATATTTTCGCAAATTCTTAAAATTCCTTAATGTCTACTACATCACTTTGATTTTCTTCTTCAAAATTATCCATATCAATGACTCCCTTCTTCCCACCAATTTTTCCCAGTTCTTTCTCACCCATATTGACTAGCACATGTTTTGATTTTTTGAATGTTTCATCATCTTCAATTTTGTCTTATGATTTCCTTCTTCACTTTCCTTCATCTGTAGAATAACCATGACTTTTATTACGCCATTCTGAATTTTATCTGGTCGTTGTCTTTGACAGCTCAGCGCTACTGATCTATTAAAATTATTTCCGCTTTTATTTTGGCCAATGTTTACACTGACCATCATAAGGATATTAGGCAAAATTATAGACGCTCCCCGTTAAATAGATGACACAAAACTGTTTATTAAATAATTATAAATTAGATAATTGTAGAGATATTATGTATTATATTTGTTTAAAATTATAATGCTTTTTACATTACAAGTATTATTAGTTCAAAGAAACGTAAACAGAGAGGACAATATGAAGACAAGTAGGATAATGATGGGACAATCTCGATTCGAGAGGCGGACACTTTCTTGTCTCAAAAGTTCTTGGCATAAACGAAATGATATATCAACACGTCTCGTATGCGGATAATTATGAATCGTCGATCATATTACATGTGTTAAGTAAGTAAGTAAGTAAGTATGTAAGTAAGTTAATCAGCAAGTAAGTAAATAAGCAAGTAAGTAAGTAAGTAGTAAGTAAGTAAGTAAGTAAGTAAGTAAGAAAGTAAGTAATTAAGTAAGTGAGGGAGTGAGTAAGTTAGTGAGTGAGTAAGTTAGTAAGTAAGAAATTTAGTGTACGACTGAGTGGATGCATGCAGGAAAGAGTGAATGAGCGTGGGAATGTAAATGAGTGAGTTAGTGAGTGAGTGAGTATGTCCTACTATTCAAAATTGCTTGATCTCGACAAGCATTTCTCATCGGAATTCAAAATAGTTTCGCAATATTTTCAGTCTCTCTGTTAAAGAAACGTAAATATTAATTACTCAACTGAAAATTGTCAAACGAACCTGATTTCAATCAATTGCCCATATCAGTCTCGCTATTCTAAAGCAACTGAAAAACATTCTGCAGTATACAACTTGCTACTAGATTTGAGTAGCACTTTTTTAATAATTTTAACTAACGATATTTTAATTATAGATCTTTACAAATCAGTATTACCACAATGAAACAAATTTTTTAAAATTCCATAATTTTGGCGCTTATGACCACCAATAAACCGTCTAACAACTTACAATTAATTTTAATCAAAAACTCATAAAAAGCCAAATCAACACGATACAAATTTAATGGGCTTCAGCGCAAACAACAGCTTAGTCACAAAGAGTTGACGTTTAACCCATCATTATTTATCCACCTGAAGGAAAGCCCCTAATTTTCCTCATTTATCTTCATTGCAATAGAAACCTCTGACATGTTAAAATATTGGGTAAGAAATTATTCGGTGCATAACATGATGAGGGCTCCGGGAAAACCGGTCTATATATAAAAATGCGAGCGTGCTTGTGCCAGTTGCGATTTGATTTTTTTCAGAACTCGAAATGCATTCCAGAATATTCCGTTTCTCTAATGCATTCCCGAATTTACAATGATGTCCTGATAGCAAGTATTGGAAACATTTTACAAAAGACACTCTGAGGGTTAGTAACATGGTACTTCGACAGTTATAAAATATGATTTTCCATTAGAAAGAAAATTTCCGCTATACGAAAGAAATTTTATGCAAACAATACGAAAACGTCGTAAAATTTTTGGTTGATAAACTGCATCAACTCAATCAGCTGTCCTAAGATGGAGTAAAAAAATTGAAAAAGACATCGTTAGTATAAACCTGGAAATAATATTACCATGAGTAGTGAAAGTATCGTAGTAAATCCGAGAACATCGGCAATTAAACATTTCTAGAAGCTCCAGCGAATACTTATTAAAGATTTTCATACGTACATCGTGTGATATCTTTCATGGGGTTATTTGAAATCCAACACTTGATGATATCAGAAATAAAATCCGACGTGTTATCGATGAATTTCATAAGAGATTGTACGAAATTGTAATCAAAAATTTTGTGAAAAGGGCTAAGATTTGCAGTGGCAGTCAAAAGGGCCATTTGTTTTCAACAACACATATTTTCTCATTTTAAATTTTTCAATATTTCATCATAATCAGTTAATCAATAAAAAATCCTTTTATTTCCAATAATTTTCCATTGAATTTAGACTAAATTTAGTATTAAAATGCAGAACCGATAACAGCCGAAGTATGGCATGTGTTTTGATAAAGAGAAGCCAAACAAAGATTTAAAATCTGATCAAGAACATAGAACAACCCTTTAGTGAGACCAACTAGAACTGGATTCGATAATAATAATAAACTAAAAGTCCGAAGAGGTGCTAATCTGTATCGACAGCTGATGTCGGTAGTTAGAAGCCTACGGTAATTTATACTCTGTTGGACTAAATAAAATTAGCACTGTCAAATCGAGAGAATACAACAAATGCTCAAGAACTTTAACATTGTTTTGGTGCAAAACACTATGCGTTTCCTGTGCTTTAAGAAATGAAGAGCTCTGTAATGATGCAAAATTATATTATTCACAGTCCTAATAACATTTGACAAAATCTTCTTAACAGTACATATGTTTGCACAAATATAATGTTGTAACCCCCGGTATCGACTTTAGATTATCGAATTATTACGACCAGTTCTACCATATCATGATAAATTATAATCCATTATGATTTTAAAGATCAGAGTCGAATTATTATCCATATAAAAGCAATCATGTTTAAATGAATATAATAGTGCAATAATATTACGCATGATAAAGATCTTGCACCAAGAATCATTTATAATTAAATTAATTTTTAAAACTCCAATACTCAACAAAAGTAACAAAAGTATTTGCGTTTTTTCAAGACTTAGTTCTTCACTGTTTACATATATTCACTCTTTGGCACTATTCCTATGCCTCGCAAACTATGGAATACTCCTAATTCCCTTAAAAGTTTCCCAGTTCTTTTTTTAGAATCTGCAGTGGCAGCTGCTCGTAAAACGTCGGCATCAAGAGACCGTGGACGATCTGATCTTTCCCTATCTTCAAGACTCATGTTTCCTTCTCAAAACTTTCCCTCTATTTAGCAAATTTCACACGCGACCTCAGTGGCCTTAAAGTCTTTTTTGAAATAATGTTTTAAATTTGCCTTCATTTCGCGACTAATTTCACTGATGAGAACTCATACTAAATTGTATAAATACAAAACCAAATTCTGTAAAAAGAATTGTCAGAGTGTAAGTCATTTTTCGACCATCCGAAGAAGCTACAGTGTAGCGAAACGAGTTATGTTTTAGAGGAGAATATAAGTGTAAATTAGGAAATTTGGTTTTATTTATACAATTTCACTGATTTTTACGTTGTTAAAACCGTCGACTCAATATTTTGCAGTAGAATCACTGTAATATTGAAGAAGCAATGTTTATTTGTCGGGGAAAAAAGTTGCAATCTGATTAAACCACTGAACGGTGAAAGATAATCTTTATTAATAAAGAAAACAAAAAAAACGCAAATACTTTGGTTACACTTTTATAATACAAAAAATCATACACTATGAATTATAAAAGTAACTGGATAGAGATAAAAAAACTTACGAAATTATTTCATGAATCTCAGAACTGACTGATCTTCTTACCTAAAACAAAAATATTAAAATAATATATAAAACCTAATATATTCTAAATATATCATCCACTTTAAACGGTTAAAATTTATAGAAGATAACATTAGTTCAAATTTAAGCTTGGAGGCGTTGACGCACTCTTAACCCATTAATGGCCAAAGTGTCGAAAAGGAAATATTCTCCATTTACTTTCGCTATTTTCCCATTATATTAATTAAATTTTATATATTGGATTCTCCCAAAATGTACAGATTAGTTTTAATGTGTAGTTTCTCTAAGCATTCGTAAATTCGGTAAAAAAATAACATATCAGAGTTGACAAAACATTCAAACTTAGTTCAGTCTGTATCTATATTGTTTGAGCAAGCATTATTAATAATAAAATATTATGTGATCCCTTAAAACAGCATATTATTCAATAGAGATTGTTGAATGATGTCCTATAAATAAAATTTGAGATTAGCTATAGTCAAATTTTATAACCCCTTATAATAAAAGTGTAATTTACAGAACTTTGGCATTATTAAACTCGAAGAAATTTACCACTAGCACCAGATCACTTTTTTTACTTCTTGGCGCACGTTTCAATAACCATGTTAGCAGCCTCAGGAGATGATTCAATCCCGATCAGATAGTTACACTAACGGTAGGTTAAAAAAAATCATTTGATGTTTAATGGTAAATCTCGTAATGTTTAGTGTTTTACACCGAACCTTCGAATATAAACATAACATAAATTATATAAAACGATATCAGTTTTAGTACTTAAATTTATTACCTTTGTAAAAAACCGGATAAAGAAAACGAAATAGATTTTTTAAGATCTAAAGCTAAAGATGTAGAGATAACACTAGTAATCTGGAATGATACATCGTTAGTTTAGCAAGTAACCATGGTACAGTTCATCTAATTATAAAAGTGAAAAGGTACAATTAGAAGCTGCGAAATAAATATTCAATACATCAGCCTAATATGATAAATAACTATTACAGACATAGAGAGGGTGTTGATCCTAGATAATTCGGCAACGAACTATAGAATATGAGTAAGAAGAAGCAATGATGGTCCCTATTTGTCAATCTTGTATTAATATCCCAATTAGAATTCCATAGTAAACTGATTTTGCCAATTTTACAGAAGAACAGCACAACAAGAAGGATGCTTAGAAGATCCAGAAGCAACACCACCAAAATATGTATGTGGTGATCCTCGTAGAGCTAATTTGCCTTCTGATGCACGATATGACCAAGCTGCTTAATATCGTGAATAATGTTGGTCGAAAAAGATGCAGAGATGATTGCATACTGATTCTTTTAATGCAGTTAACACACAATAAAATGGCCTATCTACAAGGATACGAGTGAAAAATCAGACAGATGGAGGTGCGATCACAAAGGTGATTCTGAAAAGTAGCTTGCTTAGTAGTAAAGCTCCATGAGTTATCAGCCGATAACATTTAGTCTGGTTTTGAGTTTTCGAAAGAACATCCATTCGATAGTTTGCTATTATAGAAAAAAAATCCATTTCGTGTGTTGATTAAGTATTATGGAGTATATGTTTCTTTATATTTAATGGTTTGGTTACTTAATTAATTTAATTAAATGTTAAGTCACTGAGTTTAATGGTTAATGATAGTTAATAATGAAGTTTCGATGTAGTCGAACTAGACAGAGTGACGTTTCGTGCTGAAGACGTTCCGTCGGGGTTACTACTAAGGAAATGGTCAACAACCATGATTCCAAGAGATTATTGAGATACATTAATAACAAATAAAAATCTCGGACGAACGCATACAGAACATCCTACATGAACTTTTGGATATGAGACAGTTATAAGCGTGATGAGTGCCGCGTTTGCTTACCGCATACCGAAAAAAAGTGTTTAGACATGTATAATAAATCCGAAGATTTAAGGTTTCTGCGACAATTCGTGACTGTTGATGTTACTTGGATGCATCAGTACATGCCTGAAACGGAGCTGCCAAAACAGTGGGTTTTATCAGACAAGCATGTTCCAAAAAATGCGAAGACTATTCAATCGGTCAGAAAGATCATGGCCACCATTTTCTGGGCGGAGTTTTCTTTCTCCCAAGGCACGATCTTCATTGACTATTTGAAAATGAGAAAGACGATCACAGGAAAGTATTCTGCTGCATAACTGGTCAATTTCCACAGAGATATTTCAAGAATTATACAAACGTTCAAATTTGTTAGGCAAATTTAAGAACTGATAAAAAAACATTTGGCGAAGAAATAAGTTCTATTTCCCCATATAAATGCACCCGCCCATTTATGCACCGTTGCAGCAACGAAATTGATTAATTTGCTCCACGAATTGATGCTGTATCCACCCTATTCTCAAACCTGGACCCTTCCGATTTGTCCCTCTTTCCAAATATGAAGAAATGGTTGACTAGAACATGTATTAAAATTTTAAGACTATATACAATTTCAACCTTCAATACCGAATTCAATAATAATTTGCATATCTCGAAATCCAAGTTAAAAATACTGATAAGACTCTGCCTGTACTTATCTAGGTTTTTTATCCTACTTGAAGCAAGTCTGCCGCCTAAGTCAATTTTTGTCTAAAACCATAAATAATAAATTTTCCGCTATGATGTGGACTTTAATGGTTACACTGTATACTATCAAACTTTCATTCTATTTATCCTGTAGCTGCTATAAAACATCTAATAATTCTAAATAGATATAATTAGGCTATTTTTTTCAGAAACGGTAACACGTATGCTTTTTAATTACTACTTATGTAAAGTTTCATTAACGAAACAATATTTTGTTATTTCTTACTATTATTATATCTATTGCTACTAAGTTATATAATGTTCTAACACCGCACTCAGACTAATAATTACTGCTTTGTCGTTAGACTTTGTTCGAGAAGTCTACCAATAAGCTGCACTTATTTAAAGTCAAGCCACCAAAAATTCATCGGAAAAGATTAGTTTTTTTGCCAAAATCAATTTTCGGTTGCTCTAGAGTCCAACCGTCAAGCTCAAGATGCTTATCTTGGTAAAGTAACTTCAGTTATTGAGTCGAAACGAGGCTTAGTTTAAATGCTTAATTCTTAAGAATGTTAAGAAACCAACCATTTTATGCAACAGTGGCTTTTCCAACAACATTGAATTTTGACATTTCAATGTCTCAGCAGTTTAGAATCTAGAGGAGTAACGCTTTATCCACATTTTTCATTATTTCCAGGAGTAGCAAGTGTAGTGGATCAATTTTATGAACCACTCTTCCCTAAATACAAAGAAATACTTCTTGCTTTGAGTAATAACGAAGCATTAATAAATTCCTCCCTTTTTGCTATGATAAACTGTCACAATATTCTAAACACAAATGACAGCTTATGATATGTATAGTACAATCATTTAAATCTGCCCATCATAACATTTCAACATAGTATAGTTACTACTGGTAAACGCTCCATACATGTTTGTTTAGATACATTTAATTTCCAAATTGAAGCAAATGTTTCGAAGAAAATATATAGAGAAAGAATATATAAATTCCATTAAAACACACGACTTGTTTCGAACAGACTAAAATAGTATGGTTTGTGGTATTTCAAAATTCTCTAGAAATCGACTAAATTCAAAACCCTTTCATAAAGTATTTGATATAAACTAATAATGCATGAAATCGAATACAGCAGAAAAATGTATCAAATAGCAAGCTACAAACAATGAGTACTTTTGTAACTTCTATTATGTTTCATAGTAATAGCAATCAATACTACACAATAAAAAAAAAACCTTTCATAATTAAAAATTATATTACTATGGACAATATGCAATAGAATACAAAATATGCACGAAACGTAAAGAAAAAAATGAATTTTTTCAGAAAAATCGAAATATCTCTTGACATGTCAGCGATATTGATTTCGGGTTTTCACTGGATGATTCCTCTTTAAATTACCTTTCTTGCCATGTAATAAAAGCTGTACCATTCCATTTGAAAAAACTGAGCAATACTTCAAAAAATCTATTGTTGAATGTAACGCCACCTCGCGGTTTCATTTATAAACTAAATAATTTATCTCCCAGATTATCTGATTGTCCCAGCAATTGCCTTTTAAATGAATCCAAATTGAGGAAAATCGGTTTAGGCAAACGGACATTAGACGACTTTTTATCTAAATAGGTAAAACTCCCTCCCACTTCTTTATTCGCGAAGTTACGACAAAATGTCATAAAACAAAGTTGCAGGAGACAGTTTGCTAATTTTAAATGAGAATTTTTCTTACTCGGTTAACACTTGAAAATACACAAAAAAAAATTATTTTTTAAATGTTTAGCTCGTCACGCCCTCTTGCGGTCGTTTTAGAAGCTTAAAAATATTTTTGGTGAATTTCTCATGATCATTTTAGTACAATTTTTTTTCCCCAAAGCTATGGGATAAATAGTTTTCAAGATACGGCCGCGATCCATCCTTAATGGGACACCTGGTACATACATATACATATACATACATATACATACATATATACATATACATATACATACATATATATATATATATATATATATATATATATATATATATATATATATATATATATATATATATATACATAGAACATCAAACATATACATAAATAGTTTGCCTATAAATAAATAGTTTACCTTTTAACAAAAGTTGTATAGGAGATCATTTGGTTTGGGTGCATATGTAAACTTAAATTCTTAAGAACGCTGAATGAACTTACTTAAGTGTTACTGCAGAGCTGTATCGTCTCTGATATACTATTCCAAGTTTTGGATTAAAGCAGTATCGGCACCTGAAACTATTTAATATCCCCCCACGGAACTGGACTTTCAAAATGCTTACCGACTGACGAGTGATCAACGTAGAAAACCTTAAATAAAGTACAAAGAGCCATACCGCGTGCGGGAGTCAAACCGTGGCCAGTTGTTCTATACTGATATTCACTTCATACTACTTAATACAAACATAATCGATTAAAAAGGATAATGCATTGGTTAATGCATTCAAAACAATTAAAATAAAAATAATTTGGTGCGTTTATGCAATAATAAAACCCAACAACAAATCAATTTATACGAATTATCCTAACTAAAATTAAAAATATTCTGCTATATAAAATTAACAAATATATTATTGGACCGGTGAAATGTTAAAAGAAGTGAAATGCAGTCTGCCAATTAGGTTAAAAATAAATCTAGTTCAAAGGACCCCATCCAGTTACACTTAACATTGAACATTTTATACAATCAATACAAACGAAAAAATCAATACAAACTGAAAAATTATATTTTTCCAAGGCAATGTCCCAAAAAGCAGCAGGATAAATAAATGCCATTAAAATATGCGCCATGCTACCTCAAATGGAATTAAAGCGAATGGCTTACGGTATTCCGAAATTGATTAGGGCTTAACAAAATTCAAAACCTTTTCAATGCTTTATACAAAGTTATAATATATAGAGACGAATTGAACTAAAACATTCATTAAGAACTGTCGGAAATAATAAGAAAAGGAGAAACAGTAACAAATGTATTAACGTGCAATACCTGCATCCAACACATACATATTAAAAGAAAACTTATTGTAAGATATACTGATGCATGCTGCCTTGCCTAAGGATATCACCTTACTGACTGGATTTATTTAGTGGAACTATGAAACTGGACTGGAACGTATAAAACGTCGGTGCTTTTAATCAATATTCAGAAAAGGGTAGTTATTTTAAACTAGTAGGGTGTAATAAAAGTATTTGCATTTTTGAGTTACTTAGTTATTAACTATTTAAAGAATGTCACCATTCTTATGCTTCGCAAATGGCGGTTAAGAATGATGTGAAATACTTGTTCCAGGATATGCAGCCACAGCTGCTCTTAAAACGTTGGCATCGAGAGACCGTAGGTAACCTGATCTTTCCCTATCTTCAAGACTTATGTCCCCACCGGAAATTTTTGAACCAACGGTGAGGGGTGCGGCACCTTCCACCTCCACTTCGCAGATCTCATGAACGCTGTCAGTCGCTTTGAAGCCTTTTTTTAAATAATGCGTTAATTAAAATTGCGTTAATTTCGCGACTTATTTCACTCATTTTAATGTTTTTTTGTTCAAAACCGTCGACGGAATATTTCGCAGTGGAACCACATAACAAGGAATGTTTATTTATCGAAGCAAAAAGTTCAAAATCAAATTAAATCTCTAATGAGTGAAGTATAATCCTTTATTTACAAACAAATGATAAAACGCAAAGACTTTTGTTACACCCTAGTTAGAAATTTATGATCAAAAAGTGAGCTGACTGTTGTATTAAAAATTCGCGCGCTTTACGTATCGATACAACCACTGTTGTTCTTTCTTAAGATCGTATGACTATCCTTGACATCTGACAGCTCCAAATCATTAAGCTTAAGTTAGAAATTATCGCGTCTTTTGGGTTCTTTTGCAATTATTACAAAAACCGCTGATTTTATAAAATGGATAAATTTACAGAGCCTAAAAATTACATTAAATTATGTCTATACAAAATTTTTATCTAAAAAAGTTTCTTCTATTGATGTACTAATGATATTAAGAAACTGTAATGATATTAAAAACGGTAATGAAGCTATGCCAAAAAAAAATTACAAGTGGAATTTTAGTGATGATAGAGTAGCTGAAGTAGCTGAAGAAGAACGCCATTCAATCAACAAGATATTCTTCCAACAGCAAAATAATCCGAAACACACCTCAAGGCTATACCATAGATATTTACAGCCAATATAAAAAGACCGAAAACTTTATGAAGCAGCTATTAGAAGCAACCATAGAAGACAATTAAGAAGTAGCCAACTCAAAAACCAATTCTAGCTTCTGCGGTTTATAGATACGACAATCTGCTCCAACCTGAAAAAAAAATCTTTAGAAGCAAATACATTCAAGACTTGGATAATAACTCAACACTAACAAATTTCTCTAAAACCACTTGCAAACTGCAAATTTGCCTTTGCACTCAGAAATGATCCCTATATTGGGCCAGGCTAGAATAAATAGGGTCATATCGACAAAGGAAAAATTTGATAAGTAAACAATGGTCGGCAAATTATCACGCTGCCATTTAAATATTTATAACTTTTAAAAGAAACAAGACAATTTATTTTTTTATAATGTATATTTCATCTTTAAATTTTGTGTTAATTAATTTTTGAAAATTATGTCAATCAATGCAACTTTTTGCTTTTTTAACATATTTTCCATAACATTTGTCAACATATTTGGTGTTAAAGATCGCGATTTGAACACAGATGTTGTCCTTGAATTGCTGTAGGATTTAGAGATTATTTATGTAAACGTTTTCCCCGAAAAATTCCAATAAAAAATTACCCGGTATCATCAAATAAATTTTACATGAAAATTATCAAATTAGTTGAAGTGGTTTATGATGGCATTAAAGTATTCTAATAGCATATTATTGTCTGTAGGCAATGAGCCTTGACCATTTGAATCTTGTAGGTAAACATGTGCAAGTTACTTCTCAAAAATAGGCGTAAACTACATGGGGAAACTCCCAATTGTGCACCACGTCGTCGAATCGACATTTCTGGAAACTCATCCACACTTTGCTTCATACGTACAAGATTTTCAATGCTTGAATAAACAATAAATCGTAGTTTTATGAAGCGATTAGGAATTTTCTCCTAAATACACGTTGAGTTACAATACTTAAATTATTTTTTTAATGTAAATTGCAAACATTTTCACTTAGCGTGTATTTATCCATAATAAAACGTGCATGTCTACACAACAGCTAAATCCAAACTGTCAGAAATATCACAAAAAAGGCGTCAAAAAAAGGTAGCGTGATTCTTGCTAGATCTTTTAATAATATTGCATATATGTATGTATGAACATTATTAAATAAATTGAATTATTTTATATGATAAAAATTTAAAAAAAAAACAAAATTACAATACTTCTCTGTTTTCTGAATTTTTCGAGGGTGTTCATACACTTAAACTATAGTGTACATAATATCAACCCGATCATTAGAAATAAATAAAATATATTCTATTACTTTAAATAAAGGTGGTATACAGGAAACACAGCAGACACCAACAAGTTGGCCAAATAAATAATTAAATATAATATGTGGGACTATCAGACTTCGGAGCCACATTAGCTGTGGTGTCTAAGGCGTTAGCCTTACGTTACGGCAGTTAATGTGGACCGGGTTCGAATCCCGTACTAGGCAAAAAAAGTATAATTTCGGTTAAACACAAAACCAAGGGTTGATAGCCGGAGCGGGGTGCTGACCGGGGTTTTCGGTAGCTGAGCTGATGACCGTGGTTCGGAACCCACGTTAAGCTGTAGGTCCAGTCGCTAAATAGCCTTCTCAGTTGCTGATGCGCCTCTAATCCCAAAACTTTACTTTACTATGAGACTTCACTGAATTTGTCAGTTTCAGCGTCTACTACAATATAAATAAAAGTACAGTCAGAAATTGTCACTGATTTGTAGATAATTATTTAGATAAATATAACATGAATATTTTAATATATTCAAAAATGGAAAGTTTAATGGAAAAAATAGAAACGGCCATAATAAATAGAAAAATATTGAAGACATTGAATTGAGGTTTTGAAAAAAAAATGTTGTCATAAATGGAAAGATCATATATAAGTTTTATAACAAAACTATATTTGTTTTAATTTTCTTCTTTATAATTAAAAAGTTATATTAAATTGAAAATACATTTTTAAACCTAGTACCGATGACGCGCCGACAGTTCCCGAAAACACCCGAGCGCGTGTGACGCCACAATGTTTATTTTCCCATTAACATTAAAGAGAGATGATACGAGTGTTTTAGTTTTTAATCAACTTATATTATCAGTGTACTGATAAATATGTTGAAAATCAAATCAAATCTAATCTAATTAGTTATCATGCCTGTTTCGTGCCATTTTGTACGAATACGACAAAAACAACCACCGAAAAATTGTTTTTAAGGGCCGGTCCTACAATGCGAGAATATACTAGGTATAAACTATACTTGGAATAAAATTTGAAACGCCCGCTCGGCGTTTCAAATTTTATTCCGAGTATAGCTTATACCTGGTATAGTCTTCTTGCAATGTAGAACCGGCCCTAAATGTGCACAAGATGTTAAACGTCGAAATCAATGGTTCCAAACAGCACGATGTATTAATCCTAAAACAACATTTTTACAACTATCTGTCATCATATATACTCGAAAGATTATTATTTATAACATTATATCAATTTTTGTATGTTTGAGTATTTATTACTTGCCGAAGCCACACAATCGTGACATTGAGTGTCTTGAACTTCTTAGTTTTTCATTAATAATTAAGGTAACTATATAAGCTTTACTCAGAACTTATATTCGGGGCATACACGTCCGTCACCGTACAAATACAAACAATTTTTGCAGTTAAATTTAACTTAACCTATAAACTCGTCACCGTAACTTTCGCGTGAGAACTTACAAATATTTTAATTGTATTTAATAGAAATATTTTGTTTCTTATTCGCATTTCAATTATTAAAAAAAAACCTAAATTGATGCTTTAGCACCTCGAACTTGAGCTGAATTAAACCGAATATAATGTTTGAGGAAATCTGTGACCATAAAAATATTCACACCAGGTCAAGAGGACAACACAAGTCTGAAACAAAACTTGATAGCGTACCGTTGCTTAAAATTGTTGTCACTTCAAATCCTCACTGAATACGGATCAAATGTTAACCTACCTCTCCTGCAAAGTAGAAGTCAGCAGTGTTGTTAGATCGAACGCTACGCCAGAGCTTTTATTACTTTACTTACACACCTCGTATGTTGATTAGCCAGTTACCAGACGTCGCGACTAATGACAATTCTATTTCAATAATTACGGTTGACTATTTTACTCGGTGCTTATGACTTCAACGCAATATATATTAGAATGTGTTGCTAAAATATAACGAAAACAGAAACGGAAAGAAACAGCAAAACAAAACTGCCACCGCATAAAGTAAAATATTTATAGTTCCCTCTAATAAGAGTTATATCATCAACATTATCTGAACCCTTATCTCTAATTTATTTACAAGTAAGCAAAAACCATTTCCAACCTACTTTCTTCTTATCTATACTTCATCCGCTGTTGCCCTTCTCATTTAACCATTAGCTTTTTGCTTCGCCTAAATAAATTTCTTCTCGCATCCGGATATGTGAACGACGGTAGAAGGATGGGACGTCAGCCGATAACAGGACCATTAAAAAACCGTTTTATTGTTAATTAAAGTTTGCTTCCTTATTTAATTTCATCCTGACAATTCACGTCACGAAATCAATAAAACTTCTTATAGTAAAGTACGAAGTTATTTCGGAGATCCGATAAGAAGAAAGTCAATTTCGTTCTCTATTTGGAGCGCTATTGGATATGTTTTATGGTGTTTGTTTTTTGCTGAAGACTGCTGAAAAGTATAACTGTCGAATTAAAAATATTCACTTCACGTAAAATAAATCAATAGCTATTAAGTACAAATATTAATATATTGCGTTGACAACAAACGTACTGTTGAAAATAGTTCGAAATAGATTCAATAAACCTTTTATAAACTTAAGAAGTATTGCAAGATTTTTATCTTCATGATCAATAGACACAATTCTGTCGTTTACGAGGGTAACTAATTATATATCCGGAATTGGTAACAATGGTGACATATGCAGTAAAGTTTGACATTGTTGACTGTATACGGATTCAGAACGTTTTGTCCTATGGACGCTATTGTTTAGTGACTGAAGTTTGAAGTTTCATCTCAGTAAAAAAATGGAATTAACTAGTGAAAATTGTCATGCGATGATTTACTACCACTTTCGATGTGGATTATCCCAACAACAGTGCATCCATTAATTTACTTCAACTTTTTCCGATGAAGCACCATCTAAAACCACTGTATATCACTGGTTTAGTGAATTCAATTGTGGTCGTCGTTCGCTTATGAACGAATTTAAAGAAGGTTGTCAAAAATCAGTTGCTGATGTCAGAAAACATCGATACTGTGCACGGACTGATAAAGTAAGATCGTCATGTGACATACCGTCAGAGTGAGGCATTATCCCTGAGCATTAGTAGACAAGCATGCACACAATTTAACATAAATATTTAGCCGTAAAAAAGATTTGTGCACGTTGGATTCCTCATAATTTAACATTCGCTCAAAAATGAATCGTGCCGATTGGTGAAAAGCAATGCTCAAAAAGTACGTCATAACGTGGTGGGCCAAAAGCCACATATAACATCTACACTGGTGACGAATGTTGGATATATGCGTATGAGCCCGAAAGTAAACAGCAAACGACTGTATGGGTCTTTCAAAATGAGCCAAACCCAACAAAAGTTCTTCGCGCAAGAAGCACTTTGAGGCAAATGGTCGCCTGTTTTTTTTAGATAAATGGGCATGTGGCTACAATGCCACTACAGAATTGTAGAACGGTCAATTTTGAATGGTACACAACCATTTATTTGCCAGAAGTCTTTGAAGAAATAAGCAGGATCCTTCTTCACCAATGACAACGCGAGCTCAATATTTGACCGGTCAAAACATGGATCATCCACCGTACAGTCCTGATTAGGCACCCAATGATTTCCTTTTGTTCCCGTCCGTGAAGAATCAACAACGTGATCAACGATTTTCGACGTCAGAAGAGGCGGTTGGTGCGTTGAAAATGCGTGTTTTGGAGATACCTCAATAGGAATGGAAAAAGTGCTATGAAAATTCGTTCAAAGGTATGCAAAAGTGTATCGATTATCGCGGAGAATATTTTGAAAAACAATAAAACCATTTTCAATGATAAATATTTGTTTTATTATTCCGGATACATAAATAACAACCCTCGTATCGATAGAATTTTGAAGACTAGTAAACAGCGCTACCTAACATTACTTTTTGTACAAGGCATAAAAGTAAATTTAAAATATCCCCACATAGAACGGAAGTTTTCAGAAATCGCCGTTACGTGGTGTGCAAATAAAGTATTGAAACTGGTGACGTAGCGTTGGATCTGGCAAAACAGTGGGCTTACCCTTTGAAGAGGAAGCAGGCCAACATTTGATACGTCTTCAGTACGAGTTTGAACTTTCGAAAGTCACTTGGTGGTCTGTAACAATTATGAAAATAATTGTGTTCTAAAATATGTTCTAAAATGAGTGACTTAAACTATTTCACTGAACAATGGTACACTATTAAGTCATCTTTTAAACTTGGATACACTGCTACAGAAACTTTTGTAAACCTTCAACAGGCCTATGAAAACTATTTTATCTAGGGTCCAGATTTTCAGGACTACACTATTCACAGGCATAATAGTCCGGTCAAATTAGACAGAAAAATAAGAGTGAAGGTACATAAATTCACATCAAGCTGGAAGTGAGTAAAATTGTTCAAAGCATAATTAAAAATAACATTGCCAAATTTTCCATCGTTCCGGTACGTGAAAAAAAATGGACTCGAGGTCAAAGCTAAAAAAATGGAGTTTTCGCGATTTTCATCAAAACGGTAAGTTTTATCGTAAAATTACCTTAGACAAAAATTGTAGATCATAAAATTATCTATAAAAAAGTTATCAATATTTTTTTCCTAAGAGCCACCGTTCCTGAGATATAACGATTTAAAAAGTTGTAAGCGTCATAATATGCATAAGTACGTCACGTATATACATCTCTGTAGTTGTAATATAAGTAAAAATATTTTTCTATCGGTGATTGTAACTTACATTTAAAATATAAAATAAACATAAGTATAACTAGGAGGATATCAGGTAAAAAGAAACCCAGTCCCTTAATTTATACACCAGTGTAACCTTGAGACAACATCTGTCTCTGTTCAATTGTGTGCGTGGCTAGGGTCGTATACCTGCTTTATGTCAGAATACCCAATAACTGAAAACACCGTAGTGAAAACACGTGTTTATTCTTCTCTACTTCGGGCTGTTTTGAGTTTTATAATAAAAATGTCAAAAGATTGTGATAAACTTTTAACTGAAGGTGAAAATGTTACTGTTGAACGTGGTATGAAGACATTAATCAATGCAAGTATCGAACGAGCTGATGAAACCACGTTAAAAAAACGCGCTAAGTACACTACCTCAGAGGTGGCGTGGAAACGTGTGCATATTATGACGCTTACAACTTTTTGAATCGTTATATCTCAGGAACGGTGGCTCTTAGATATTGATATTGAAATTATTGATACCTTTTTTATAGATAATTTTATGATCAACAATTTTTGTCAGAGGTATTTTATATAGTAATATGATGAAAATCGCGAAAAAAACATTTTTTTGATCTTTGACCTCGACTCAATTTTTTTTCCACGTACCGAAACGATGGGGAATTTTGAAATGTTATTTTTAATTATATTTTGAACAATTTTACTCACTTCCAGCTTGATGTGAATTTATGTACCTTTGAATGTCTAGATTGACCGGACTATAAGGGTTTCCATTAAATGGGTCGTATTATGAAGGCCTCAAAATAAATTTTGACGATACACTAATATTGAGTATTTTATTGAACAATTTTCTGTATATATTTGACAGGGCGGATAGAGATACTACAGGTTAATAATATTATTAGCAGTATTTATATCAACCGGATGGGGCTAATGTAACGCCACCATTTTGTTTGGACGTTGTTTTTTTTCGTGATATTTCTGATGGTTTGGATTTTGGATAAAGTTGAAAAGTTTAAATTTTGGAAGTTTTATTATGGATAAATGCTCGTCAAAAGTAAGCACCACAATTGTTATAATTTACATCCAAAAAATAATTAACTTATTGCAACTAATCGTAAATGTAAGCGAAATATCCTAATCTGGTTATTCAAAAAATTTCAAGAATTCGGAACACTTGGATATAGGCCCTGCAGTAGAGGTCCAAGAATAATAGTAAGCGTTGAAAATATTGCCCTTGTAAAGCAATGTGTAGATTAGTCTCAAGAAACATCGATTCGATAACGAGGTGGATACCTGGGAATCTACCCGCGCAGTTAACGTCGAAAGTGACTTGCACATATTTTCCTATAAGATTTTGAATTGTTAATTACATGTTACCTACACAATAATAAGCGATTAGAATACTGTAATGTAATGTAATGCAATGTAAATCAATTTTCATGTAATATTAGTAATGAGCGATAAAGATCATTTTGAATATACAGAATAGCCATTGCTGAACAAGATAGAATCCCCGCGACATTCATCAAACACCATTACATTCAGTTAAAATCACAGAATAGCGCAGTATTCATGCTCAAAACATCATCGGACCAGATTATTTTCGAAAGGATAGTGGAAATGCAGTTACAGTAAACGGTGAACGCTATAAACAATGATGCAAAACTTTTTGGTGCCTCAATTGAAAGAGCGAGGCCTGGAAAATATGTGGTTCCGTCAAGATCGTGCCACAGTACACACCTCATTTGAAACAATCAATATTCTGAAGAACATTTTCCCTAGTCGTTTAATTTCTCGAAATGAAGATTGGATAGATTGAGCTTAGATCTCCTGATTCCGCGACACTAAATTTTTTATAAGGATTTTTGAAGGAAAAGATATAGAAAAATAAGCTTCAAACCGATATCTGACACAAGTTATGGAAAAAGTGTTAAAAAGGGCACAAAGTTGAATAGCTAACATTTAATTGACATAATTCTCACAAATTAAATAACACAGAATTTAAAGACGATATAAACAAATTATGAAAAAAAGAACTTGTCTTGTTTCTTTCGAACGTTATAAATAATTAAAATGGTAGCGTTATATGTACCCCACGATGTAATATAAATCGTCTTTGAGTTTCCTTTTAATATATATTATTAACAAATATTACAAACAAATATTTAATATATATTATTATTATTAAATTTAATATATATTACAAACAAATAAAAAAGAACAAGTTAAATGCTTGTTCGAATTACAAAAGGCTTTTAAATTTTTCGCTGATAAAGTCACAATTTCCATATTAAATAGCTTTTAAAGCTCCTCACGAGCCTTTTCACAGTAAAACTAACAAAAATTTGCACTCTTCTCGTTTCGAATGCAGTCCATGCCTGAATGTTCTTGAGAAAAAAACTAACGTAATTAAACGGAATATAGGTGCAGGATTAAGTAAGAAAAATGCGGTCAAGAACTTAAATTCTACTATAATTTTTTTAAAATATAATACCATAATGACAACTTGACAAGAAAAAATTTCACCCATAGGAAATTGATATACATATAAAAGCAAATCCTGTTATAGAATCCATTGTTCTATTGGAACCTTCGGTGTGAAACACTAAACTCGAAGAGATTTACCACTAAACACCAAATCACTTTTTTAAACTACTCGACGCACGTTTCGCTAACCATGTAAGCATCATCAGGAGATGGATAGATTAAACCAGCTCCTGTCGATGCTAACATGGTTAGCGAAACGTGCGTCGAAAAGTTATATAAACATTATTTGGTGTTTAGTGGCAAATATCTTCGATTTTAGAATTATAGATAACTGAGTGCGCCTACATTTTTCTTACTATTAGGCTGTAACAAAAGTATTTGGGTTTTTGTGGTTATAGTTATTCACTGTTAACAAAAAATTACCTGAAGCATACTCCTCAAGATATAGGCCGTTGTTTTCGATGACCTCAAACCATATTTGAGCTTCCTAGTGCTTGTTACAGGATCTGCAAGGACAGCTGCCCTTAAAATATCGGTATTGAGAGATTATCTTGAGAAAACTCATATCTTCCTCCCCGAACTTTTTAAATCAGAGCTTTCCTACCTCGCAAATCTCATAAACGGCGTTAGCCGCTGTGAAGACTTTTTTAATGATATCTCAAAATTGTCTGAATTTCACGACTTATTTCCTTCATTTTATCGTTTTTGTTAAAAACCGTCGACCGAGTATTTCGCAGTGGGATCACTTTAATACAAACAAGGAAATGTTTATTTGCGGGAGCTGAAAATCGTCAAGTCGGAGTAGAAAATCGAAAAAAAAATTGAAATCGGATTTAACCTCTTTGGAGTGAAGTATAATCCTTTATTAATAAAAAATGGAAAACCCCAAATACATGCTAGTATTAAACAAGTGTATTTTATTAAGTATTTCTTCGGTGTCTGTGTGTCTTTGGCCGCTTCGCGAGCATAGGTGGTATGGGAACCAGGAATCATCGCGGAATCAACGTTGCTTTGTAAGCCCCCACAATACCGAAGAATCTACACAAAAGGATTGCAAAGATTGGCCTACAATTCCTTGACAAACAGAGACTGTCTACTCTTGCAAAGAACCCACATTAATATTCCACCAACACACCAAGTTAATATCGAACAGAAGAGAAATATCAAATGTTCACCTCGCTAACAGTATATCAGCGTCTTCACCATTTTATCATGCATCCTGCAGGTAAAGCCTGCGTCTGCAGATGTTGAAGGAACAACTAGTAAGAGTACTTCGTCATGTGCTTCTGCAACAATCTCTCCTTTTGGGATATCTTAAACCTATCGATGCTTTTCCCTGTATTACAGCGTCAACTCTTACATTAATAATGGTATAGTTTAATTTTACAATTATATTGGAACTTTAAAAAAAGTGATTTGGTGTCTAGTGGCAAATCTCTTCGAGTTTAATAACCTTATTACAGTCAACTAGGAATAAGCAAGCTTAATTGTAACTAGTTATCATGAACTATCATGTTAAAATTATTGTATTTTGGAATAATTAATATCTATCTTATATCAGTGTCTGATAAAATAATGTACCTTCTCATGAAAAGTTAATTAAAATTACCAACATTAATAAAATATCGGTAAAATTTTCTTTTCCCAAATATTTATTCATCCGTCCTAATTATAAATTATCCAGACCTCTTCACAATGCTTACAATTTTAATGTCCCAATCGTACGGAAAATTTTATTCCAAATAAGATTTTCCTGTTCAATGGGTCAGTAAACAATATAATGATTATACGAATATTTGCATACAGAATGTTCAATAACCGATTGGTTTATTTGCGATCGGTATCTACTATTGGAGCACATATTATACGCCTAAGGCATGCCCAAATATTGTTCAACCACAATAGAATCATTTCAATTTTCCAATAACTTCACAATATAAATGTTTTTTCATAAATTCAAAGACTTAGAAATATTGTTAGTGTACAACCCAGTATTTTATATCTGCGATTAAATTGAGCCCTATATTTAGAACAGATGAAATAACTATTTTTAGATAAATGCGTATATATATATATATAATATATAATATATAATATATATATAATATATATATATATATATATATATAATATATATATATATATATATATATATATATATATATATATATATATATATATATATATATATATATATATATATATATAATATATATATATATATATATATATATATATATATATATATATATATATATATATATATATATATATATATATATATATATATATATATATATATATATATATATATATATATATATATATATATATATATATATATATATTATTCACGTATGGGCCAGGGTGGACCACGAGAGTACAATTAAGGCGTTTGTTGTTGTTAGCCTTCCTTTGCGCCCATACTAATTTCATTCTTTCGCTATGAGCTTTTTTTCTTTCGTCAGACCAAGTTGTTCCAGTCTTCCTACATTTTTCTCTCTGGCCAACCTTCCAAACGTCAACCTTGTGTCTGAAACAGCCTCTATCCTGAATTTCACTTTGTGTAATATTTGCTGATCTTAGGTCCTCTTTAATTGCAGCAATCCATTTAATTATTTCTACTTTAACTCTACACCTATTTTCATAAAATTCGACTATTTGTCTAGTTAGCATATTTGGATTCATCCGTTTTATGTGTCCGTAAAACATAAGTCTTCTTTTTCTCATATCGCTATGTATATCTATGTATTGTTTGATTTCTTGGTGTTCTCGAAGTCGGTATGTTGTTGTATTTATTTGTTTGGGGCCTAGGATTTTTCTTATGATTTTTCTTTCCTTCTTTTCAATGTCCTCGATGTCTCTCTTTCTATTCAAAATGAGCGTTTCTGCCCCATATAGACATTGTGGCTTAATAACTGTGTTGTAATGTCTCCGTTTTGTGTTTTTAGATAGGCATTTTTTGTTGTAAATATTTTGTGTAAGTCTCAATGCCGTTTCCATTTTTTGACATCTACCCTTATTGGCAGCTTTTTCCAACCCATTTTCCATGATTATTTCACCCAAATATTTGAAATGAGAGACTCGTCTGATGTTACCATATTTTGTTTTTAGAAATGGTGTTCTTAGTCTGTTGCAGGTCATGTATTGTGTCTTTTCAAAGAAAATTTGGAGTCCTACCTTTTCTGCTGTTTCTTTTAGAATTTCAATCTGTTTCTGTGCCGTTAATACATCTTGAGCCAAAATTGCTAGATCATCAGCAAACGCCAGACAATCAATTTTGATGCTGGTTCTCCCCAGTTTAATGGGCTGGTCAATATTCAGGGCCGACTTTTTTTCACGTTTCAGTTAAATAAGAGTGGCGAGAGTCCATCCCCTTGTCTCACTCCAGTTTTAATTTCGAAGGCCTCTGAGATGTCACCCATGAATTTAACTTTTGACCTTGTGTTAGTTAATGTTGCTTTAATAATTGCCAGCGTTTTCAGATCTAGTCCTTGTTCTTTCAAGATTCGGAATAAAGATTCGCGGTCTATAGAATCATATGCTTTTTTGAAATCCACAAAAGTACAGACGAGATTTTTATTGTACAGTTTTTGATGTCTTAGGATCAACTTTAGATTCAGGATCTGTTCAGGGCAGGATCTGCCCGGTCGAAAACCTGCTTGATATTCACCAATTTTAGGTTCCAACTGTCCTTGTGCTCTGTCTAGTAAACATTGAGATAGAATCTTGTAACAAACTGGGAGAAGAGATATCCCTCTATAGTTGTTTACATCCGTTCTATCTCCTTTCTTGTGTAGTGGATGGATTAGAGAATCTTTCCAATCTTCCGGAATCCGTTCGGTTCTAGATTAGATCGGTATCTAGATTAAATCATCTCCTGATGATGCAAACATGGTTAGCGAAACGTGCGTCGAGCAGTTCAAAAAAGCGTTTTGGTGTTTAGTGGTAAATATTTTCAAGTTTAGTAATAGAAGGTTGTTAACGCTATTACATTATGCTAGGCAATAGACAACAATGCATCAACATCTTTAATTGCTACTTCAAAACCGAAAACCATTTATAGAATACATTTTTAGTGAGGATCAAAATCGCTTCGGTTGGACTAGAATTTTGAATTAAGGTTATGCTGAATCATAAGGGCGTCATTAATTAATCTTTAAAGTATATGATTGAGATGTCTAAGTTAAAAGGACGCCACTTTGAAGTTAAAAATGAACGCTAACATCTTTAACAAAAAGCTAATTAACCACTAAAAAAACTGATGGAAAAAACTATGCTGGTATTTCACAAATATATTTTATATGAGTAGAACGCATCTGCTTACCATATTATAAGACCTGGGAATTATTCTAAGAGTTCTAGTAATTGCAGACAGTTGTAGATTAAAAATAGCTAATCTCTATTATTGAAAAAATGAGTAATTCGTGCACCTTAGCTCTTTTTTTTTGTTGTTAATTATTTAAAAGTTTTATTTTATGTTCCCTTGTTATATTAATATTTAGCATATTTGATTTGGAATATAAAGCATTTATCTAAA